>CM033271.1:42310489-42323854 GCA_019343175.1 Oedothorax gibbosus
CGCCGTTACTTGTAACGCCGTTACTTGTAACGCCGTTACTTGTAACGCCGTTACTTGTAACGCCGTTACTTGTAACGCCGTTACGTGTAACGCCGTTACGTGTAACGCCGTTACTTGTAACAGTTACTTTTTTGGGGTAACGCCGTGTAACGCCGTTACATTTTTCAGAAAGTAACTGTAACTGTAACTTAGTTACTTTTAGCGGTAACGAAGTAACGAAAAATGTCGTTACTTTTCCGTTACTTTACGAAGGCTGTCTGATGCCAATTTTAAAATTCCACTCCTAAGAGAGAGAATGAAACATTTCGCATTCCCGAAATAAGAGCTTTTCTTGGGATGGTAAAGGTAAAGAATATAATAGAATTATCCACTTTGGCTGCTAATGGCGTGACGGCGGCTTTCGGACAGAATTGTAACAGTACGAATGTTTTCCTTATCTGTTTACCTTTCTAAGTATCACATTATAAGCCCCGCACAATTACAGGCATCTACGGAAAAGAAGGGTTTTCAAATAAATCACGCTAACTGCCAAGCAGGTTGAGTCACTCAGTCCAAACCCCTTTGTGACCCCCTGCCTGAATGGGTTCTACAATAATGACCAAGTCCTTCCTCTCGAAGAGGGGTGGGGAGGAAGGAGACAGAGATTTCACATTCATTCTTGAGATACCCCAATTTCTGTCAGTACCTACCCGAGTGTTTACAGATGGACTCGTATTAGGGTAAAGGATTAAAATTAAATATTAAAAAAATGTTTATTAATTATAATTTCAGTGTTTTGTTTGAGCTTATGTTTCGTTTATCGTGGTTCTCTTTGAAAAATGGTAAGATGGCTAAATTTCAATTTTTCTTATAACTTGAAATTTCGAAAAGTAACTGTGATTCGTTACTTTTTTTAAAAGTAACTGTAACGCGTTACTTTTCATATGAAGTAACTGTAACTGTAACAGAGTTAACCTACAGTAATTCACTTCTAGCTCTTAAAAAACAATATTTAGTGCCACAGCAACTACTTAGTACACTTAACTAAAATACTAAAAAAAACTGCACTTGTACCCCTTGGCTTCTAAGCTCCTCATTGTAGATGGACAACTCTTATTGTTTATATATCAGAATAAATTAACATGGTAGTTACCAGATTTTTGAAGAAACTATTAAAACTGAAAAGGTCTAGTTTATTAAGCCATTGAGATTCCTTGTCTAGTGAATATACCAAAAGAACATAACTGTGGCAAGAGTTATTTTAATAGCAAGTAAATACAATGTTTCATCGATTTTTTTAAAATAATCTTAAAGGAGTAGATTTGTATGATTATTAAACCGTACTAGTTTTAAATATCTACACAACTGTATGAGTCACAGTTTTTAACTATATTAGAGGCACACCGATGCCGGTTATTTTACAGTAATTTTACAATGAAGTTTCTAACAGTGACTTCTAACATCTTCTTTGGACCCCAGAATTAAAAAGTAAGGTACTTGTAGGTACTCCTGATACATTAAGTGTATGTCTTCCCTTACGTGATTTAGCTACCATCTACCTGAACTTACATACAGATGCAAGTGTAAAAATTTCATAAATTTGCGCGATCAACAAAATATCTTGTATAACAAAAATATAAATTGGTTTTGAATTTTTACTTGTATAAAAATAACTATTTAAAAAATCAGAAAATTTCCTAATATTAGATTATATTCTGGAGTTTTGGCTCGTCGATATTTTTTTTACCCAATTCCGGATTTATTTCCTAAAACTTATTAGAAAAAAGAAAAAAGTCGGGTTTTAGATGTTCTACTGTTCAATTCATTGTTGTTTGAATACTACATTGTTGCTTCCCTATTTCAGAGTCTGGAACTGCTCAGCGTGATCGGCGGATACATGGGGATTTACCTTGGCATTTCCTTACTCGCCATCTATGATTTCGCCGAGATCTTGGCCCGGAAACTCTACTCGACCCTCAAGAGACGACAGAAACGAAGAAACAAGATGGACGTCAATCAGAGTCAAATCTCTTCTCGCTGGGTGAGGATAGTCAGACAGCGTCACCAATCTGGCGTGTTCCGCAAGAGACCAGCCAAAATCCATCCACACAGACGGTATTAGTGAACAAAATGCTATTTTGCTGTACTACTTATGGATCTCTACTTCAGTACAGCAGTGGTTGCTCACTGAAGAATTTAATAACTTAACCCTATAAGTACTCGATGGGAAAACATGTTTTGCATCACATAAATATCATTTGATTTGTAGGCGTCAGAAACAAGACTATTTCCCGAAGACAATAATTTGTGCGAAGATATTTCCTGAAGATCTAGTGAAACGTATCTCGGACTCTACTCGACCCTCAAGAGACGACAGAAACAAGTTGGACGTCACTAAGAGTCAAAATACTTCCCAAAAATAGTCAAATCCCACTGTCACACGAAGTTGGTGAAGATAGTCAAACAACGTCACCAATCTGGTGTGTTCCGAAAGAGATCAGCTAAAATCCATCCACACAGATGGTATTAGTGAACAAAATGCTATTTTGCTGTACTACTTATAGAGCTCTATTTTAGTACAACAGTGCTGCTCACTGAAGAATTTATTAACTTAACCCTATAAGTACTCGATGGGAAAACATGTTTTGCATCGCATAAATATCAGATTTGTTGGCATCAGAAACAACACTTCCCCCACCAATGAGGAACTTGCATCCTACCCAAAATGACGTACTTATGCCATTTTCTGGAACATTAGAAGCTACAGATTCTAAATATCAGCTTAAAAATCATAAAAAATTATTAATTTTACTCGAAATATGCCTATTAAAATTCCATGAAACCCACGTCACCAAAAACGGCCTCTGACGTAACAACACACCATTTGGCGATATTTTCTAAAAATGGCGCTACGGTTAGCATGTCCATAATTAAAATAAACATACAACGTTTTTCAAAACGTTCTATTTAAAAGAACAGACTGCTCACTTAAACCAGCTTTTGATAATAAATTAGAACAGCTTGTTTCTTGCTTGGTTGTTGAATTTAAAATCGTACAAGAGCGCGCTGTTGACACTTCAGACCTAGTCAATTGTTGGATCAATCGAAGTCTTCGTAGGAGATCTACCAAGTCTGATGAGAATAACTGGAACCTTGGAAAAACTACTTATTCTAAATAATTCTATTCCAATATGGGATCATTCAAAACATATTTTGTATTTTCAACAGCTGTATCGCACAGAAGTTGGCTAGAAATTTCACGCCAATGGACAAAAAAAGCCAAGTCTGATGTCATTACGCACTGCAAGAGGATTGTGAGTGTTTTTACCGGAAGTGACGTATTCCCTACTTAAAACTCAATTACTGACTAATTAATAACTTTTTTTACTAGTGTGAAAAGTAGCATTCGACGTAATTTTAAAAGGGCTATTGTCTGCCAATGAGTTTGAAATTCATGCAACTTCCTCATTCCGAAGACAAAGGTGTTTGCTATTTTGTTGAAAGATAGTTCTTGAAGATCTAGAAAATACATATCTCGAACTTCACTCACCCTCAAGAGGCGACAGAAAAAAAACAAGTTAGACATCAATCGGAGTTAACGGTTGGTGAGGATAACGCCAGATTGGTAATGTCTGGGGATAGTCCAGAACAACGTTACCAATCTGGTGTGTTCCGAAGCCAACCCATCCACACAGAAGGTACTAGTGTACGAAATACTATTTGTTGTACTATATGGAGTTCGCTATGAAGTTTTACTATAGTACAACAGTATTGCTAATAGTGCTCATTGAAAAATTTATTAACTTAACCCTATAAGTACTCAATGGGGAAACGTGTTTTGCATCGCATAAAAATCCTTTGATTTATAAGCGTCAGAAACAAGACTTCCCCCACTACTTCCCAAATACCATTTTAATTTGCGCTTTGTTGGAATATATTTCTTGAAGATCTAGTAAAACATTTCTGCCAGGGGATTTCAAGACCAAAATGCAATGGATGTTTCAAAATTGGCAGAGTATGGTGTTTTTTTTAGTATGGTAGAAGACAGGATGTAGCTGTGACGTCAACATAGTCATGGCCATTCTAGCTGGCACAAATTTGCTGAATAAGACAACGTTTGACGTAGCTTTGACGAAACCATATTTGTGGCGAATATCTGGTCGTCCATTAAGATCTTCAGTGTGCTAATAGGAGGCAGTTACAACTTTAAGAGAGGTTAAGGGAAAAGGCTTTTCTCTTGATTCCGAAATAATTGCCCAAGATCAAGAAGATGAACCTGAAATCAGCATAAGCCAAAAGTCATCCATTTATCCTTTAAAAAAATATGACTGATTTGGTTATTTATGGATTTTCTTATTATAACAAGTAACTTCTACGAATAAAAAAGCTTAACATCCTTAAGAGACTTTGCGGTGGATCCTGGGGATCAAATCCAAAGACCCTTCTTAATACATATACCTCCATAGTCAGGCCCATTCTTGAACCCATCTGGGCACCAGCTATGCCCACTGCAAGAGAAAAGATCGACAGGATACAGTACAGGGCATCAAAAATCATCATTGGAGCTGTCTCATCAACGAATAACATCAAAGCTGAAAAGGAATGCGGCCTAACTCCTTTGGAAAACAGAAGAAAATTATCCACAATTAAATTCACAAATAACATACGGAGCCTACCTGAAAACCACATTTCCAATATAACTTTCAAAGCATGGAGCGAAAAATCCAGGCTTAAAAGATCCTCAACCCTACAGCATGATCTGGAAATCAGGAAAGATATCAACCTCCAGCATAAGTCACTTGAAATTCCGAAAGAACCTATTCATACTTTGCACCTTCACCCGCAGACAATCGTAAACCTAAACCTCCTACGACCCTGCACCAAAAAAGAACCGGTCTCGATAATTAAAGAAAAAGGCGTCCATACCATCAATGAACTCACCACCAAAGCCCAAAATTTAGTATTAGCCTACACAGATGGCTCCTCCGATTCAAATCTTGATGGAGGAGGTGCAGGAGTTTTCTTAACGGGTCCAGGCGATGAAAATGAGTGTCACAAAATTCCTGTAGGGAAAATTGCCTCCAACTATACATGCGAACTCGTTGCCATTAAGAGCGCGTTGGAGATTTTCCGGTCCAAAAGCATCCACAGATCCAGCGGCATTACCATCTTTTCTGATTCAAGATCTGCCCTGCAGGCCATTCAGAAGGGCAAGTGCCAAATCAGCCATGAAATAATGAAATAATCCTATCCATCAACAAAGTCATCGCAGCCAAGAAAACCTGCACGTTACAGTGGATACCAGCTCATGTTAACATCCTTGGAAATGAAAAAGCCGACGAGCTTGCCAAAGAATCAAGAGCTTGCCCCCAATCATCTAACCTCATAACTCTCGTTGACGCCAATGCAGTTGCCAGCCGTAGACTTATCAAAAATAATTTTAAATATTCCATCCCTGCTCTAAATTGTAACCGTACAATATCTTCAATAATAGCCAGACTACGAACAAAACATTTAAAAGGAATGAAAATCTCAACGGAAGGACAAAGAAGCTTCTCCACACACTGCCCAAACTGTCCTGGTGTCCAACTGTCCCCGCAGCATATCTTTGGCTGCCCAGCAATTCAAGCCAGGCTCTTCAGGATTGGCTTTGAAGACCCAGAAATTTTAATTCTCTCCGAAGATGCAGAAGAAATAGCGAAAGCTGTCTACGACAGCTTCGGATCCATCTAGTTTTTGCACACAACATGGACACGACAACAACAACAACTTCTACGAAGGGGTGAACCATTGCCTACGTTGTGATAACAAAAGCACATCAAAACATGAAATGAAACGTAGGACCTCTGATCAGGTTGGAATATATAATTATCAGTGCTGTATTAATGTACAAAGACATTGTAAAAGGCTAATCTAAGCCCACACAGCCAACCCCACTTAATGATTCAAAGGGGGCAGAGCATGGTTTGTTTGTGGGGTAGAATACAATGTTTGATGAAGATGTGATGTCACCTTAGACAAGACCATTCTAAATTGAATGAATTAGTTGCCACTGTACGCGGAAAAGAGACCTATCTCAAAAATACGAGTTTTTCAGAAAAATCGTCTGAAGTTTATTTTTTCCATTGCATTGCATTATAGAAAAAATAACGGTGAGCAAAAGGCTACTTCGGAAACTCTACTCGTCTCTAACGAGACGGCGAAGACGAATAATCAAATCAGATGCTATGGCAGGCGGACGTAAGAGACAAGAAATAACGGCGAAGATTTTAAGAGAGCGCCAATATGGAGTACTTCGAAGGAGATGTCAGAAAATTTTCACAAAAGTACTAGGGAACAAAAGGCTACTACGAAAACTCTACTTGTCTCTGAAGAGACGACGGAGACGAAGAATCAAATCAAGAAAAATGACGGGCATAAGAGACGAGAAATGATAGAGAAAATTTCCAGATTGTGCCAATCTAGAGTATTTCGAAGGAGATCTGCCAGAACATTTGCACATAGGAAGTACTAGTGAACAAAAGGCTATTTGTGCTACCAACGGGGTTGTAATTTGAAAGTGTAGTGTCCAGTACTACTTGTTGAAGAACTTATTAACCTATTTCAACTAAACCACATAAACGCCCCCGTTTTTAAATTGTATAAATAATTGTATTTGCAGACGTATTTGTACTTAACATAAACCAGCAATGAAAATGTTCAGCAAAAGCTGATTTTTCTAGGAAGTTAATAATTAAAAAAAATATTTGAATTAATTTTGAATTTATATTTTTTCTCATAAACAAATGTACTTTTTTATTTAATGGACGCAAATCTCGAAAAACAGAATATTTTTGACAAAATATAGTATACCCAGTTAAAGGACCACAGTATACTCTGTAAAAGGTTACTATTCGAAGTATTCACTTTGGCGGTGGTTGTACAATTGTGGCGACTTTATCGCTTGCGTTCTCGAAAATGAAAAGTACCACTAACAAAACAAATGCAGCCTAAAGGAAGTGTATACTTATGTAATTACAGCCGCATGTTGTTGTAAATAAATGTTGTTATAAATAAATGTTACAGTCTATTAATATTACCCTGCTCTGTCACAATTGAGTTTCTCTGATTACCTCACCACAAACAAGAAAATAACCTAGTCGTCTAGTAAGTTTTTAATTGAACTTTAAATCAGTGTTGCTGGATTGACTCTATAACCCCCCAGGGACATTAAATATTCCTAAAATTACATAAAACTATTGAAGGTAGAAAAGCATTATATACATTTTCAAAAACTAGTTAACCTAGAAACTAGTTAACCATAAAAAGTTCCAATAAAAAGGATTATTTATTTAAAACGGCCTTTTTTATGATGTAAAAAGTTTTAAAAGCATGTGGGGACAGCGTGAGGGAATACCAAATTGGGTATTTAAACGAAATTTTCTGTACGTAAATTATAATTATTTGATTTTTTTTAGTGGGACAAGTTAGGTTGTGGGTCAGTTTAAACTAATAAATCCCAAATATGCATAGATAATTTGAAAATAAAGAACAATGTAACCGGGACATCAATTTGTCCCTTTTACAGAGAATGACCCACAAACACTACCAGCAACTTACCGCCGTGTGATCCACATCAGTGATGTTAATTCACTTGAAATTTCACATAGGACGGAAATAAATATCGCACTTATAGTTTTATCAATGTTATTAGGTCAATTGGTGGCAATGTTAAATGAATTAGAGCTTTCACATTACAAGTTGCGTTAAATTTTGACATTAATGGTGAATTTTGTTTCTATATCTTGCCGCGACAGATAACGTTAGACTATCGAATTGATATTCCCTCATTATACAGGGTGAGGCAAAGAAAAGTGGCCCCGGTCTAGAGATAGAAATACGTTGAAATGCTTGGCGAGAAAAACTCTTGAAGTCGCCTGAAAGCTTTCAAGTGGAAATAAAAGATTATTCAAGCGTGGAATGGTTTCACTTGACAAACCTGTTTTTGCATTAGTTGGAATGCATTAGCATCACATTAGAGCTACTCATGGACTATTGGCCAGTTCAGATCGTAGTGCGTCACTGTGTGTTGCGACTGTGTGAGTGTAAGTTTATCAACTCGCAGGTGAAATTGAAACTCACAGTACAGCAGAGAGTGTTTATTGTAGAAAATTTTATTAAAACGAATTCGTGGAAAAAATGTGGCCAGTTGTTTGTTGAAGAATTTAAATGTGTAGCAGGGCTTAAAAGAGTGCTATGCAACAAATAGTTACGAAATGGCGTCAGCCAGGATCTGCTGTCAACAAGTTCAAAAACATTCCGAAACGGGCCTGAACACCAGATTCTGGGTCTTGCAATCAATTTAGAATGTTTTGTATTAACAAAAACAAAAAGGTCGGATACTCTACGATAAATAACAACCGAAATAGTCACTAGTGGGAACTTTTTTTTATCAGAGAGCTCTACAAAACCTTGTTTATATTTCATTTCAACTAGCTTTTCAAACCATAGCGTAGTTGCCGACAAATATGTCGCCAAGCGTTTATTTGGGTTTAATATTGAAGCGATCATTGGCTTCATATTAGCAAACCTGTTTTTGTATTGGTTTTTGACTTGGCAACATTTCTGTCGTATTCTTATCTCCACGTTGGGGCCACTTTTATTTGCTTCACCCTGTATAATCAATCTCATATGAAGAGTACAGGGGAAGAACCGCTTGATTTATTAGGAAACGTTCAGTAGTTCGGTCTGCTTGGCGGACATTGGCGACAGGAAACCGGTTTCTCTCTTTCTTCTTCGCTTGGTCCAAGCGTCGGAATCGTGCATCTTGTGAATCGCAGTGGGTAGAAAAGTCGTCGTTTAGTACTTTTCAATTAATTTACGAATCTTAAATTTTCTCTTAATTGTTTTAGAAAAATGCGTGAATTTCAATCAATCATACTTTATTTTTAAAGTTTAACATTTGCTATTCACATCATTAAAAGGTTAGTTTTGTTTGTTTCTAATAAAATTATTATGAAAAAAAAAATATAGAAGTACTTAGCAAAAAAAAAAAGTTTGAAAAACAGGAATAGTTTGAAAACCTTTCTTCATCACTATCATTGAACTTCGAATCATCACTGTCTATTTTCAAACAATTATACAAGCTCACACACGGCAAAATGGCAATTTTAAGGCGACAAAAAGGATTTTTTCAACATCGTCTGAGTGATAAATAAACAATTAATTTTGACCAATGAATAGCCAGTCTACAGATTTGCCCACAATATCTTTGTGTAAGAGGATAGCACCTGCTGAAACTGCTGTGAAAGTAGATGTTCAACTCCATTGTGTCAAACTCATTCAGTTGCTCGTTCAATGTTCACCGGACAATACTGTCTGCTAAATTATTGTTATATTTTAAATAAAAAAAGTATAAATATAAAAAACATAAGTTAGCTAATTAAAAAAAAATAATATATCGTTATTATGAGTGGCGTTTAAAAAAAGTTCCACCGAGTACAGCTGGGAAATTTTATTAGTTTCATAGCTTATCTTTCAGGTGATCACTATAAAATTTTTCTCGAATCCAAATGAATCCTTTTTAATTTAAGCCTTTTTAATTACCAGGTAGTCGTACTGAATCAGCATCATCGATAAAAACAATAATAAGAAAATAACTATTTTTTGTGCTTAAAAAGGAAAAGTTCTTCAAACTATCTATCATATCTAGAGTGTAAAAAACAACTATGTTAATGTATATACTTAACAAACTAAGTGCGTGCGAACCCTCCCAAAAATATGAAAAATAGTTGAAAACTACAATAAAAGTATTTGTGTCCAAATTGTTGACATTCCAAACGCAATGATGACAAAAATAAATTTTACTTCAAAGATTTTTTTCAAATAAAGTTTCTCATACCATAGTTGATCTGGCAACAACAAAAAAAAATTCTTGAAATTAAATTCCAATGAGCCCAACGGGAAATTTGCCGGCAGATGATGAATAGATGTATTTTGAATAAAACGCGGAACTGAATTTCAGGGTTGTAGCGAGAGAAGAAGCACAGCATAAGAAAGTGAGAAACCGGTGTCCTTACACCAGTTTAGGCGATTACTGGCTATCGTCGCCAAAGAGGCCTATGTTTCTACGAAATAAAGCGGTTTTTGCCCTGTACTCTTCATTTCACATTATATAATCAATCTCATACCTCATTATGTATCACATTCTCTCATAATTAACTCAATTATATAGCAACCGACTTAAAGTTGCCGCTGTAATTATGTGGCGGCCAAAATTATCGGAAGCATTACTGTCGTGGGTGGGTAAGCTGCAGTAACCACAACAATTAAATAGTTCATTTTTGCTGTAAAATAATTGTTTTTTTTTTCGTATGTTTTCTTATGGAGTAATTGAGTGCTTGCAACAATGGTCCAAGTCATCAGGCAAGTTACAGTAGCTTACCTGCAAACGGCAGAATATTTGGGAAATGGACCCATGCATTTTCAAACATAATAGATCAAAAGTGGACTCAGTGAGAGGTAGTACTGACTCACATATTGATCTTTGTTTTAAAAAAAATGACTCTTACTAACTTATTAAATGTGGATATTACCATTACATTTTCAAAAGCCATCAATTTATTATTTAATTGCATTACTTGCTTAGTAATTGCATAGTGAGTAGTTACAATATGAAATAATTCGTATGCTTTTAAATATTGGGGCTAAAAGGAATTCATTAACTTACCCTATTAAACTTAATTAAGCTTTTGGTTACCCAATATAAACAAATACTTTTGAAGCACGCCATGCTTTGAAGTGATTTTTTTTATAAATATTTGAATAATTTTATTCGTTAGTAAATAAAGGTTACAATGTTTTACTAAAGGTATATTTACTTTTTAGTAGGCTTGGTATTGGGTAAGTAATTGTTTAAGCATTTTAGTGTCTTGTATTCTGTATAAATTACTTACGGATTAAAAAAAAGTTAAATTATAAATTAGTATCATAATTAAGATTATAAATTAATGTCGGTTACATAAGTATACATTTAGTACAATGGCGAAAGAATTATTGGACCTATTAAACTAAATTTGAAGAAGTAAACTATATATTTTTAAACAATTAACAATGCTTTCGTCGCCTTTTGTACTTTGAGAAAACTTCTAATAGGAAAAAAGTATTTTGGACCACCCACAGAGTATCAGCTGAACCCCTAACTAAAGCATACCGTTGTCATTAGAAAACATGCATTTTAATCCACTTAATGACTTTTAAAAAAAAATGATTTCAAATTTTAGCAATTTGCCATATATTGGAAGGTATGTTGATGTTTAACATGAAATTTTATCATTTAAAAAATATGTTTTATACAATTTCCTCAAATTAAATCTATCATCCGCAATCCTAAGTCTATGCTGATGCCAAGGTTTTAAAAATTGAGTTCCAGCGTAAAGAGATTTTTAAAAAAATAGTTTTCCCTTAATTGATACCATCAGAGATAGAAATTTATGTTTTTAAGTAAAAATTAAAAAATTATACATTGGAAAGTAAAATTATTGTTCTTAAGAATAGCTTAATGTTTTTAAACAAATGTTCCATTGTTTTCATTAAAATTAAGTCTTTATGTTGGACACCATCACTTGGTAGTTTGTCGGAAGAACGGCAATATTTTTAAAAAATAATCTTCTTAAAGAAAATTTACGTTGAGGTAAGACCGGATTTAGGGTCTTCACTCTTCAGACAATTAAGTCAGCTACCTTTCAAAAAATCGTTTGTAAAAAGTATTACATACAGACGGTGTAATTCGGCTCCAAAATACGTTTCCCAATGGATTATCACGGAGAGGCGTCTTCGATATGACACAGTGTTCGATATTGGATGAAGAAATTTAGGAGCAGTCGGTGCGACTAATTTAAAAAACTAGGCCAATTTTTTTTAATTATGAAAAAAAACTTTTATTTAAATTTCTTCACCATTTTTAGAGTCTACAGTGCCTAAATGGACGACTCAAGATCGCCGGACTTACGTGTTTGTAGAGTCACCGGAGTTTCGAGATTTTAGGATAACTGGAGTCGGTGACGATTTCTGATTTTAAGATAATTTTTTTGGCTTGGACTTGGAGATTCTTGGAAACCACGATATAAAAAAGTTGATTTGTTAAATTTATTTTGTTGTCGCAAAGTCAAAAAAAAAACTGGTCGCATTTGCGACTAGCGACTGTGAATTTCGAACCCTGGTTGGAACTACTAACTATAACTTAAAGTAAGCGAAGTCATCATTTATAAATTGAACCGTAGATTGAAACCAAGGTTAGAAAATTATTGAAAAGTAGGGTTTTTGCGTACCAATGCTTGTGAACCACTATCTAGTCTATTTAGGTTTAGGTTTAGGTAGGTACATATATGTTCCGGCTTGTGTGCTTGATCAGTGACCCGCTTATAAGCCTTCGTCAAGTAAGACAGACACAGAAAGAATTTTTACTGTCACAGAGAAAGGAAGTACACCCAGGGCAAAGGCGGGAATCGAACCCGCACCCGTTACAGCGCGCAGACTGCTAGCGTAATGGTCTGCGATGCAAACAACTCGGCCATCCGGGCCCCTATTATTTGGGAGCCCCTCTACTGCGAAATTGAAGAGCTTAGTTGTAGAATGTGCTAAGTGGCTATCGTGCTTGGCGTCCCTTTCTAGGGACGTCTCCATTTTTTTCAAATAAAATGAAAAAATATATAACAGGTAATTTTTTGAAGCATTTTTATGTTAAATGAATGCTATTTGCAATCATTATATAAATTTATTGGCAAAACGAAAATGTCAGGCAGTAATGGGTTTAAAAAACTATCTTCATTCTGTATTTCAACACACTTTATTGATTTTTTGCTGTAATTAGAGTGAAATATTCATTATTTGTAATCCAATTCTGACGTAATTGGGGCGCATGAATATCAAAGGCGTGTCAACGAGGAGCCAATCAGAGCAGACAAAATTTCTAACGTTATGCTTGGCAATTTGATGACATTGACATCGACCGTGATTCGGCCGGAATTCGAAACCCTTTTCAGTTATTTAATTAGATTTTAAATTGTCAATCTTTCGAGTACTTTTATAATTAATTAAAAATATAAATAATTATTTTTAAACTTTCAACCTACGTCAGAATATCGAATAGAGCAATCCTAATCGTTTAGTAGAAACCGCTTCCAGATACATGGTCTAGTAACGGCTTTAGGTCTGAGCAAAAATAGTGTAGAACTGCTTGACAGATTTCATTTTCGTAAATTTCCATAATTTTTTTCTCCGCTATTTTTTTTCTAGAAAAACCTTTTTTTTATGTAAAGTAATCCACGAAACCTCTCTATAGTATTTTTTTAATTGCTCTACGAAGTTTAGTTTGCCTGATAGAAAATAAAATCGATTTTCCTTTAA
>CM033271.1:42923954-43443601 GCA_019343175.1 Oedothorax gibbosus
CATTCTGATCAATCAAAATTTGACTCGCCCAACTTTTGAATATTTTTAACAAGTAAATAAATCTATTCAAATGAGCCATGTAATCAATCAATGTCTAGTAAATATAATAAAATGCCATGGATAATTCATCAAATATTGCACAGACATGCAACTAGAAGCACCAAAAATTATCTTTTTCGGCCCTGCAGTTTTCTTCTTGCTCTAATTTGAAGGCTTTCACTGATTCTCTAAGCTTCCTCACTAGGGATTATTGGGGATTTTGTCAAGGGTGTGGGGAAAGTACTATTTTCTTCACTATTTGCTTGAGTCAATTGAATGATAACGTTTGACGGATTTTTCCGATCTTTTAATTTCAATCTCTAATAAATTTGGCGTAGGAAAATTGTCTATAATTAGAAGCTACAGAAGTCCAATGTATCCTTTGTGGGTCAGTGACCGGGGTGCTGAATGAAAATTCTCTCTATGGAGCTCTATTGAAGGGTTTAACCCTTTGGAATTCTTCAGAGCTTCCTTACTAGGGATTATTTTGAGGCAAGTTTTGTAAAGGTGGGGGAAAAGTACTATTTTCTTCACTATTTGCTGAGTCAATTGAATTGATAACGAAAATTTGACGATTTTTTTTTTGTCCGAGTCGTTTTCCAATTATAAATATCCCTGAATTAAAATTTGGGTGGAAAATATATTACTTTAAATATAGAAAACTATCTTAATGTAAGTATCCTAATGTATCCTTATTAAAAGTGGGTAAGGTACCGGGGTGCTTGAATAAAAGTGACTCCCTCCCCTGCTGATGGCAGCATTATTAAAGTTCATATTTGGATATCCGACTGGTTCCTGACCCTTGTTTTAGGAAGTACAAACACAACATTTGTACTTAAACAATGTTCATCAATATTTTCATTACTTTCCATTTGTAAACAGCAATAGTAAATAACGATCTCTAGAATGATATCAATTATTCGGATATGTACACTCTTAAAACAAACGAGCGGTTTTAACTCGGACTTATAGTTAATTTCCACTCATTTCCGGTGCCGAAAATGCACTTTCCCTATAGGAGTGGAATTCACTCTTTTGTTTTAAGAGTGTTTGAAATTCCTTTCAAATGAAAAAAAAAATCATAAATCCTGAGCTTACAACAATGCGCAATGGTATTCCCATGGAGAAATTAGCTCACGCTTTCCCTCCTAGAACTTTTTTCTGTTCGAATCTTGAAAAATCGCTTCTTAAATGACGAATTCAGTATAAAAGGAATAATCTCATAAAATGTGGAATCTGTACCTCTTATAGTTTAGTCTCTTATAGTTTTTGCTGAGCGTTAGTACGTGAGTCAGTTAGTCAGGACTTCTTCCTCGATTTATGGTAAAGAAAATAATTTCGCTTGGCATTTTTTAACTGTTATTAAGTGGTTCACTGTGTATGAAATTACAAATACGATGGAATATACAGGGTGTCCGTAAAAGAATGTCCAAGTTTCAAATTGTGACCTGACATCACGCCTTGTGATTTCTTCCTTTGGGGCTTCGTAAAAGATCGGGTCTACGTTCCACCCCTACCCCACGATTTACCAACATTGAAAGCTAGAATTGCACAGGCTGTTGCTTCCATTACTCCGGACTTGCTGCAGACAGTATGGGAAGAATTGCATTTTCGTTTGGATGTGTGACGTATCACACATCCAAAAATATAGAAAATGGTAAGTAAAATGAATTGGATGGATTTTTTAAACATTTATTATCAGTTTTTTAAGGCTTTTATTTACATCAAAGAGGACTCCAGGACTCCAACTTTGTGTACAAATCCCTTTCCTCATCAATCAAAATTTGACTAACAAAACTTTTGAAGATTTTTAACTAGTACTCGTAAACATGTGATGCAATCAATCATTGTCTTGTAAACACAGTAAAAGTTTCATGGATTATTCATCAATTATTACACAAACATGCAGCATCACCAAAAATTAGTTTGTTTTTTCTTGCTCTAATTGCTGGTTTCACAAATTCCTTAAGCTTTTTTGTTTGGATCAAGTGGGATTAGGACACGAAGAGTATATTTACAATTTGCTAAGTTAACTGATTTAATAGCGTAAATTAGGTTCAATATTTTCTGAATGAATGAGAATTAAACAAATATACCTGCATCAAAACAAATTAAAGTGGAAATTTAGTTCAATATGTACAAAAAATCGGGATTCCCGGATTGGGCGAGGTTGACCCATCTGTTCATCTCTTGAGTGAGTCGATAAAATGGGTACCAAGTATGCTTGGGAACTAAACACTGGGGTTCCGCGTGAGGCTGACCACCTTACCGGGACATATGCCTAGCACCCCAGTGCCCCAGGTCATGAAAGCTGAAATGGGCACGGCATGCCTTTGCCCAGTAATGGGCTGTTGCGCCGAGAAAATTAGTTTTAGTTTTTTAGATACAAAAAATATATTCTTAAGAAAATTTTGCTTCATAATTAAAATTTTAACGGGTAAATTCAAACAAATATTATTACGTTTAAATTTTTCAATAAGAAGCAAGTAAATTATAGAAGACCATTGCTAATCGATTTTATTAACAACTTTTAAAGATCTTTCTCAACAAATAAACCATGTAAATTTAAAGAAGCAAGCCATACAATCAATTGCCAGTAAAAATAATAAAAGCTTAAGTATGGATGATAAATGTAGCTTTGACACAGATATTATCTTTTTTTAGTATTTTGTACATTAGTTGATTTGATATCGAAAATTGTTCTGATTTTCTTATGTGTTTCTATCCTTATTTAAAATATTTAGATTGAAAGTTATCTTAACAGATTAAGATCTTTAAACATGTATTCCCTGGAAAATAGGAGAGCTAGGGGTGATTTAATTCAGTTATTCAAGTTCATAAAACAGGGAGGGCTTAGGTTTTACCTTAAATAGCCGGACCAGAGGACATGATCAGAAATTGAATAAATCGTGCTTTAGAAGGGAGTTAAGAAAACATTATTTTTACAATAGAGTTGTCAATGAGTGGAATGCTTTACCAGATTATGTGGTGTATTCGAAGAGAGTAGAAGATTTTAAGAAGAATCTTGATAGTCATTGGAAACTGGTAAAGTATTAGATTTATTTTGGACCAACCTTGCTGGGCCTCTGGCCTGTTGTTGGTCGACAATTTTTGTATTTGTATTTGTATTATGCGTTTGACGAAATTACCTATATATGAGGCTGGATAACTAAAAATAGATGATACTGTTATGTAATATATAATTATAACAATATAAATATATTTATTGAGAGAAAATAAACTATATAATAAAAAAAAAGTTTTTATAAATTCAAATATATTGTATTATAAAAAAGAAATTCAAGAATTAATTGTTTGAAGAAAACCATAAATTAAAAAAGTTGTTATAAACAATTACAAACAAAAATTGTTACAATACATAAAAAACTTTTGTTTACAATACATAATTTGTTTTTACAATACATAAAAAAATTGTTACAATACATATTTTTTTTACAATACATAAAAAAATTGTTACAATACATAACTTTTTTTTACAATACATACAAAAATTGTTACAATACATAAAAAAATGTTACAATATTTAAAAAAATTCATACAATACATGAAAAAAATTTTACAATACACGAAAATTTTTTTACAATACATACAAATTTTTTTACAATACATACAAAAATTGTTACAATACATACAAAAATTGTTACATTACATAATTTTTTTTAACATTTTTTACATTGTTTTTGTATTTAATTGTTACAAAGAAATGTAAATTATTATTATTATTTATGGTAGTTTTTCTTAATGAATTTTGGCTAATAGAAATTTATCGCAAATGGTGAAAATTGTGTTAAAATATTGAACTTTTGCTTATGGATTTCTTTTAAGCTATATATTTTTAACAATGTCGTTTCGAGGGCACTCTTTCTGTTTTTAGATAAAATGTATTTAATTATTAATGTATTTCAATCAGTATTACCCTAAAAGTGAAACTAAAAACACAGTTAATAACACAATAAGAATAACGTCGTAAAAGACTCTGACTCAAAGAAAGAAAAAATCCTTTTACTTCGCCATAGATATTTGATCTTTTTCTGGCAAATTTCATCAAGGTAACAAAAGCCTGTTAATTATATCTACAGTACCTGGACAAATTATTAGACGCACTGTATTTTTTAGTAATTTTATGTTTCTTAAGAGTTTTTATGCAATAATGGTATTTAAACTACAATATTATTAATTTTTATTTAAAAGGATTGTTGTAGACTACATATTTGTATTTATTTTTAACATATGGCAACACTGTGTTGACAAAGTGATACATGAAAGTAAACAAGTACAAACCTGTATTTATGTGTGGAATCATCATCCTCAAATGCAGGAGACGGTACAGTCTTGCATTGATAGCATGCCGCGCAGAATTAAGCTTCGATAGCGGCTAAAGGTGGCTCTACTAAATATTGACTTTTACTAACATTAATTTCACTTTTCTTTAAAACTTAATAAACTTATGCTTTTTCTAAAATAATGCTGTTGTATTTATGTCAAATAAATCGGTAATTGATTGGATAATATAAAAATAAAAAACAAATCAATTTAAAATAATTAAATGGTACTATATCATCCGGTAATTAATATTTTACATGAAATCTTGCAGTGCGTCTATTAATTTGTCCAGGGACTGTATGTCTAGAGTTTAATCATAGGTATTTAATTCAATCAAAGACAAGAAGCATTTATAAGATTTGAATTACTTAACAATACTAAATATTTTTTAAAAACGTATAGGTTTTTATGAGATAAAACAGTCGGATAATATTTTGTATATATTGAGACTTAGGCGATTTCTTCTCTTTCCAATTGAAGGCTTCGCTAGTTGTCTTAGTAAGAATCAGAAGGGATCATAATAGATTAGAACAGGGACGCTCTTTGTTCGACTATTTGAAGAGCAAATCTATTTGACGACGAAATGTTGCTGATTTCTTTTATTTCTGGTTGGATAAGTCCTTATACGAGAATATTTTCGATCCAAATGGTATTATAGTAATACATTATATTTATTTTTCTTGCCTTTGAGAAGACTTGATACAAGCATGTAAAAAAATACCGAAAAAGTGTCTATGATATTATAAAATATTGTGGGAAGCTTTTGTATTTCTACTTCCAATCTGTTTATCGAAAGTTTAATGTTATAAGATTATATGAATGCAAATGTTCTTGTAAGGTAAAGCAAGTTATAAATGTCTCTACTACACTCTTAAAACAAAAGAGTGAAATCCACTTATATAGGAAAAGTCCATTTTCGGCACCGAAAAGAAGTGGAAATTAACTCAGACTGAGTTAAAACCGCTCGTTTTACGAGTGCAGGACGTAGATTGTTTTCTTTTTTTCTTTACCCACTACCCACTCCGCAAAAAGAGTGAAATCCACTCCTATAGGGGAAGTGCATTTTCGGCACCGAAAAGGAGTGGAAATTAACTCAGACTGAGTTAAAACCGCTCGTTTTACGAGTGCAGGACGTAGATTGTTTTCTTTTTTTCTTTTACCCACTCCGCAAAAAGAGTGAAATCCACTCCTATAGGGGAAGTGCATTTTTGGCACGGAAAGGAGTAGAAATTAACCTAGACTGAGTTAAAACCTCTCGTTTGTTTTAAGAGTGTATGCGTTTTAATTTTTTAGCATAAAAAATGTCAAACTTTATAGGAAAACATTCAACCAGATATCCACATTTCTGTGTTTTTAATGTTCATAATATCTTCTATGTTAGTGTTATATTAACTTCACGTTAACATGCATTGGCTTTAACGTAGCAGCTAATCAGGAAAAAAAGCATTGGACGAAAATCAAATTACAAAATATAAAGCACTAAGATTTTTGTTAAGGTTGCATATTATTTTTAGAAAATTAAGTAATCTGAACATGAACAAAATCAGAATTTTTCTTTAAAAGAACGGAAGTCGAAGAAACCAATGAATTCATAACGTGACGAATTTTTTCAAAATTAATGTTTAGTTCATGCAGTTAAAAAAATTAAACCATTAAATGAAGGTTGATTTATGAACAAAATAGTCAAAATCAAAATTTAGCAATGAAAGCTGGCTGGAAAGATTTGCATCATCTGAAACAAGCCACGTCAATGTTAAACATTCACGCTAAATGTGACTAGTTCCTTATTATTTTTTTCGAAAATTCAATTATTCCTCATCGTTTTCTAAGTTTAATTTATATTTCAAAGAATAAATAAATGTTTTTTGTATTTCCTCACCCTATAGCGGGATAACATTTCATAACCACAGTCATACTACCTATCATCTTAAGGGGACCGGGTAGGCAAACATTTCCGATTTTTTTAGTGTGGAAAAATAGCTTATACTTTTAGCTTTCCATGCATAGCATACTTTAAACAATCTGAGCAGATTTTAAATCACAGTTTCATTTTTTGTAAACGCGCCAAGGGAAATTCGTATGTTATTCAGTCCTGGGCTTTATCAAACAGCCATTTATTCAGCATGTATATTTTGTTATTTTTATTATGTTCAATTGGTACCTTGCGATTCAAAAGTTTGTATTTTTTGGAAACTCGGAGTAATTATTAATTGTAATGTTTAAAAGACAATTGTGCAACGATTTTAAGATCTGACAATTATGTATTGCTTATTTCAATTTTTGTAATTCATGTAGTTGAAAAATTCCCTTTTTTGCCGTCACAGCAAGTTTTATTTTTAACTAGCAAATTTATACCCGTTCTTCGCACGGATTAAAAAAATATCAAATCGTTCCAAATATGTTTACCATATAACCTGTTATAGGATCATAAACTTATGTTATTGTTCCCGCTCGTTATAAAGTATAAAATCCCGTTTCATTGCCTTAAAATTCCAAAATGAAAAAAAATGTCATCACAATTCCCTCATAAATACATAAAACCTTTTAGCTCATTTGGCGCGCTTTGGGAAATAATTTGGCGAGAAAATAGATATAGCTACAAACACTCCCATTATACAGCTCTAACACAATGACCTTCGAACAACCGACCATCTTATAAATTATTTATAAAAGAAATTGCCTATTTGGCGAATTTTAGTTATTAAGTTGGCGAGATTGGCAACATATTTGGCAAAAAAATAGACATAAAAACACTAATAGCTCAAGTGTGATGGCCTTTATTAACCATCATAGTTCAGTAATAGCTTAACTGTACATTTATTGCTTAAATATGCATACATGCAGTCAACAGAAAAATCAATGAAAAAATCATCAAATAAACCCACAATAAAATCCGGGAATGAAGACTGGCGGAATTACGTCACTTGAAACATGTCAATTATTTTTCAAATAATGAATTTAGTTTCTGAAAATAATGGCAAAAGAATAAAATAAACATTTTGAATTTTAAATGTTTTCGTTAAAAGATTTATTTAATTTTTTCAGCCGATGGCATCAGGAAAGAGAAAAAATGATCGGATTTGAGCGAAAGTGGTGTATTTTTTTCAGAAAATTCGAATTTTCTCTAAAAATTGAACAAATATGAAAAATCTAAGCCTCAGGTGCACACGTTGGTATTAAAGGGAATCTATCTTGAAAATTTCGAATTTCTAAGGAGAGTATAAGTAGGTCTTTTACGATCCGAAAACAAACACACACACAAACTCTTTCTTTTATTATTATAGAAACGTTAAGTCGAATGCAAAATCCATACCCAATTTTATTTTGTTGTATTCAAACTGTTTGTATAAAAAGTATTAACCAGATTAGACAAAAATTGAATCGCAAGGAGCATTTTAAAAATGTCCAATAAAACGTTAACTTTTCCACTAAAAATTAAATTTCTGAAAAAATAGCGTTTGCAAATTTTTGAAATTTTGTGTAGTCTTTAAAATTATTGTTATTGAACTGCAAAAAAAATGCATGAATTTTAGGTAAAAACTAAATGATTTTTTCTTTTGCCTATCCAGTCACCTTAAACCTAACTACACAGAATTATTTTTAAATAACATATTATAAAACACCAAGCGACAAAAGCGACATCATCTAAAATAATATTTAGTGCTAATATGTCATTATCCGTTAATAAATACTTAAATTAAAATGAAAAGTTACTTTTTCTTTAAAATAAAACAAAATAGAACGACTTAAGAACCCACGTAGAAACGCGTAGAAGGAATCTTTGTGTCATTTTACTTTTTTTTAAACTTTGGTTTGAGATGCTGTTTTTGTTCATGTGATTCGACTCTTTTTAATTTATTATATTTTAGTGTCAGTATTTTTTTAGAATTGCGTTTGATCCCTGTTGGTAAAAAAAATTTGGTTTATCAAACTTAAGATCTAGGATTTGACATTGCAAGCCTAAGAAAATGCCATTTTTTATTAAATAAAAAAACCTTTTCAAGTTTATTTACAAACCGAATAATACTGCATATTTGAATATAGTTTAAATTACACATAAAACGAATGATGAAGTCCCAAGTTTATTAGCCTCTTGGTTTACTTCTTTGATTTAGTTGTCTCATGAAACCTAAACCTTTGTTTGTTTAGCTCTCTTTTGTCTGCTCTTTTAACCATTGGTTTAGGTTTTAAAAAAAAGAATACGACTCCTTATTTATTACTGCACCACTGATTCCTTTTTGTCGATAGGAATTCTTTATACGGAAAAAAATAAAGCGGGTTAATTTTAACGGAATTTTTTTCTTTATACGGAAAAAATAAAGTTTTTTTGTGTCTTAATCTCTATAGTACTGTAACGTCGGAAATAAAGTTGGAAAATACTTTTGAAAATTAACTTGGGTTTCTAAATCAGAATTAACCAGTGGATTTACCATACAAAAATATTTTTAAATTAAGTTTTGTAATCTAAATATATATAATAAATATTCATTGCTGAATTTATTTTTAAATACTAAATAAAACTGAATCGAAAATTGTGTTTTAATTGCTCTTTAACACATATTCTAAAACAAATCTTTCGAAAAGTTTATTAAATTCAATAAAAAAAATATGTAAAAATATGAATCTGAACTTACAAAGCATCTTACCTAAAATTTGTGTAATGTGTAGAGTTCACGGTACTTGTTTCGAGAGTTAATTTACTGCAAAAAGCTTTTGGTGAGTTGTACATTAGTAAATTTATAAACCACAATCCACACCTTTTCAATAAGGTCTTATTTGGATATATAGGTGTTAATGGTATTCACTAAGTTATCATTAGTTTAGTTTATTTTTGAATTATCGTCGCACTACAGCTACACGAGGGCTATTGGCGACGGGCGTCGTATTTTAGAACCACAGTCAAGTGACGAGCCGACACCTGAGAAGGCACTTAACGCAACCGTTAAGGGCGACATCGTCCGCAGTGTAGGATATTTTACGTGCACTCCCTCTGCACGGGGTATTATTATTCGTCGGATATTTTTGGCTGCACGGGCCGTTTATAGGTCGGCAGTTATTTTGGCGATGCCCGGACCCGAACCTGGGACCTATCGCATGCTAGGCGAATGCCTAACCGACTGGGCTCCCCAGCCCCCAAAGTTATCATTAATGGGATAAAAATTGTTATGTGTCGTTTACCTGCTTTCTAACCTTGCTTCATATTTTTTCTTGTTTGTTAGAGCTAGAAAAAAAAAACGTTACTGATCACTCTGCTGATTATTTTTTCTTTCTTTTGTAGATAGGAATTTCTAGGTGCAAAAATAAAAGACGGGGAATTTTTCTTCGCCGTAGGCATTGCGGACTTAATCTATAATGCGTTCTAATACCATCAGGCAGGTGTGAAAGATTCTTGGAAGGATTATATATTTTAGTTTCCAAACTAGGTTTATAACGTAAAATGTGGAAGGTATTAATGCTCATTTAAAAAGCATAGGAAACCATTTTTATTATAATTAAATCACCATTGCCATTCGTAACAATCGCTCGAGAAATTTTAATTATTTAAGACAACAAATTAAAATAAATTTATTTTTGCGACATCGATCAGTTTGAAATGACGTCAAATATATTTCACTACGAGATTCTTTGTATGTTGATATGAAATGTTTTCATTCTATTTAAAAGCGAGGGTTATTACATATTTATTCTTTGAAATGTAAATTAATTTTTGCAAACGATAAGTAATAATTATTGAATTTTTGAAATAAAATAAAAGGAACTAGCCAAATTTAGCATGTAAATGTTTAATATAGAATCAATGCTGTGTTTTGCGCCTTTTTACCGTTATATTTACCTGTTAAATACAACTGTTGTGTGGAAGCGGGTTAAGTGACAGATTATGTTACAAACCTACTTGTTTTGTCTTTGAAACCAAATCGTTTAAAAGGGCGATTAAAAACTCAATTCAGTCAAAAATAACTTATAATTAACTTTTTTGCTGCCTAACAGTGGAATAGAATAATTAGATTGTTTAGTTATCGTTTACAAGCTTTTATTCTAAAATAGATTATATCAAAGAAATAAGTTGCTGAAATATGCATATTTCATCATTGATTGTTGAAATATGCAGTTTTCATACATATTGCGTTCAGGAGTGCAAACAAAATACAGCAATCAATGATATGTCTTTAAAAAAAAATAAACAATATACGAGTAGTTTGAAAATGAAGGTTCCTAAATATTAGTATTTTACCACGCTTACATGTTACAACATTTAACAAAAGTTTGGAACCATGAAAAATTGGTAAGATTTAATATTCTAGATATCGATTTTGGTTAATTGTACTCTTTGTAACACTTATAGTTCCCGCCACCTTTATTTGTTACACTTTAGGGATAAAAAACTGAAACCGGTTTTTTTGCCCTCAGTTTTGACTGAAAAACCGGTTTTTTCATAGGCCGGTCTAAACCGGAAACCGGTTTTCTGCGGGGAAAACCGTCTAAAAACCGGAAATCATTTTTTTTCCTTCAAAAATCGCCATCAGCGTTTTTTTATTATATAATTTTTTTAAAAAAAATTTAGTTTTGCACTATGTTAACGGCATAGATAGCAAATGGGAGGAATTAATTATTTTTTTTTAAAAGGAAAAGGAAATAGATATGGAATAATGCAAAGCTTAATAAAAATACTCAAAACGATTAGAAAATCCGGAATAAAAAAAGAAACATTATAATTTTAAATAAGAAAGTAAGAATTAGGAAGAAAACCTAGAACTTAGTTTTCAACAAAACACTTTTTAAACATTTAAAATTGACTGTGTAAATTGTTTTTTTTTTTAAATTCGAAAGTAAAGTTTACAAATTAATTGATTTTTTCAATTAATTAATAAGAAACTGAAATAACTTTTTTTTAAAAAATGGAAAACCGTTTTTTTTGTCATTGAAAAACCGGTTTTATAAAACCGGTTTTTAAGGTCCGGTAAAACAGGGCCGGTTTTACCGGCGTTGTAAAAAAAACGGTTTTTGAAAAACCGCCATCCCTAACGTGTTATAATTTGGTTGGCGGCGAGTATAGATTAATGTAATATGCAAGTTATTTTTTACACTAGATTACATATTTTTTCAAATTGCAGACAGTAGTCGCATAATAAATGAAAACTGCCTGTATCTGCACAATATCGCCGTTCCAATAATGAACCACTTAACGTGCTAAATTTCATATATTAGTTATTTTATAAAACACTGGATTTAACAATGTCTGTTTTTTCCAATTTCCATCTTTGTGTCCATACACATTCGTGGTTTTGTTATTGCAACGTCTATATATAGTACAATCTCTTAAATGATCTTTCTATTTCGTAATGTCGAATTGATATCTTAAAGATATCATTAGGACATTAAAAATGATGTGTTTTTTTATATTCAGTTTATTGGTTAGGGTTACAATCACATACTTGATACCCAAATGATCTCACACAACTGAATTTATTTTTTTATAGTTACAATTTCTAGAAATAAATATTAGCCTACGATATTTTTTTTCTCAAATACAATTTTTTGTCCGAATCTTAGCAAAGCTCTAATAGCAGGATACAGGTGGGATGGGTCATTCCTCAGAAAACGTACAATTTGATGCAAAAAATCTCGAGAAAAAAATATTGATGAAACATTTTGAAATTTTGAATTTGTCAATGGCCTATTTTTAACTTTAAACTTCTAATTACTGTTTATCTACTGCGGTATTCAAGCTATCGACGTGATACAACGTATAACGTGTATAATTGAGTACTAATAAGACTGAACCAGAGTACTGTTATCATTTCTTGATAGTTATGCAAGCTAAATAATACGTTGTACACGGACATGACGAAAATCTGTGGGACATTTTATTTTCACGGAATTTATATATTTATATTCTTTATAATGATTATATTTAATGTTTTGTATGTTCTAGTAATGTCAGTTGAATTAAAAATCAACTTCAGTTATAAAAAATTGGGATTTAATTAGTATATACTAACTAAAACAGTCCCCGGACATGACGGTGAGACAGCTCACGGACATGATTTGTCATAGTCTGTGGACACAAATTTTTGGACAAAATATCTAATTTTTTGTATTTATTCAACGTTAGTAAGTAGATAAAATATTCATCATCTTAAATTAATTCAATTGGAAGTATAACTTTTCTTCATGTGAAAGATAACTTGCGGGGACATGCTTTTGTACGTTTTCTCAGGAATGACCCGGATACGTTCATTAAAGGATTATCTTAATGAGTTTTTAACACCCCCATTAGTTGGAAAGTAGTTTTTCTTGGCAGAAAAAGGTTTTTCAAAAGGGTTTTGTCTACAATTTATTGTTGATCCAAAACTTATCGATTCATTTTGTTTTGAATTTTAGCCTGAGTTATTACTGTTAACATGCTAGCGACTACAGTCCCTGGACAAATTATTAGACGTACTGTATTTTTTTAGTAATGATGAAAACATACCAAAGAATGCCATATCATTAAAAAAGATGTCGATATATGTATTAGGCTGTGTCCTGACTGCGACATCAAATGCCACAAATGCAACAAAACTTGGCGACTTGGCAGAGTCAGCCCCCAAGCTATTGCATCGCTTGGCGCCCTTGGCGGTCACCAAGTTTGTGCATTTGTGGCATTTGATGTCGTAGTCAGGACACAGCCTTAAGTATAGCAGATAGTATTTTCTATTCAATAGCTCAAGTTTAGGAACACAAATGTCCTTCTAAAGGTATTTTGTTTATCATTGATTGATACATGAAATCTTGCAGTGCTTCTAATAATTTGTCCAGAGACTGTATCATATGTTATATATTGGTTAATGTGTCATACATTCAGTGATTGGTGGCACCTTAAATATAGTTTCTGGTAACTGTAAAGTGTTTGATGAAATGTTTCACCATGTATTGAGTTGAACCACTTTTCAAGTTTTTGTCTCAAAAACCTTAAATGGTTCGAATTCCTAAAATATGGTGAAACATTTCACCACACTGCCGTTGCAGAAACTAGCAACCATTATTATTGTGTAATCAAGAACAAAAATTTTAAATTGTAGATATATTTGTTAATAGTCAATACTATTTAAGGTTAGTTTTTTAATATTACAAATTATAAAAATTAAATTAAAAATTAATTTGAGCTTAAATTTGTGTAGCTCTATTAATTTTCACTAATATTTTAACTAACCTATTATCCTTTTTGAAGCAGAGGCTATTTTTATTTATTAAATTTTTTTATACACCTCTAAGCCATATGCAGTTTTTCCTGTTTAGTCAATTATGAAATAATATTAAGTTTTATACTTTTTCTAATTGTCGTAGTTTTTCAAAAAAGCAGACCAATCAACTACTACCCTTAAAAAACTATTAGGTACTCTATAACAAATATTTGGATAATATCTCTATATTTTTTTTTATTTAAATAAATTACTCAAGTCTTACAACACACCACAAAATAAATGAAGATTAAAAGCATCGAAGAATTTATCTGATTAAAAATAATAGTTAAAGAGGCAAATATAGAATAGTTCAAAGTAATTTTCAAATTAGTTAAACGAAACCCATTGCATAAATGTCATTGCGCTTTCATGTCGAGCCCCCCAATTAATTAAAAGATTGTTTTAATGGAATATTTTGGATTGTTAAAGCAATGAGACGGCATTATCTTCAGTTTTCGATTAAAACGTAATTTGAACTTAAGAAATAGTTAAATAATTACTAATTTGCTTAAATAGTGCCATTGAAACTAATCCATTTACGATGAAATTGTGAATGCTATTAATACCTTAATTACCGAATAAAAATATTAACTTGAAGTTTTTAAATTTCGGTTTTTTTAAGAAACTTAACTTTTGTTTCATTTATTGTTCGTTACCATGGTCTTTATGTATCTTACATTTTGTTCATTTGGATAAACTTAAGGGGACACAGTACCTCAAAAATGGGAAAAATTCGATTTTTTTTATTTGCTAACATTAAAGTCTTAAATCTTCTAAATAAGTCTACCAAGTTTTAAAAGTCTAGCTATATTTTTAAAAAAGTTATTCCACTTTTTATGAGGAAGGTAGGATAAAAATGCAAACGAATGAAAATTTTAAATGTGTTTTTCTCAGTATTCATTTTTCCTTGATGACAAGTTTTTCAAAACGCTAAGGCTTTTTTAATTATTGATAAACGTCTAAGGAATTTTGTATGCAGTCTGTAAAATATGTTAACATTAAGAATTAGTATTAAAATTGTTTTCAAAAGTAATACTTTTTTTATAAAAAAATACTAAATCTAAATTTTTCGAATATGCTAAAATAATTTGGGATTTTCTAGATAAATATTTTTTATAAAACAACTACTTAAGATAAATCAAATTTGGATACCAATTCTTATGTAAAACAGTTTAAAGTACACGATAAAAAAAATTTTGGCTTAAAATATTTGTATTTAAAAAAGCCTTAGCATTTTAAAAAAATTCAAAAATATTTGATTTTTTTAAATAACTTAAAAATTAAAATTATTTTTTAAATTTTGTTGTCATATATTGTTTTTAAATACAGATTGAAGTAATAAAACATCAATTTTATAGTGAATATGTCAAAATTAAAGATTTTTTTAAAGTGGTTCCGTGTCCCCTTAAGCAGAAAGCTCATTCTTCAGTGTCAAAATTACTTACCAATCATCGTTAATGTGTTAACATAAAATTGTATCTTGAATACTAAACAATTTGAATTATATATAAGATTGTCAATTTGTCATTATATTTAATTTTTTAAAATAAATATCATATTCGTTTAAAAAACTAAAATTAAATGTATTTTTGAAGAACTGAGAAGCGGGGAGGGGGCTTAAGAGTAACTGTTTAATTTAACGCACTTATTTAACGATAACATTTATCCTTTTTTTACAGATAAATACGTACGAAAGATGATACGCTTTTTGATAAGATCTCTGATAAAATCTCTGTCACCAATATGTTTATACTACCTTCTACCATCCATTTCACTACAAATGTTAACTTTTATTTAAAACAAATTCGATGATTATCGATAAGCTACCACTACATCCTGATTAAGAAAATAAAAGAAGGATCAAACAAAAATCAGCAAAGTTCATCGTGTTTGAAACGCATTAAAATCAAAGCCTTTCATTAAAACATCATTTTTTCCGCGTTGAATTTTCTCGATAGTTGCTTGATTCTAAAGAAAAGATGAATATAGCAGAAAAAAGAAGAAAATATCTGCTTAATTAAATTCTTGCTAAAGTCCCCAGGCGAGGTTTGAGGATTACCTTAAACAAATATTCGAGAAGTAAGAATTAAAAAAAAAATCTAGAAAGTTTCCTGAGGTTTTTCAAAAACATGTTGTGTTTATTCTTTGAAATGAAATTTTTTTTATCATAAAAAACGGATTTATGATAAAGAAATATGTAAGGGATAATCTTTATTTTTTAAGTGTCAAAAATAAATATATTTTAAGCAATGCAATGATTTTTTTATGTATAATTCAGGTTAAAAGGAATTTTTAAATATTTATTTCGTAAATTTGGTTTTATAAGCTTATATGAAGTTTGCTAGTTAATTGTTTAATAAAAAAAATATATTTGCAAACACATATATGGAAATTTGCAAACACATATATGGAAATATATATAAATGATTATTAAATACCATTTCGAGTTTCTACATGAAAAGCAATGTTTTAAATAATAACTTATGTTAAAGATAAAACAATTTTCAACAGTCAAAACATATTTCAAAAGTTGAGACCTTTAATAATCCAAACTCTCAAACACACAAATTATATTTCGATAATCTTTTCTTTGGTTTTTAATAAATGCTCTGAATGATTTCACTTTCATTACAAAAAAATACATTACACATTCATATTTTATATTTTTTCCGTCTGTCTGTACGTCTGTACATTTGTTTTTTTAATTATCTCTTTTAATTGGTTTCTAAAATCTTATTTTAACTGTCTGTGTTTCAAATTAAGCTGTAACGATTAAAATTTTAAAAATTATTTCTTTTGTAAGAATGGTAGGACTACAGATGCCTTTTTATTATCCCTTGTAGTTTATTGTCCGTTTATACGTGCTATTAAAACAGTGAGTGTTAAAGTAAGAGGAAAGTACACTCTGATAGTTCTTTCAAAATTGTTATCTCATATTTTAGATAGAAGTTTCATATATTCAATAATAAATTTATTTTTACAAAAGTACTTATTATGTTTTTCGTGATATATTGTTATATTTCAACAAAGTAACAAGGAAATCACATACTTCGTTTCAAAATGTAAATAGCAAGATCGAATAAGAAAATGCATGTTTACATAAATAGTTTAAATATATAAATATTAAAAAAAAATAATGAAGGCGAGTACTTGAAATTTAAACTACCACTTGGTCGAGGCGAAGATAGGAGACTTCTAATTCAATTACCGGTGCCGGGTGAGGGACGTTTCTTGTAATAATTGACTTATACAACAAGAAAGAAAGGGCTCAGGACTCTTTGCATACATCAAGCTGACTTGGAGACAATAAAAATATGATCAAGTGTCAGAAATATTTCTGTTGATTTCGTTTTATTAGGTTGTGGATGAGGTTGTTTCATTAGCTTGTTTTGCTGTATTTATTGCGAATACAAGTCTGTTGCATTTGTTGTTATGCTAATGTTGTTTTGTATTTATTTAGCTCTTTCGGATTTTAATCAAAATACTGGAATTAGTTTTTCATGCTCGTAAAAAAATGATGTTGCCTTGCGTCTCAGATTTATTTTTAAAAATTGAGAGTGAACTTTACGTGAAAAGTTTGATTCCCCTGATATATATTTTTATTTTTGAAGTAATATTTATGGTAAGCAAAAAATTATCTTGTTTATACTGTTGTCCAAACAAGGTTTTCCATTCACAATTTTTAGGAAAATAAAAGTCGTATATATAGCTGAAAATGCATTTTTCTTATTGTTTTATAGTTCATTGCGTTTTATTCTATTATGGTTTAGTTTGAATTTTTATAATTGGATTGAATTTGAATTTTTTATAATTGGATTGAATTTGAATTTTTATAAACTGAAAGAGAAACTTTAAATTTATCACCATCCATTCTTATTCCAAAATAGAAACTACTTTTCAACAAGTTGTAATCCCACTCCAGCTGTAAGCTGTGTTCCCAAGGCTAAATGTCAAAACTACAAAAAGATTTACCCTCTGAAAAAATACTGCATGCAACAAAGTATTTCACTGGCACATTTTAATTCAAAAAAATATAGCAGCTGCTGCTCTAGAATCCGATAGTGTATTGTGCTATGGAATCTAACATTACCTGTTAAAAAGGGATAGTACAGAATTAGGTCACTACAGGTGTTTTTTTGCATAGTACAAAAACTCGTACAAGATAATACATGGAAGAGTTTCAATTTATTTTTTCCCCTATATTTTATGCAGTAAAGAAAGGGTTGAATTTCGGGTACAACACTGGGGCGAAACTATTAGGGAAGTTTTTTAAGAGGGACTGTCAGTCCTATAGAGCTAATACATTAGTTTTGAAATCACAACTTCCGCAGAAGTATTGCTTTGCCATATTAGCTCTTTTTACCCAGGTATGGGAATCAACATAACATAGATGTGAAAGTATTTTGAAACGAAAATGTTCTCTAGTTATTTAATTATATATTTTTGAAGTTTTAAAATGCCAAAAATATACAACAGATGGCGACACTATTTTAAAACTCTACAATAATAATTTGGAACGAGTTTTCAATTTATTTTTTTTATATTTTATCCATAAAGAAAGGGATTGAAATTCGTGCAAGGGTTGGTGTTTTAAAAACAATCACTAGCTCTATGGGAAGTTCTTAAGGGGCTCGTTTTGAAATAAAAAAGGAAACTTTTGTTTAAGTGAAAAATATGAATAAAGGAAGTTTTAAAGGATATACTTTTTTAGCACAACATTTGTTGTGTATTGTGAACGGTAACGAAACGAACAGTTAGCGGCCAACATAAAAAAAAAATTCTTAGCATTTTTATATTTTTAAAAGTAAAGGGGTATGGGAAAATATGTAGCAATTGATTTATAACTATTCTGGTGACCTAAAAATAAATTGTATGTAGCTTTAATTCATTTATTTACACACGAGTCTGACATTTTTTACAGGTTGTAGACCATCTGTATCTTATAAGCATGTCATTTCTGTACCAACGCTTTAAAAATACTATTTTCGGAATGTAATTTATAATTGGCAAATTTATAGAAACCCATTACAATGTACCAGCTATTTATTTCGACAACAAAGCGTTATTTGTACTATAAATATCGATACTAAACTAAACTATTCGGCGCAACAGCCCGTTAGTGGGCCAAGGCCTGCCGTGCCCATTTCAGCTTTCGTGACCTATTGCTCTGGAGTGCTAGGCATATGTCCCGGTAAGGTGGTCAGCCTCACGCGGAACACCCAGTGTTTAGTTCCCAAGTATACTTGGTACCCATTTTATCGACCCACTTAATTTATAACTTTATTCTGAAATTTATTTAATAAAAATATTAGCCGCTTTGGTATTAGTATCTTCAAATTTTAATTTTAAAAGTAATGCTGGTTGCACACATTAATAATATCCATTAGAATCTATGTTCGTAATTAGAAATTATTTCTTTCAAAAGTAAAACATAAGTTGTACGGCTATTAATAATTAAACAGCAACTTTTTAAAATAAAATAATTTTGTTATATAATCGATTACGCAATGCTCCTTTCTTTTTAAATTTTTCTGAAAAAAATTGCTTCTCTTAGGAAATAACTTACGAAGAAACTTATATAAAATGTAAATGCTTAATTAAACAAATTAAGGTCTAGTTTAATTAAAAAAGTAAAACTTATGACATTAAATGTAAATATTTATAACTTATTACTTTTTTCATAATTTTTATTCTTTTACCCATTAAGATTTTTTAGATTGGGTATTATAAAATCATGACTAGCATAATAGGTTTTAATAATTGTTGTTAAAATATTAATTTCAATATTTTTGAGATTTTTTATGCATAATTGCTTGCAAGTATTAACTTAATTAGTTAAAATGTTGATAAGGAGATTAATGTATCGTAAAAGAATTATTAAAAAAATATTTTATATAAAATATGGACATTTAATTATTACCTTAATGTTCAGTGACGAGTATTATGCAATTAGTAATTTATTAAATTTGCTCAAAATTTTTTAATGGCTAATAGTTTATAAATGCTCAAATGCTATTTATAATTGCTCAATGCTTTTATTAAAATTTGGCTCAAATGAGTTATTTTATTAAAATTCGGCTCAAATGACCTATTGTATTAAAATTCGGCTCAAATGAGCTATTTTATTAAAATTCGGCTCAAATGTCCAATTTTATTTGACGTCATAACCAATATCTGAGGTTGTGAAAAGAAGTTCTTTATAAAATGTCATTTTCCCAATGAATAAAAGACATAATTAATTCTTAAAAAATTTCTCTTGTCTAAGTATACACGCTAATAATTCATTATAAGTTCTATGAGTCAGCTTTCTTTTTGTAAACAAAACTGTATTTGCCCGTTGTTTATTAAATGAAAAATAAGCACGTTAAATTGAATAAATGCAATCAGTATCGCATAATAATATAGAAAATGTATTTTTGAGGCACACAGATATTTCGCAAACAATAAAAATAAATACGTGAGTAATGAATTATTGCTATATCATTGATAGGTTGCATGTAATTGCTTAAACTTGTAAAATAAACATTAAGTTGGAAAATGCATGGTGTCCGTAAAAGAATGTCCGAGTTTTAATGGTATATTACAGGGAGTTTATTTTATACTAAATATAACAAATCATACATGACATTGAAGGAAAACTAACCTAGTTTTTCCTATAAGTGCTCAATGTGTGCGCCTTTAGTGATACGGCACACATCCAAACGAAAATGCAATTCTTCCCATACTGTCTTCAGCAAGCCCGGAGTAATGGAAGCAACAGCCTGTGCAATTCTATCTTTCAAGGTTGGTAAATCGTGGGGTAGGGGTGGAACGTAGACCCGATCTTTTACGATGCCCCAATGGAAGAAGCCACAAGGCGAGATGTCAGGTCACAATTTGAAACTCGGACATTCTTTTACGGACACCCTGTATAATGTGGCTGCCTTTCTACTCCATACCTTACTGAAAACTGGTTTACTACTGGCTACTGAAAACCTATAAATTCTTGAATATGTATTGTCTTGAACAGATAACAAATACAGTGAAACCCCGATTTTACGTTTCTCAAGGGACTGGGTAAAAAAAAACGTAAAATACGGGAAAAACGTAAAATACGGAAAAAGTACATAGAATACAAAAATCTCTTTTTTTCTTAGTATCGCGCCATTTATAGGTACATTCGCGGCACGAGCTTCTTTAAACCACTTTACTAAGATATCTTCCAGCTCATCGTACGGCCAACTAAGCCAAACCAGGATCCATGAGAAAAAACCGGTTTCAGAAAACAGGAGCCTGTGGAATGGGAAAAATATTTCTTATTTTAGAACAATTTTTCTATTTTTTACTTTCCAGGGAAAACGTTAAATGCGGGAAATTCCATAAATAACAAACTTACAATCCGGGTTAAATTAACATTACAGTATACGGAAAAAGCTGGGGCCTGATGGAAAAAACGTAAAATGCGGGAAAAACGTAGATTCGGGGGACGTAAAATCGGGGTTTCACTGTATATATCTAACTTTAGTTCGTTCCCAATTATTTTACGGTAATACCTACAAGCATAACATGTACTGTGTATTATTTAGTTTGCTAGTCCTTCTTAATCGAGAAAAACTGCGTACTTTATCTAGTTAGAAATAACTGCGTTTTTGGAGGCCATTTACAATGATAAACGTGACATTTCTGTAAAATATTAATTTAATCCTCCTAAAAAGGAACTCATGCGTTAGTGAGACAGTTCCAATGAAATAAAAACGATTACTGGGCCATTTCGAGATTAAAATAATTGCCTAACGGCTTGAAATAAGTTTTCTTCTGTAAAAAAAGTAATTTATTGGTTTTAGTTTTAAGTGGATTAAGGGTTTTGAGTTGATTGAGTATTATATTATGTTATGAGATAAAATTCGCATTATTTGTTTAAAAAGTTCAATATTTAAGGGGACGCGGTACCCAAAAAATTAAATCCAGTATTTTTATCTCTAGCATTCAAATCAAACTATTTTTACAAAGAACTAACATTCAATAAACATATACGAAAAAATGATAAATATTGAAACGTATGTTTTTTTTAATTAAAAATTTAAATATTTTAACGGTTTTCAAAATGCTACTGGTCCTACAATTTAAATAATTTTTTAATGGATTTTTTTCAAAATGTTCCCACAACATATATTAATAAAAGTTGGTATGGATATTTAGCTATCAGTTAAACAAAAATAGTTATTTAGCTTTATGTATAAAAATTGCCAAAACATAAGATTTTTTGTAAATTTTCAACTTTATCATTTTTTTTTCAAATCTATTCACACTAGACCTTATCCCATACCAACTTTTGTTAAACGTCTATGTTTCAACACAAGAAAAAAAAATTTGGAGCTCTACATTAATTTACCTAAAAGCCTTAGGATTTTAACCATTCCACAAGCTGTTAAAATTAAAAAGTTTAAAAATCAACCTAAAATTTCAAAAAACATTTTACCAAACCGCTATATCATTTTCAATAAACCTCCACCATTACAAAGAATTCCTTATTTTTTTGCAATATCCTTAGCTCACAGCATTCGAGCATTAATAACCGAACAAACTTGAAAATTAGGTATTAAAAATTTTTATTATTAATCTTGTTAGATTAATAATTTTAAGTTTAATTTAAAATTTTTTAAAACTATATTTTTTTTTTTTAACGTTCGAATTTACAGTTATTGCTAGAAATACTGCTGTATACATTTTGAGATATTCCAGGTCTAACCCTCAGAAGGTTTATAAATTATATTTAAAATTTATGACATAAAATTAAGCATAATTAAATTCCTTGCTCTTGTTCATATTTAATTTAAACTTTTGATTGCATTGTTTTTACTTTAAACAGATATTTATACACGGTAGACAAATTATTGCCCTTTTAACTAAATCAAGAAAAATAAGTTAAAATTAATATTTAATTTGTAGGAAAGTATATGGCTTACACAACGAAATCTAGCTCTAGTGTATTTCTAGTGCGATGATAGTTGAACCAAAAACAGAAACACCAAAATAAATAGATTGCATTGTTATTGGATTTTCTTTAATATTAATAAAATATGCGTAATAAAAGCGTTTTTTTTTCTTAACATTTGCATAGTTATGAAGCAATTTTGTGCAAAATTAAAGCATATGTGTGCTTTAAAAAAATAGTGTTAGTTTTAAAGCGTTAATCTGATTCTGAATCTGATTTTATTTTGAAAATAATAAAGTAATCTTATTTTACTTAGAGGCTTTCTTTACTGCAAGGTCGTAGATTACACTGTTAAAAAATTTGTGCTTGGTTTCACCATAATATTGGTTCCTAGTAGCTGCAACGGCTGAATGGTGAAACGTTCCACCATATTTTTTGTATTCGGTTGAACCATTTCCCAGGTTTTTGTTTCCAAATCCAGAAAAATGGTTCAACCAAACACTGAAAAAATGGTGAAACATTTCACCATTCAGCCGTTGCAGCTACTAGGAACCAATATCATGGTGAAACCAACCAATATCATGGTGAAACCTAGCACCAAATTTTTAACAGTGTATATTTAACTATTCTTAAATCATTATATTTTAATGTTCTAGATCAGGGGTTCCCAACCTTTTTGCACCTGCGTACCACTTGACTTTTTGAGAAATTTTGGAGTACCCCACCAAGCCAAAATATTTTATTAAATGTATAATATTTACCCTTCTAAAAGTTTTTAAAGGCCCTTTGAATTAAATTCCTGAGAAAACTTCATACTTAATGGTTAGATATTTATTTATAAAATGCGGTTAATAAAGAAGAAATAAAAAAATTAAAATAGTATTAATTTACAGTTTTATTTATTATCCATATTTCTAAAATCATACAAATAAAAGTATAGTACAAACTCACCAAAAAAAAAAAAATTAATGCAATTACAAAATGTACTTTTATAGTCTTTAGTTCGAAACTTGTTGTTTGCCTGTGATTAAAAAATCAACATTAGGAGTAATGGGACTTATTTTCACTCTTAAGTACTCTTCAACACTTAATCTGCTTCTATGTTTAATTGTTATGTACAAGAGTTCAGAAAATCAACTCTCACAAAAGCAACTCGTAACAAATGGCTTCAAAAAGAGCAGAGCTTGCCGGAAGATGAAAGAGTGCTAGGTTTTACTTCCGATCCAGATGTTTATTAAAGATTTCTCTTTAAAATGATGTTAATGTTTAAAATATTGAGTTATATGTTTGCGGGCTCACTGCACATTCGTACAGAAGCACGGCCTACTCAACTACTAAGGCCGAAGAAGCTTTCCCAAACAAGCTCGGGGACGGAAATTTTGACGTCATAGTTCCGAGTGACGTTGTTCCGAAGATGAAAGCAACCTGTCTCGAAACCTGTTCGGAACCACTCGTTCACGGCTGACCACAATTTTAGGGTTCCGAATGCGTCCGAACTGGTTTCTCGATCTTCGGCACTGGGAACAGTGACGTCAAAATTTCCGTCTACGCTCATGTTTGGGAAAGCTTCTCTGGCCTTGTTATTGAAGTTGGCCGTGACAGAAGCTACTAATAGCATCATGTTGCTCACATGACTCACCCGTACCACCTGAAATTTTACCGCGTACCACTGGTGGTACGCTTACCACCGGTTGGGAACCCCTGTTCTAGATTTTTATTCAAGGAACTACCACAACACAATGCAGTCATGAATCCAAGCATTATTATTATTTATTCAATAATTTTTGTTATTTATTATTAGGTTCAGTCATTCCACGCTTCGCAGTAAAAGCATAAATCAGAAATATATCCACAAAAAATAACCAGACGTGGGAAAAAAAACTATCAGGGGCAGATTGCCCACCCATTACCACTTTATCGTCCAATCACAGAGCCTCAAACGATAATGGGGAAAACCACGATAATGGTTACAGTTAGTGCTCCGCGTGTCCCTATCGTAATAATAATCGATTCAAGGTCCCATGTTTTCATCGATATCTGTCGCGTTTCCCAGTTTTAGTTTATTCAGCACAATGGATAATGAAGCAGAAGAGATGGATAAATTTTAAATATTTCTAGGAGACGGATGGCAACACGGTGAAATCGTTTTAGTGGTAATTAAGTGAATGAGTATTGTCATTTTGGTGGATTATGGGGCTAGGGAGGATGGGATATTTTGCAGTGATAATTAATCAAAAAAGCTATATTAGGAATGTATGTGGGATGATAACCAACATAATTGTAATATTTTTTTGTAAATTATTTATTTAAGCTTCCTAATGATTTTCAACATCTGTATTCGTTATATTTCTTTTTTGACATTTTTTAAATTAGGAACGGATTGCTAGAAGATTTGTTTATATTCTTCATACTGTTACATAAAATGCACTCTAAAGTTAGTACTACTATTCTCTAAACTCTTCGGCGCAACAGCCCATTAGTGGGCCAAGGCCTGCCGTGCCCATTTCAGCTTTCGTGACCAAGGGCTCTGGAGTGCTAGGCATATGTCCCGGTAAGGTTGTCAGCCTCACGTGGAACCCCCAGTGTTTGTTTCCCAAGCATGCTTGGTACCCATTTTATCGACTAACTCAAGGGATGAAAGGATGGGTCAGCCTCGCCCAATCCGGGATTCGATCCCCGGACCTGTGGCCTGGCAATGCGAGCCACTACCACTAAGCCACTGGGCCTTTAAAGTTAGTACTCATATTGTAATATTCTTACTTTACGTTATTAAATATATATACTTTTTGCGTCATCGTGCCTTTTATGGAATTTTATGGTTAGATATGGAAAGATGCAACAGTTAGAAAAATTACATATCATACATCAAAGGATCCAAATTTAAACTCGCCACACACACACAGCAAAAACCCTCTTATAAAGGTAATACATGTAGTAGAAAACAACTATTACCCAAGATGATTAAAAATTCCTTACTTAGATTTTTTTGTAATATTTATAAATTATTAAAATTATGTGTGTTGCTGGAAAATATGATAGCCAGGTGACGTGTTTAAATGTCTATATCCATCGAAGGGTTGAAATGTATGTAATCGCACAAACTTGTTATAATATTAAGTACTTTCATTGATAACTCTAACTACAGAATAAGTATGCTCTGCTACCAAAATAAATGGGGCCCGGATGGCCGAGTGGTTTGGACCATTACGCTAGCAGTCTGCGCGCTGTAACGGGCGTGGGTTCGATTCCCGCCTTCGCCCTGGGTGTATATTCCTTTCTCTGTGAAAGTAAAAAATTTTTTCTGTGTCTGTCGTACTTGACGAAGGCTTCATAAGCGGGTCTCTGATCAAGCACACAAGCCGGAATATATATGTACCTACCCCTCCCCAAAATAAATTTTAAATCAATTTAAAGAAATTAAGTTTTACTTAAAATTTTCATTCCAATTTCATGCAGTGAAACCGGGATTGCATTTCAGCCAAATAGCGTATCTCCCAAAGGATTAAACCATTCCACAACTCTTATAACAGCTTTACACTAACTAAACTTCAGTAAGCATTTGTCGTGACTTTGTATTACATTAAGATTAAAAATTTTGGCTTGAGACTTGCATTTAATCGCTCTGGCGCCGATTTGCCCGGAAGCTAGGAAAAATAAAGAAAACTCTTAGAAGATTATGGGATGCTTTGCAAATTGGGGTTACATTTTTGGGCAAATGCCATTTCGTTAAAAGGCCTTGTCGTTTAAGGTTAGTGTTATCACGGTAGAAAGGATTTTAAACTATTTGGGGTTTGTATTATATTTCTGCTACGGTATGACTTTGTAATTGTATTTTGAATGAATCTGATATTGTTTCTGGCCGATGAGTTACTGTTATTCCAGGTCATTGTTAATATTACGTTAATTGTTATTAATGGAATTATAATTAGTGATATTTCTGGTTTGACTTTGTAATTGTATTTGTATAGGGATCTTATGTTGTTTCCTTACAATGAGTTATTGTTTCCCTGTTATTAATAAACTTGTGTTAAGTATTATGGTATTATTAAAACTAGTGATATTCCTACAAAATTTATATTAGTAATCCTTTTATGCGCATTTTAAGATGTGGTATTATCACTCTGTAAACTACGGTACTTCTAATTACGGTACTTCTGCATGTGACCTACTAAAACTTAAGCCTAAAGCAAAGTAGTTATTTATTTATGATAGTTTGAAATGACAAGCTTTAAATCGGAATTTTTTTTAACAATTAAGGTTTTTAAATGTCTGTAAAAAATTTACTTTTTGTTAGAATTGTTAAAAAGAGTAGACTCTATGCCCTAATTTATACTATTTAAAATGCACTTAAATTTTTTTTAATCGAAACATATTAATTTGATATCATGTTCGGAGCTCAACCATATAATGAAAAAATTGGTTCTTCAAAAAATACCGCACAAAAAAACTACTTGCACCATTTGAAATACAGGGTGTCCGTAAAAGAATGTCCGAGTTTCAAATTGTGACCTGACATTACGCCTTGTGATTTCTTCCTTTGGGGCTTCGTAAAAGATCGGGTCTACGTTCCACCCCTACCCCACGATTTACCAACCTTGAAAGGTAGAATTGCACAGGCTGTTGCTTCCATTACTCCGGACTTGCTGCAGACAGTATGGGAAGAATTGCATTTTCGTTTGGATGTGTGCCGTATCACTAAAGGCGCACACATTGAGCACTTATAGGAAAAACTAGGTTAGTTTTCCTTCAATGTCATGTATGATTTGTTATATTTAGTATAAAATAAACTCCTGTAATATACCAGTAAAACGCGGATATTCTTTTACGGACACCCTGTATATTGATTTCGAAAATATTTGAATGCAAAAAATATCAAAACGCATGTTTGGATAGATTTTCACGTTTTCTAAGGTATGTGAGTACCTCAATGTGGAATCGAGCAATTAAAAAGCAAAAAAGTGTGAAATAATGCCACACACGTAACGTCCCCCTGAATACCTTCAGAAAACAGACTATTTTCCGCACTTTCAGGCATTATTCTGAGCAGCATTGCTTATCTCAAGGTCACGTTTGCCCGTAGAAACAAAAGCAAACAGAAAGAAACAAAAAAAGTAAGATCCAGACAACTTCTTACGCACGCAATACTTCAATTTCGTAAGAATAGGGAGCAAGAAAGGATACGATCGAAGAAGGAGATGGAAAAGCACTGAACGATATGCGATATTTCGTATGTTTTAAATATATATTTCCAATAACCGTTGTTTTGAATAAATAGGTATTTTTCTAGGTATTTATCCTTGTTAAAATGCGAAATGTGTATACTTATCCTTATCTCTTACTGAGCATGCTTCACGTCTAGAACGGCAAAAGTGTAACACAAATGAAAATAATACAGGGTGTCCGTAAAAGAATGTCCGAGTTCTGTTACCCTGGCCGCCTCGTTCACCTGACATCACGTCTTGTGATTTTTTCCTTTGGGGCTTTGTAAAAGATAGGGTCTACGTTCCACCCCTACCCCACGATTAACCAACCTTGAAAAGTAGAATTGCACAGGCTTCCATTACTCCGGACTTGCTACAGACAGTATGGGAAGAATTGCATTTTCGTTTGGATGTGTGCCGTATCACTAAAGGCGCACACATTTAGCACTTATAGGAAGAACTAGGTTAGTTTTCCTTCAATGTCTTGTATGATTTGTTATATTTAGTATAAAATAAACTCATGTAATATACCATTAAAACTCGGACATTCTTTTACGGACACCCTGTATATCGATTGGTTTATCAATGTAGTGGAGCCAACATGCTACTAATCACCAAAACCACCAATTAAATACGGTAATGAACCTTTTATCCCATAAGTGTACCAATAAAATGATGAATACTCATGTTTGATGAATACTCATGTTACCATACTAAACACTGGGGGTTTCACGTAAGGTTGATCACTTTACCAGGGCATATGCCTCGCTTCCCAAAGCCCTTGGTCAGGAAAGCTGATATGGGCACAGCGGGCTTTGGCTCGATATAGACTGTATTTAGTTTCAGTATGGTGAGTACCTCTTTGCAAAATACAAAATCAAAAAATGGGATATAAAGGTTTGGGACCTAATTTAAAACCCTTTTCTTTTTAATTATGGGAAATGACTTTAAAATTTCTGTTTTCGTAAACTTTTTAAATAAATTTAATTTTATATTAAACATATTAAAACCGTGATTGCCAACAAAATCCCCCCAAAACAACTCCATGCAGAGATGATGTTATATCATTTTTACTGATATCATATATTATTTCGTCATTTTATACTAAAGCATTTGTTAAATCTAATATTTTGATTTTTACAGCATTCCCAAACCAAAAAATGCTTGGAAATGTTGTATACCTATAATACCCTTAAAAATAACAGGATGTGAAAATGGCTGTTTTCTTCAAATACAACAATACTCGTCGAATCCTTGGAAAAGACAAAAGAGTTTATTTGCAAACAACAATGGGTCAGGTTTTGGAGAGTATCAGTCTTGCTTCACTTTTGTTTGAAATTATTTCTGATTTCCGGATGTTCTTAAGAAATCTTTGTACCCGATTTACACGCAACTGTAAAGTTAATGTTCACAGTAATTACGGTACCGGATGTTTTGTGGTGACAATGTTAAGGTATCCATACACCTTAGACAACTTTTTCTTTAATTTTTGAGATAGACTTTTAAAACTTTGTGAGGAGATCAGGCACATAAACACTAACATAAAAATACTTTACTGCAATAAAAATATATATTAATTAATAAATTAATTATCAATTAATTATTTTAAGTGTGTCAAACTGTGAACAACATAACGACATTTCAAATTAGTTGTTTTACATAATTTTTGAAGAAAAGAAAACAGTAAATATCCAAGCATGTGATCATATGAAATCTAAGCTTTAAGCAAAGTACTTATTGAATTTTGATAGTTTGAAATGGCTAACTTTAAAATATGATTTTTAATATTTTAATTTTTTAAAAGTCTGTAAAAAAATTAATATTTGTTATAATTGTTTTTAAAAAATATGGCCACATGCCTTATTCATACTCTTTAAAATAAACTTTATTTTTTTTTTAAATCAAAGCATATTAATTTGAAATATCTTGCTCGGAGTACAAGAATATTATGAACAAGCATTTTCTTCAGAAAATGAGTTCAAGGTTTTCATTGTAAGATTAATGACAATGAAATCGCCTTTAAAAGGCTGCCTGTAAATTAAAAAGAAAATTACAAACTGCATAAAAACATATTTACAAGTAGTTTTTCATTTATTTAAAAAATGCAAAATTTTGAACTTTTTTAAAACGCTATTCCTCTTTCAATTACTAGAATACCTCCATCAAACTTTTATAGTTTGTTTTTAGAACTATTTGTTCAAGAACTGTGCATGGATTTTAAAATGTGAGCTACAGTTAAAAAAGTAACATGCATTTATAATGAAATTCTTTAAAAAATTACAAATTATTGATTTCAACATTAATATTAAACAACTATACATAGTCGACCTTATTCCATGCACAATTTTATGCACCATTTATATAAGAACACGGGTTAAAAAAATTTCTAGATTCTAACTTAATTAGCAAAAAAGCCTTAGGGATTTATTAAACACAAGAATTGAAAAAACGCGAAACAGAGAAAACAGGTTTAAAGCAGACGAAATATGTATTCAAACTTATATGAATGATCCCAGAAAATATGTAATAACTTTTTTTCTACAAAAGATATCATTATGAAACTTTCAGTAAATGTTCAGAAAGATATTGTAAATAATAAAAAGTAAAAACTAAAAAATCGATATTTTGACCAATTTTTAGGTACCGTATTCCGTTAAAGACTTGCAGTAAGTTCGTCTAAGACTCTGTCTTGACTAATGTCTTTATCAATTAGGCATCACCCAAAACAAATTTCATTTAATCATAACGAAAATCATGTTTTCAGTTTGTAATGTCACATTTAACATTTAAAAAACATTCCCATACAATTATATGAAAAATAAAAACGTGAATACCTATACTCTCGCAACCAGACAGTTCACGAATCCACCAGTAGGAGTCACACAACTCAACCCTGAAAACGTGCTTTCTTCTTTTAATGGCCGCCTTTATGATGTTCTCTCCCGAAGCACGTACCTCAGTAATTGATGTCTGTTCGCTTACAGTGGAAAATAAAACCAAAGAAAAAGGTTGGGCAATAATATAATGCCATATTTAAGCCTCTTGTCAGAGAAAGTAGGGTTCAAATGAAGCTTATTTTCATGTAATTGTGCTTCGTTGCTTTATTTTTGGTGTTCTATGAAAATAAATGAAAAAGTCTTTGAAATCGTTTTAACTTTTATTAAAATTGTGAGAAGGTCTAGACGCCCAATTACGGTGGTTCTGTAGATTAAATTATTTTTATAATATTATGAAACGTATTGAAATCTATTGAGTTAAGCTAATTTTGAGTGTAACTTTAACCAAGACTTTTCAAATAACATTTTATAAAGGTTATTTTTTCTAACCTACTAATTTTAAAAAAATGAAACCAAAAGCTTTTCATTATCACAATAACCGGTAAAAAAAGTTTTGAATTTTTCAAATATCTCATAGGTAAATAGTTATTTGAGGAGCTAAAAGTGTGGTAAAACAAATCAAAAGCATTTCAAATTATGATTTAAATGGTAGTTTAGGATAACGTAAATTTATTCGCAAAAGCCCCTTACTTATTCTTAAAAAAAGAAAGTTGTTAAATATTTTGAGACTTTTTTTATAAGTCTTTTTGCTGAGAAATTAGTTTAAAACGAGACTAATTTTAAATGAATTACTTTTGAAGCTTACAGTCCCTGGACCAATTATTAGACGCACTGTATTTTTTAGTAATGATGAAAACATACCAAAGAATGCCATCATAAAAAGATGTCGATATATGCCTTACAAATACCTTTAAAGAGATTGTGTTCCTAACTTAAGCTTTAAATAGAAATACTATTGCTATACTAATAGTATAGCAGATAGTATTTTCTATTCAATAGCTTAAGTTTAGGAACACAAATCTCCTTCTAAAGGTATTTTGTTCATCATTGATTGTTACATGAAATCTTGCATTGCGTCTAGTAATTTGTCCAGGGACTGTATATTGCACATATTACACATATTGGATACGGATATATTACTTTTTATGTGCATTGTATAAATTAATCTAATGCAATAATAAAAATTATTTTTAATTTATACCATATCGTTGAAAATCTTTCTATTACTATGATATGTTTAACATTTTGGACTGAAACTATAATAAGGTTAAATTTAACGCACAATATCCTAATAAAACCATATAAAAATACTATTTATTCAAACATAATCATTTAAAAGATATTACAAGACTTTTCTCTTCACTGGTCTTAGATCTAGGAAATAAATGATTGAAGGTTCGTAAATATCGTATTCAAATAAATTTTTATAAATGTCTTATTTTATAGGTTTTGAAAGCTTTGGGGATCAGTGCTTTTAAGCTCTCTTAAATCACTTCAATACGCAATTTAAGGAATATTTCTTTTAACTGAATATACTTTATAATATTTACCATTTTTATTCATGTCTGTTAGTTTACACATGGAGAGACTAACTAACGAAAAGATTTAGCAATATAATATTACCATAATTAAGTCTTTTTCCCAACGAAAGTAGAAATACAATTGAGCTTATTTTCAGGACATTGAAATATTTATCTATTTTTCTTCCTAAAAGGAATATAAACCAGTTAAAAAATTTGTATTCGTTTTAAGATATTATGTGTTCTGCCAGATGCCATGCAATGTCTAGACACTAAACTGCAAAAAAAACATAATTTAACAGAAATAAATCATATTCTCACAGAAAATGTATAATTTTCGTTCTTGCGTTGTTAAACATAAATTTTAGGGGCTGGGGAGCCCAGTCGGATAGGCGTCCGCCTAGCATGCGAAAGGTCCCAGGTTCGGGTCCGGGCATCGCCAAAATAACTGCCGACCTGTAAACGGCCCGTTCAGCCAAAAATGTTCGACGAATAATTCCCCGTGTAGAGGGAGTGCACGTTAAATATCCTCCAAAAGTCACAACGCTGCGTACGATGTCGCCCTTAACGGTTGCGTTGGGTGCCTACTCAGGTGTCGGCTCGTCACTTGACTGTGGTTCTAAAATACAACGCCCGTCGCCAATAGCCCTCGTGTAGCTCTAGTACGACGATAATTCAAACTAAACTAAACAAATAAATTTTATAGAATGGAAAATGGACCAAGGTAAAATTGCTACTGAACCTAAGTACAATACCGGTAATGTACTTATTTTAAAATATTTTTCATGTATTTTATTTCTTTAAATTTATTATTTTAAGCATATAAATTGTTCTAATAGAAAGCTACAAATCTAATGATAGCTGCCTAAAGACTACAACTTTGAATAAGTTCTGTTATAGCTTTATAAAGATTTTTAAAAAAATCCTCCGCTAGAACGTGCATTTTCTCTAAATTAAGAGTTTAATTTCTTAATTAAACTTCAATAAATGACTTTTATTGATTACAAATATCATAATTTTTAGAAAATATTAAAAAAAACTTTAACTAGTATCCGTTATTTTCTTCATTTTGTCAGCATAGATATCTTACAAATGTACCTTCCAATTAATTATTACATTGGTTATTTTAATACATTTGGGAATCTTAAAGTCAAGAATTTCAATTAAAATCTCTTTCTATTATAACTTAAAATTTAATATTGTAAAATAATAGATTTTTTGTTTGTAGTTTTCAGTTACCATTAGAACTCAAATTAATCTCAAATTAAACAAGTTTGAGAAACGTATATATTTTTTGAGGTTAGGTTAGTTTGAATTATCGTCGCACTAGAGCTACACGAGGGCTATTGACGACGGGCGTCGTATTTTAGAACCACGGTCAAGTGACGAGACGACACCTGAGTTGGCACCCAACGCAACCGTTAAGGGCGACATCGTACGCCGCGTTAGGACTTTGAAGGATATTTAATGTGCACTTCCGCCACACGGGGTATTATTCGTCGGACATTTTTGGCTGCACGGGCCGTTTATAGGTCGGCAGTTATTTTGACGATGCCCGGACCCGAATCTGGGACCTTCCACATGCAAGGCGAACGCCTTAACCGATTGGGCTCCCCAGCCCCCGTATCTATTTTGAAGTCTTAATATTTATTTTTTTCATAAAATATTCAAAATCCACAGTAGAACTCGGAATTCATTTTTTTAAGTACATAAAATTCCTATCATTAATTTAAACTAAGAAGATGTGGGACTTAAGGGAGAATCATAAAAAGCTTATTTTAGAAGATTCTAGAAATGAGCTTATGTAAAAATTGGTTAAAAACCTCAAGAAAATACACAAAAATGTAAAACAGAATTTTCATTTACATTTCTGCAGACATAGCAGTTTGGGTTTTTTCTTGGATCAAAGAAAATAATTTCCAAAATTTATTCATTTCAAGTAATAAAAAGCTGATTATAGAAACGATGTTACTTTTTTTTAAGAAAAATGTTTCCAAGATTTTGTTGAATCTTAAGTAATTTTACTGTAAGCTTTTGGAGTAAATTCAATTTATTTTCGAGAACTTTTTCATTTTGAATTTATTTTCTGAATGATGGTATTAAACTAGGAACTGCTGTCTAAAAGAGCGATTAATTTCCAAAAAACTAAGAAGATTTTTTTAGTAAAATCTACATAATTATATCAACTATTTATATCAATTTCATTTAAATAAAAATGACCCTAGTCTTTTAAAAATTAAACTACTCTAACTAATTTTTTAGTTGCTCAGACGTACATAGGCTGTTACTCGCTGTGTTTTTCTTATAACTATTCGATTTTTCTTTCTTGAATAAATGTATTTTCTTGCTAAATACTTTCTTGCATATACTTCTTAAGAGTACAAATGAATCAACCAAACTTTTTACTTTTGAGCGACTAATCAACTAAATTAATGGTTACAAACAATTAAGTAAGTTTGAAAATTTTACTCCACCATAACATACTTTAAATTATCATGGTCTTTGAAAATGTACACTGTCAAAAATAAGTTCGTCGTTTTACAAAAAATAATCCATCATTTTTTCGAAAACAATTTCGGTTTAGATCGTTTAGTTTGAATTATCGTCACACTAGAGCTACACGAGGGCTATTGGCGACGGGCGTCGCAATTTAGAACCACTGTCAAAAGACAAGTTGACACCTGAGTAGGCTCCCAACGCAACCGTTAAAGGTGACATCGTACACAGCGTTGGGACTTTGGAGCATATTTAACGTGCACTCCCTCTACACGGGGTATTATTCGTCGGACATTTTTGGCTGCCGTTTATAGGTCGGTAGTTATTTTGGCGATGCCCGGACCCGAACCTGGGACTTTCCGCATGCAAGGTGAACACCTTATCCGACAGGGCTCCCCAGCCCCCTAGGTTTTGATCGTAGACATTATTTTCCAGTTAATAAACGAGTGTTTTTTTAATTTTGATAGTTTTTATGGTTTAGTAGGGATTCTTTAATCACGCATGCGTCTCTTTCTAACACATTTTTAATTCTGTTTTCTTTATTCGATGTTTAAATTCGCTTATTCAGTCATTAAGACGATTCGAAAAAACTAGGATTCGAACCCCAGACATCCTGCAAAGTATTTATGCTGCTAATAATAATTATAATATAAGTATATTCTCCAGTGTTTCTTGTGGGTATTGTTTTTGGTACATAACAAAGAAAAATTAAACGGGTAGGGGGTCAGTGTTAAGGGGGACCGGAGCCCTCCATTGAAGCCCATGTTTAAATGACCTTTTTTATGTACCTATTTCTCAGAATCTATTTGATACTTTTTAATAAAATTTTTACTAGTTGTTAAATGGATGTTTAACTATAATTTAATGGAGGCATTTTCAAATTTTTTGTTTAGTTTTTAAATTATAATTTTTTAAGTGAAACTAAATATTTTTTTACCTAAAAAACATCAATAATATTAAAAAGAAAAAAAAAGTAAGATATTTATAGTCAAATCCCTCCAGTGGGTTTTAGAAACACACTTCTTAATACCGTATAAAAATTTCAGACTGATGCTTACAGTAGAGGTTGAGAAAAAGGTACATGAACATTGAAAGAGTAAGTTTTGAGATATAACCGTTTAAAGTAAACAATAGTGGTTTCTTACCTATAAAACATGACTGAATTTTACCTAAACAACGTTTGTTTAAAAAATATTAAAATTACTTCAAGTACACGAAACTTTTAATGTAAGATATCGTTGAAAAGCTAAGATTTCATATTTTAAGAAAAACCACTAAAAACATTGAAATGTCATTTTTGAAAATTTTTGGGGGTCTGGTTCCCCTTAATGGAAATTTTCCTTTTCGAAACGGAGAAAAAATATAATGAAATGGTGTCAATTAACGGAAATGTAGAAGCAAAACTACCAATACTATTTCCGTTAAGTAAAGCAATCCTTTTCGGTATTGTAAAGTGTCGACCTACACAAATAAGGTGTCAACTGCAACTCTTTCAAAAATATAGCATAGTTATCTCAATTTAAAAATGTTAACACGATATATAATATGGACATTTTAAAATAATCCTTAACAAAAAAAATATTTCTGCAAGTTACTATATTCATAAACATTCAAAAAGCCTCTTAGACTTACACGAACTTTTAATATTAACGAAACGTTAAAAATATATATTCACCTTACGAAGAATATGTCAATAAAGATTGATGAAGACGTATTGACCATGATTGACTATGTAATCCATGGTTGTATGGTACGGAGCAACCATATAATTTTTGTTTTGATGGAAAATAACAAACAAAAGATGGAGTAGCCAAACCAATTAATCGATCAATATTTTTATTCTGGTTTCTTGTAAAAAGGTATACATATACGGAAAGATTGTTTTTTTAGATAAGTGGTTTAGTTTTGTGTTATGGAAAGTCAAAAATATTCGTTCAGTATTTATTTAAATGTCTCCTCTGGGGACTGCCAGTTCTAAAACAATGCACACCTCTTTAATTAATTCTAAAATATGTGTGTCAATTAAAGTTCAAAACTTAATGTATTTGAAGAATTTTTTTACACTATTATGCCACAATAAATGGATAAATAGTTAAAAAGAAAATAATGGGCAGACATAAATTATGAGACAAATATTTTTAAAAGACAATTAATTTTTTTAATGTATTATCTTCTTAAATGCATTTGATTAAAATTATAATTTAGCTCTTATGCAAAATGACTAACCAATATAATGTGCTGTGACTTTAAAGCAATACATTATTGATTCAAAATAGACTTTCCCGGTTCGCAACTTGCTCTATCTGCAGTCTCATATATAGTCTAATTGAGGGGTGTATTTGTAAACATCACATTTTTCGTAGCATAATTTAGATATAGCAAATTCAATTAATTTCATTTCAAATGTGCCATTGAACGGTTCGCAACTTGCTTATCTGCAGTCTCATATATAGTCTAATTGAGGGTGTATTGTAAACATCACATTTTTCGTAGATAATTTAGATATAGGTCCCAAACATTCAATTGAATTTCCATTATCAAATGTCGCCATTGAACGTTCGCAACTTGCTTATCTGCAGTCTCATATATAGTCTAATTGAGGGGTGTATTTGTAAACATCACATTTTTCGTAGCATAATTTAGATATAGGGTCCGAAACATTCAATTGAATTTCCCATTATCAAATGTCGCCATTGAACGGTTCGCAACTTGCTTTATCTGCAGTCTCATATATAGTCTAATTGAGGGGTGTATTTGTAAACATCACATTTTTCGTAGCATAATTTAGATATAGGGTCCGAAACTTTCAATTGAATTTCCCATTATCAAATGTCGCCATTGAACGGTTCGCAACTTGCTTTATCTGCAGTCTCATATATAGTCTAATTGAGGGGTGTATTTGTAAACATCACATTTTTCGTAGCATAATTTAGATATAGGGTCCGAAACTTTCAATTGAATTTCCCATTATCAAATGTCGCCATTGAACGGTTCGCAACTTGCTTTATCTGCAGTCTCATATATAGTCTAATTGAGGGGTGTATTTGTAAACATCACATTTTTCGTAGCATAATTTAGATATAGGGTCCGAAACTTTCAATTGAATTTCCCATTATCAAATGTCGCCATTGAACGGTTCGCAACTTGCTTTATCTGCAGTCTCATATATAGTCTAATTGAGGGGTGTATTTGTAAACATCACATTTTTCGTAGCATAATTTAGATATAGGGTCCGAAACTTTCAATTGAATTTCCCATTATCAAATGTCGCCATTGAAGGTTCGCAACTTGCTTTATCTGCAGTCTCATATATAGTCTAATTGAGGGGTGTATTTGTAAACATCACATTTTTCGTAGCATAATTTAGATATAGGGTCCGAAACTTTCAATTGAATTTCCCATTATCAAATGTCGCCATTGAACGGTTCGCAACTTGCTTTATCTGCAGTCTCATATATAGTCTAATTGAGGGGTGTATTTGTAAACATCACATTTTTCGTAGCATAATTTAGATATAGGGTCCGAAACTTTCAATTGAATTTCCCATTATCAAATGTCGCCATTGAACGGTTCGCAACTTGCTTTATCTGCAGTCTCATATATAGTCTAATTGAGGGGTGTATTTGTAAACATCACATTTTTCGTAGCATAATTTAGATATAGGGTCCGAAACTTTCAATTGAATTTCCCATTATCAAATGTCGCCATTGAACGGTTCGCAACTTGCTTTATCTGCAGTCTCATATATAGTCTAATTGAGGGGTGTATTTGTAAACATCACATTTTTCGTAGCATAATTTAGATATAGGGTCCGAAACTTTCAATTGAATTTCCATTATCAAATGTCGCCATTGAACGGTTCGCAACTTGCTTTATCTGCAGTCTCATATATAGTCTAATTGAGGGGTGTATTTGTAAACATCACATTTTTCGTAGCATAATTTAGATATAGGGTCCGAAACTTTCAATTGAATTTCCCATTATCAAATGTCGCCATTGAACGGTTCGCAACTTGCTTTATCTGCAGTCTCATATATAGTCTAATTGAGGGGTGTATTTGTAAACATCACATTTTTCGTAGCATAATTTAGATATAGGGTCCGAAACTTTCAATTGAATTTCCCATTATCAAATGTCGCCATTGAACGGTTCGCAACTTGCTTTATCTGCAGTCTCATATATAGTCTAATTGAGGGGTGTATTTGTAAACATCACATTTTTCGTAGCATAATTTAGATATAGGGTCCGAAACTTTCAATTGAATTCCCATTATCAAATGTCGCCATTGAACGGTTCGCAACTTGCTTTATCTGCAGTCTCATATATAGTCTAATTGAGGGGTGTATTTGTAAACATCACATTTTTCGTAGCATAATTTAGATATAGGGTCCGAAACTTTCAATTGAATTTCCATTATCAAATGTCGCCATTGAACGGTTCGCAACTTGCTTTATCTGCAGTCTCATATATAGTCTAATTGAGGGGTGTATTTGTAAACATCACATTTTTCGTAGCATAATTTAGATATAGGGTCCGAAACTTTCAATTGAATTTCCCATTATCAAATGTCGCCATTGAACGGTTCGCAACTTGCTTTATCTGCAGTCTCATATATAGTCTAATTGAGGGGTGTATTTGTAAACATCACATTTTTCGTAGCATAATTTAGATATAGGGTCCGAAACTTTCAATTGAATTTCCTATTATCAAATGTCGCCAATGAACGGACCATACCTTATACCTTAGTTAAACTTTGAAAAATGTGAGTTTTGAAACTGCACCCTTCCTTAAGGGGGACCAGACACCCCAAAAATTTCAAAAATGTCAGTTCAATGTTTTTAATGTTTCTTAAACTATGCAATCTTAGCTTTACAGCGATATCTTAAAATAAAAGTTTCAAGTGCTAGAAGTATTTTTAATATATATTTTTTTAAAAAGTTGTTTAGGTAAAAAAAAAACCTTTATGTTTCGTAGGTAAGAAACCACTATTGTTTACTTTAAATGCTTATATCTCAAAACTTACTTTTTCAATGTGCGTGTACCTTTTTCTCAAAACCTACTATAAATATCAACCTGAAATTTTGTATACGTATTTAAGAAACTGGTTTCTAAAAATCGCTTGAGGAATTTGAGTATAAATATCTTACTTTTTTTCTTTTGCATATTATTGATGTTTTGTTAGGTCAAAAATATGTGGTTTCACTTAAAAATTTATAATTTAAAAACTAAACAAAAATTTTTTAAATGCCTCCAGTAAAGTATAGTTGAACATACATTTAATAACCAGTAATAATTTTATTTAAAAGCATCAAATAGATTCTGAGAAAATGGTACATAAAAAAGGTCATTTTAACATGGGCTTCAATGGAGGGCTCCGGTCCCCCTTAAAATATTAACACAAAAGTAAAAGTTTAAAAGAAACAAATATTGCACTTCACTATTCCTTTTGAAAAATAAATCTTTCACCTTTTCTTTATAAAAGTCGTTTATTTGTCTACCCTTCAAGAAAGATCATATCAGCATCTGCTTAGAGGGGGAACTGACGTCACGATGATGAATCACTGCCCTTTTTTTCTCAGACATTTTTCAAGGATAATATTTTTTCGTTAAATTTAATCCCTGTAAATGGTCTCGTACAAATATTAATATAATAAGTATATTTCTATATACCAAAACTTCTAGTTATGGGATTCATTCAAGTTGTATTTACAAACAAGTAGGTTTGTAACAGAATCTGTCACTTTACCCGCGAAAACAGAATCTGTCACTTTACTTGTGAAATATATTTGACGTCATTTTAAAACCGATTTATGGCGCAAAAAACATTTATATTAATGTATTGTTTAAAAGAATTAAAGTTTCTCGAGCGATTGTTGTGATTTAATTGTAATAAAAATGGCTTCTTATGCTTTTTAAATGAGCATTAAATTGTACAGTTTTTAAATAATGGAAGTACTTCGAATTCGAATTCTTTTCTGAAATTTTCATTGTATTTTAATTTCGATGCGTTGAATGTTTGGACGTATCGCACTTGTCAGTAGCATTTGCAGTTTGGTCTATGAAAGTGGGTGACGGACAGACAGACGGACTGAACGATTATAATACCTTCCACTTTTTACGTTATAAACGTAGTGTGGAAGCTAAAAAAACGACGTCTTTGTAAATACCTTTTCACCTGTATTCTCGAATAAAAGCGATAATTTCAAATGAAAAAAAATCTTGTAACATAATTTGTTTACATAAATTATTCAGGACACTATTTTCATTCAGAGCGGATACTGAACTACACATTTACAAATAATACATATGTACGTTCTGCGCATTCAACACAATTATTTTGCATGCATTATTCTTCGTATCACAATTTTTGTATAACAATAATACACAAATTGTGTTAAAAAATGCATACATAGAACAATAAATATGTTGTAGGAGCAGCACGTATGTAACGTAATAACAGGGGGGAAAATGTGTTGAAAGTCAACACAAGTTTTTTTTTAGTATCGTAACACGTGTGAAATCTTTCAAATCTTGTCGATATCGCAGATATCTTGGTGATATGTTTTTTTTTAGTATTGTAACACGTGTGAAATCTTTCAAATCTTGTCGATATCGCAGATATCTTGGTGATATGTTTTTTTTTAGTATTGTAACACGTGTGAAATCTTTCAAATCTTGTCGATATCGCAGATATCTTGGTGATATGTTTTTTTTAGTATTGTAACACGTGTGAAATCTTTCAAATCTTGTCGATATCGCAGATATCTTGGTGATATGTTTTTTTTAGTATTGTAACACGTGTGAAATCTTTCAAATCTTGTCGATATCGCAGATATCTTGCTGATATCGGTCGTTCTTGCAATGTCAAAACTATATAGCATCAACATCAATGCGATATCATATTAGGGACATATTCTACCATACCTCCCTTTCTACTGTCCAAGGTTTGTTTACCCATCATCCGCGAAAGATCAGACTCTGCTGCAAAAAGATATTCCACGTTTAGTTGATCGATCGGTTTCTTTTGTTTGACCGTCTTTCTTGAAGATTTTTGTTGCATGGAAGACGAAATAGATTTTGAAAGTGTGTGTAGATGATTTTTTTCGATTACTTGCTCGTCGATCAAGTTATCCGTCATACAACTTATCGTATTTTTTTGGTAGATTTTGTTTGGCGAACGTTTTTGTTTACGTGTAGGACGGATTGGGTTGAATAAGGAAAAAATTATTCTTATCTATAATGCAAACACCATGTATTCTATGACTAAAAGCTTATAGTGTATTCTAACAATTAACTTAAGATGATTTATCACGTATTTAGAATAATAAAAGCAGTTTTTTTACTAATATATGTAGTTCTTATAAATATAACTGCTGTAGGAATATTGTTTATTCTATATTTATGTTAAAAACCTTAAACTTGCAACCTTATAAAAAACTTTAGCTTACCAGCTTACTTCAGTTAAAATTATCATGCTCTTTTTTATATTTTTCTGAACAAAAGAAGTCTTCGTTGAATATTTAGTTTAGCTATGAGATAAAGAAAAGCTTTGAACATGCGTGGATTTTTTTATATTTGATTGCCATTGATTAAGTAATTCATCATACTAGATGTCTTTTTAGTATTTTTTCAATGGTTTTTTGTTAATTGAAAACAGTTTTGGCAAATTAGGTTTTTCACTTGTACGTTGCAATTAGTTTATAAATTAGTTTACTCCATTATGTATTGGAAAGATGATAATCTTCACCAGCATTTATTTAAGTAGAATCAATAGTTATACTTAACAGTTTTATTCGGATAATGCTATGTTGACCCAATTAAAATATAAAGGAACGGTATATTGATAATTTTAACATTTCTGCTTGAACAAATAACATTTCTTCGTTTTTGGCGGAGTTGTAAATTTCCTAACGAGCACATGAACAAATATTTTCTCTACTTTCTGAATACATTCCATAGAGCTTACGCACTCATTCAAATTAAGAAATTAGTATTAATTAAAGGGTATAGATGCAAAACTGGTATTCTCCAATCTTAGTTAAGCTTTGATGAATGTGCATTTATTCATATTAGGAAAGTAGTATTAATAAAAGGGTATAGATGCAAAACTGGTATTCTCCAATCTTAGTTATGCTTTGATGAATTTGCATTTATTCATATTAGGAAAGTAGTATTAATTAAAGGGTATAGATGCAAAACTGGTATACTCAATCTTAGTTAAGCTTTGATGAATGTGCATTTATTCATATTAGGAAAGTAGTATTTATTAAAGGATATAGATGCAAAACTGGTATTCTCCAATCTTAGACAAATGCTAAGGACAAGTGTGATACGTCCAAAAATTCAGCGCATCAAAATTAGAATACATTGAAAATTTCAGAAAAGGATTCGAATTCGAAGTACTCCAATTATTTAAAAAACTGCAAAATTTAATGCTAATTTAAAAAACATAGGAAACCATTTTTATTAGAATTAAATCATCATTACCATTCACAACAATCGCTCGAGAAACTAATTCTTTTAGACAATAAATTAAAATAAATTTATTTTTGTGACATCGAACCGTTTGAAATGACGTCAAATATATTTCACTACGAGATTCTTTGTACGTTGGTATGAAATATTTTCATCCTATTTAAAAGCAAGTAATATTACATATTTATTCTTTGCATTATAGATGAATTTTTGCAAACGATAAGTAATAATTATTGAATTTTCGAAATAAAATTTTAATGAAACTAGCCAAATTTAGCATGTTAATCTATAATAATAAAAGAAAGAGTCTGTCTGTCTGTGTGTCTGTTATCGGATCGTAAAAGACCTACTTATATTGCCCACAGTAATTCGAAATTTTAAAGATAGATTCCCTTTAATACTAACGTGTGCACCTGAGGCTTAGTTTTTTCATATTTGTTCTATTTTTGAAGAAAATTCGAATTTTCTGAAAAAAATACACCACTTTCGCTCAAATCCGATCATTTTTTTCTCTTTCCTGATGCCATCGGCTGAAAAAATTAAATAAAACTTTTAACGAAAACATTTAAAATTCAAAATGTTTATTTTATTCTTTTGCCATTACTTTAAAAATTTAATTCATTATTTGAAAAATAATTGACATGTTTCAAGTGACGTAATTCCGCCAGTCTTCATTCCCGGATTTTATTGTGGGTTTATTTGATGATTTTTTCATTGATTTTTCTGTTGACTGCATGTATGCATATTTAACGGTAAATGTATAGTTAAGCATACTGAACTATGATGGTTAATAAAGGCCATCGCATTAAAGCTATTAGTGTTTCATGTCTTTATTTTTTCGCCAAATACGTTGCCAAACTCGCCAAATTATTAACTAAAATTCGCCAAATAGGCAATTTCTTTTATAAATAATTTATAAGCTGGTCGGTTGTTCGAAGGTCATTGTGTTAGAACTGTATAATGGGTGTGGGTAGCTATATCTATTTTCTCGCCAAATTATTTCCCAAAACGCGCCAAATGAGCTAAAAGGTTTTATGTATTTATGAGGGAATGGTGATGACATTTATGAGTGCATTTTATAGCGTATTTTTCATTTTGGAATTTTAAGGCAATGAAACGGGATTTTATAATTTATAACGAGCGGAAACAACAATAAGTTTATGCTCCTATAACAGGGTATATGGTACACATATTTGGAATCTATTTGATATTTTTTTATTCCGTGCGAAGAACGGGTATAAATTTGCTAGTGTTTAATATAGAATATCAATGCTGTGTTTGTCGCCTTTTTACCTGTTAAACACAACTGTTGTGTTGAAGCGGGTTAAGTGACAGATTCTGTTACAAACCTACTTTTTAATTTTATTGTGTGCACGAAATGCATTCAGAAGGAAGAAAAAATTATTATATTCCAAAGATGTATAACAACAATATAAGTTATTTCCACTTTTCTAATTGATTTAGTGAAGCTTAAGGCTTTTAATTAAGACTTTATATAATTGTAATACTAATTGGCATTGACTTTATTTATACTTAATAACATTAATTAGTTCTTTAAATACTTTAATGTCTTTTGTCGCAATTTCTGTAACGGATAAATTTCATTTTTTAAATACATGTCGTATTAAAAAGTCAAATATCAACAAAACTGTATCAATAATATCTTAAAAACACAAAGTTTAAATAACCTTATAACAAAACCTTAAAAAAAAATTCAAAGGGTACAATTCAATAGCCTTTTAACCCTAATTTTAAGAAAACAAGAACGTCACGTAAGCAAATATCAATTATTTGACAATACAATTAAATGAATTAACATTTAAATGGATAGCCCATGTTTACGTCTCCTACTTCCTTTATGTGCTAAAATATATTCATTATGCTTTAAACTAATTGGAGATCCAAAGTGGAAGCGCATTAGCATTTATGCAAATAATGCTTTTGTTTAGTTAATTTTGGTATAACGGTGTAAAATAGTACTAAGAATCTTTAAACCCAACGAATTATTTACTTTTTTTCTTTATTTCGTGATTTATTGTAAATTATTTTTCTTGAATTTTGCCATTAGTTAAAATAAAAGAGGGCATTTTTTTTACATCAGGTGGTTGGCAATTATATTTTAAAAATGTTAAAATTAATTAATGAAGCCAATTTATTGAGAGAAACCAACCAAAGAGTTAGTGTTTTAGTTTTTAGAATGTAAACCTGATAATAAAAGTTTTTTTAGCTTTTATTTTTCTATATAATTTAAAATAAATACTGCCTTTAATATAATTTATTTTTGCAAAAAAACTTAAGAACAATGTAAAGGGTTGAATTCAACAATGTGTGTAATTTTTGATTATTCACTGCACTTGTGTTATCTGCTTTTTTCAAGTTACGTATCTTCTTCTAGCTTACAGTTTTGTTCTTCCTTCGATTGACGTTCTGTTCTAACGTGACATTGATTGATCAATCTATTATCGATTTACTTTCATTCAACAAATACGTTGCCAATCAAGGATTGAAGCATAACCATTAATTTAAATTTGTCTGGGACTTTTCTACTACTCAAGGCATTATCACCATTGGAAAAATTCAACCTAATATAAATAATGTATTTAGTTAAGTTATTAAGGACCGAATCTCGGGCTTAAGCTGTCCCACCTGTCGTTAATAAAAATACGTCATCAGATCTTAAGTATCCTAATATATCATCGCTGACTGTCCCATTCTTTATGGCTTCTCTAATTTTCAAACTAATTCTTTAGTTGAACTCGACCCAAAAATCAACTATCTTAAGTAAGATAAATCTCTTTGGAAGGACTTTCTTCGTTTATAATTGATGGTATGTTTCAGGTGTTTAATGGACACAGAAATGTTTACATAAATGAAAATAAATTCTTCCTACAGAGATTGACAGAGGCGTTATTGATTAGATATGTTTTCAAAAATAAATTTTGCTCATACAGTCCCTGGACAAATTATTACACGCACTGTATTTTTTTTAGTAATGATGAAAACATACCAAAGAATGTCATATCATTAAAAAAAATGTCGATATATGTATTAAGTATAGCAGATAGTATTTTATATTCAATAGCTTAAGTTTAGGAACACAAATGTCCTTCTAAAGGTATTTTGTTCATCATTGATTGATACATGAAATCTTGCAGTGCGTCTAATAATTTGTCCAGGGACTGTATTGATATTTTAGTTTTACTGTAATGAAGTTGCTTTATTAAAACTCTTCTTAATGGTGATCTTCAATACGAATTTATTTATGCTAGGTGTTATTATGTAGATAGAATAAAACTATGTACATAGTGTTGTTGTTTTTGTGCACATATCCCAGGAAGCACATTAATGTTGGATCTGTATGAGACTATTTAGTTAACGTGGTCGCTACCCATATGGGGCCTAGACGGTAACCCATTTATTTTTAGTTAAACCACTTGGGTCCACCTGGGCCACTTAAGCAAATTTACAATTTTGCCCCACTTTGCAGTTGTCTCGAAGGAAAATGTTCGAAATACGAAACAATTATTTTTTAAGTGCATTGTTTTTTAAATTAACAATTCAACACAATTATACATTTAGATTACTCTATTCAAGTAATAATTAAACATTGTTTCCTAAATGCCTCCTTTCGATAACAATGGCCTCATTATGGGTGGCCCATAACAAGATTTATGTTTTTACCCATCACCAACTCAAGTGATACCATAGATATCATAATTAAAGTATTAGATTGGCTGATCACGTGACCTCCAATGCTAACGACGGGACGCGCATGGAGGCCAAATAGGTGGGCATAATTGCCAATGTTAATGCCACTTTAAGGAGAAAATTACTACGAAAAAAATACTATTTAATTCTAAAATTACAAAAAAATACTAGACAAGGATTTAATCTCACTATAAATATTCCAAAATGCAGCTCGTATTTTTACGATATTTTTTTTTTGTAATTTTAGAATTATTCTAAAATACTAATATGCTCTTTAAACTTTATAACTAAACTTTTAACTTAATTTTAGAATTTATTTTAGAATTATTCTAAAATTACAAAAAAAATATCGTAAAAATACGAGCTGCATTTTGGAATATTTATAGTGACTTTAAGTCCTTGTCTAGTATTTTTTTGTAATTTTAGAATTAAATAGTATTTTTTTCGTAGTATTTTTCTCCTTAAAGTGGCATCAACACTGGCCATTATGCCCACCAAAAAAGCCTCCATGCGCGTCCCGTCGTTAGCATTGGAGGTCACGTGATCAACCAATCTAATACTTTAATTATAATATCTATGAGTGATACATATTTACCATTTTTGTCAAATAAATAAAATCGCGTATATCAACAGGATGCAGTGTTGGTAAAACATAGATTATTATGGGATAGTACTATGTTACAAGTATTAGTTGTTATTTGGATGAATAAATTATAATTTACTTGTAAACTTACGTATACGTAGGACTTACGTAGGATATCCCATGTGGGCCGATCAAAAATAAAGGGGGTTGATTCTTTCTGGGCTCATAACAGGTTAAGATCTTTAAACATGTATTCCCTGGAAAACAGGAGAGCTAGGGGTGATTTAATTCAGTTATTCAAGTTCATAAAACAGGGAGACATGGAGGGCTTAGGTTTTACCTTAAATAGCCGGGCCAGCATAGGGATCAGAAATTGAAAAAATCATGCTTTAGAAGGGAGGTAAGAAAACATTATTTTTACAATAGAGTTGTCAATGACTGGAATGATTTATCAGATTATGTGTATTCGAAGAGAGTAGAAGATTTTAAGAAGAATCTTGTTTGTCATTGGAAACTTGTAAAGTATTAGATTTATTCTGGACCAACCTTGCTGGGCCTCTGGCCAGTTGTTGGTCGACAATTTTTTTATTTGTATTTGTATATAGGCAGTACCCACAGTGAACAAGTATGTCAATACCAAAACCACATTAATATGCCACCTGGGAATAAACTATTATTAAAATTCTGAAAACTTGCACGTTGACCGTTTTCAGCAGATAAATATTGTACATTTGAATAATCAAATGTAAAAGAGTGAAAAGCCCACTAGAGATTTTCCACTATTATTATTCTTCTATTCTAAATTGGTAATAGAATTTTATACAGAAATAGTTCTTTGGACATTTCTTTTTGCATTTAGTGATTCATTTCAGTCTTGATTTTTATTTAAAATGTAGAAAAACACAGTTTTTAAGGAGGATCAGACCCCCAAATATTTTCAAAATTAACATTTCAATGTTTTAATGTTTCTTAAAATATAAAATCTTAGCTTTCAAACAATATCTTTCAATAAACGTTTTGAGTACTGGAAGTATTTGTAATATTTATTTTTAAAAAATGTTGTTCAGGTAAAATACATTCATGTTTCATAAGTAAGAAACTACTATTGTTTACTTTAACCCTTTCAGTCCCAATGACAATTTGGCATCATCATTTTAGAAATTTTTTTCTGATCGTCTATAGCCATTTATGATATCAAAAAGCACATATTTCGATTCTTCAAACTTTTTTCTATTAGAAAATATTTTTTATTAATCCCAATAGATGTCAGCCCTATTACTTTTTTAAAATTATGATCAGAAACATGATGATGCCAAATGGCATCACTGGGACTGAAAGGGTTAAACGCTTATATCTCAAAACTTACTTTTTCAATGTTCGGGTACCTTTTTCTCAGAATCTACTATAAGTATCCGCCTGAAATTTTGTATACTTATTTAAGAAGTTGGTATCTAATAACCGCTGTAGGGATTTTGGTATAACTATCTTACTTTTTTTAAAGAAAAATATTATGTTTTTTAGGTAAAATATGTAGTTTCACTTAAAAATTCATAATTGAAAAACTAAACATTTAAAAAAAAAGCCTCCAGTAAAGTATAGTTAAACATCCATTTAATAACTAGTAAAAATTTCAGTAAGAAATATCAAATAGATTCTGAGAAAAATGTACATAAAAAAGATCATTTTAACATGGGCTTCAATGGAGGGCTCCGGTCCACCGTAACAATTCCTTGCGCATCATATACGAAACTATGAACTTTAGTAAATAAAGGACCTAAGTCCTATACAATAATGCAAAGCTTGAAACTTTTTATAGAGATATTCCAAGATTATTCTTATTTTGAAATGCAGTTACGCAAAAAGCATATGTTTGTGAAATTTCTTTTGTTTAAGGTCTCCAATGCGTCCGAAAATGCTTGAAAAATGTTTTGAAAAACAATTTTTGAATTCAAAAGAGGAAATTCACTCTTTTCTTTTACCAAATGGATGCATGAATTAGAACGAAAACTTAAAATTGTTTATCTTTTGAATGTGACCAAAGCTTAGAAGATGCCACCGTTTGCGTCTATCTATGCATAAAAATATATTGAACCATTTTTTTTAATATTTTTTCATACAATTGTTGTTTAACATAAAATTTCAATTTTATATTTAAAACTGTATGCTTGTGTGGGTTGAGCTATTAAGAATTTTATTACATAAAACAAACATATGAATATCTAAAATAATTTTAATACAACACAAACATTATTTTGTAAGGTAGTATAAGATTCAAAAACAAAAATACCCTCTATTTCTTTACCTAAATATTTTATTCCGTGGAGTTCCCTCTTCAAGGCTTTAAAAATATTATATGTCAATAAGGTATTAAAATATTATGTAATCCATAAACTGCTTTAAAAATGAGTTTAGTTTATTTATAGATACACATTAATTCATGCAAAATTATTTGATTCAATACATCATTTAATAATACGTTAAATTTGATTTATTAACAAACCTACAGTAGGTAAATATTTGGCTTTCGGGCACCGTTATGTCTTTTCTAAGTAGTAAATTTATTATTTTTGTACCGCATTAAACATTTTAAGATAGCAAACTACATACTTTTAAATTCTAAAAAAACATTAAAATATTTGTTTAAAAATTAATTTTATTGGATCCGGTTTTATTAATTACCATTTGCATTCGAATTCAGAGATAAATTAAAATGAGACAAATACATTTACGATTAAATGATAAAGTTCTCCAAAAAACACCCTGAATTAATTTTCAATAGCAAATTGTTAAAAAGGGTCAAAGCCATAGGAAAATTTCCTACCGCTCTCCTTTCTCTCTATAATTTACTAGTAGAAGTATCATATACGGTAATCGTACTAAGGACTTGAGCCCGTATTTGCATTCAGCTATTCAAATATAAAGCTAAAGCACAAATGAGTTCGTGGAATGAAAAAAAAAGACGTATCTCTGTAATTGTTTCTGTTTAATTGAATTGCTATTTTTATTGCTGGCGTAGTTGAATCACCGGATTTCCTTTTTTCTTGAAACAGCGTAAAGTGGGGAAAATAAATTTAGCGGGATTTTATTTGATCATAATAGGGAAAACGCAGCTGCGAACAAATTTATTTCCGAGCATGCGCTGTTTTTTGAAAGGTTTGGTATACAGTTTGGAATAATAGGGTATTTGACTAAAACTTTTTTATTCGCTTGAATATTCTTACGCCAAAAATATTAGATCCGTATTTTTTCTTTTCTTTCAAATACCCCATAAAAAGGGAGAAAAATGAATTTTAAAAATAGGGCGAAAAATTTCGCCTGAAAACGCTTTGTGGCTGTCACGTGGTATCTATGACGTCACTAGTAACTATAAACAAACGTTGAAACACCGTTTTGAAATCTACTTTAAGAAAAGCTGAACTATCCGCTTATGTAAAACCTCCTTCCATTATCTATGTAATTCTTATTTTAATCGTAAATTAGATTAAATCCAGTTTAATTGCAAGCAAAAAAACATCACACGCATCGGTTTGTTTATACATACTAGTCAGCCAAATCGACGTGTTTGTGATCACGTGACGTACCGATGAAAAATAAGCCATTTTAAAATGATTTTTATGAAAAAATATTTATTTTTCAAAAAAATATATACGTTTGTTATTTTTGGGTTCAAACTATAATTAATTTAATATTGGAAGGTATTTTAGCGATACAGTCAAGTACTCTTTTGCCATCGGAGAGTGTTAAATATTTATTGGCGACATTTCGTAAAAATTGATGAAAATAAAATGAATTAGCGACAATATGTAACTTGGCTGATGATTTTTCTTAATTATATTGTTCCCTTATCTTATAGTTACTTAAAAAATATTTTAAAAAAGTTTTTTGAGCAATTTTTTTTTTACATTAGGGAAGTTAATTTAGAGAAAAGCTTACGCTGAAACACATAACTGCTAAGTTTAAATTCACAACAACTTATGATAAACCCTAATGTAATATTATTTATATGGAAAAAAAGCACTGTTAAAAATTTTGTGCTTGGTTTCACCATGATATTGGTTCCTAGTAGCTGCAACGGCTGTGTGGTGAAATGTTTCACCTTGTTTTCGGTGTTTGGTTGAACCATTTTTCTGGATTTGGAAACAAAAACCTGAGAACTGGTTCAACCGAATACCAAAAATATGGTTTAACGTTTCACCACACAGCCGTTGCAGCTACTAGGAACCATAGTTTTGGTGAAACAAAGTGCCTAATTTTTAACAGTCAGTATTGCAATACTTTATAGATAGAAATTACGCAAATTAAAGTTTCAATAAACTCTGACAAATAACTAAGTTTCACTAAGTAGTTCACTAAGCAAATAAGCTGTAACAGTTCATTAAGTGGTTCACTAAGCAAGTTCACTAAGTTTTTTTTTTAAATTTATACTGCTTGTAATAATAATTATTTCTTCTTTTTTTTAGGTAAGTGTGGACTTAATATCTATCTTGATATTTGGATCGCTTGATTATCAGGTATTTCTTTTAAAGAATATAATTTTTGTACTGTTTGTCTTAAGAAAAAATGTCTCGAAGCAAATTGTGCATAAAAATTTATTCTCGAAACACGAATATCCAACTATTTCAATGATTATTAATTCATTACTTAAGGAGATACGGTACCCCAAACATTATTTCTAGAAATAATAACGTAAACCTGTAGATTTTAGTGGTTTTATATAATTTTCACCCTAAATAAACATTTTCTAGCAATAAACAAATATTTACAGTAGTAAAAAATATTTACAAGTCAAAAATTTTAACTTTTTAAAACGCTAATCCTCTTTCAATTTTGAGAATAACTCCACCAAACCTGTTATAGTTTGTTATTTGAACTATTTGTTCAATAACTGTGCATGGATTCAACAATTAAAAAAAACTATACATAGTAGACCTTATTCCATGCACAATTTTGTGCACCATTTATATAAGAACACAGGTTAAAAATGTCAAAATTTTAACTTAATTAGCGAAAAAGCCTTATGGATTTATTAAACACAAGAATTGAAAACCGCGAAACAGAGAAAACAGGTTGAAAGCAGACGAAATACATATTCAAAATTATAGGAATGACTCCAGAAAATATTTAACTTTTTTCTACAGAAGATATCATTATGAAACTTTCAGTAAATGTTCAGAAAGATATTGTGAATAATAAGAAGTAAAAACTAAAAAATCGATATTTTGACCAATTTTTGGGTACCGTATCCCCTTAAGGTTGATAATTTTATATTACTTTTACACCGGGAATTTTACTTTGAAATACTATTAATAGCCGTAAAGCCTGTTATTCAAAAAAAAAACTCTAAATAAATAAATCTAAGTGAAAAGTTTTAAAGGTTTATTGATCAAAAATATTTTTCATTTGAAGTTTTTATATTTTTCATAATAATTATAAATACTTAACAAATATTTTTATTCATCAAGAAACTTGAAATAGTTATTGCTATCATTACATCAAACTACTCTTATACTACGATAAAAAACGGCTGAATCATGGTTAAATGGATTATATACAAAAATGATTATATATCCAAAATGTAGAAGTCTTGTATTTTTTTGCCATATAACTTTTGTATCTAAAAAATAGCATTTTCCTTTTTCAATCAAATCGATAAAATTTTATTGATTATCATTGCTACCTTAAAAACTAAAATAATGGAAACTTTTATCTCAAATAAAAAAATAGTTCATTCACTATATATCAATACGATCCAGTATCTTCGCTACATTTAAAACCAAATTAATTAAGCACTAATAACCTCTTTGGTGACATCCAAGGCTGTCAAGTGGCATTAAAATGACCTGGGCGCGGTCATTATATGACCATAGGGACAATGACTCACTGGGTATTATGGATGAGGCAAACAGAATCGGTGGATCATCCATTAGAAATGAATTTGTCATCAGATATTCTGGACGAATATATTGAGTCGTTTTAATCTAAGGTCATTTATAAGCTAGAACAGATAGTTTACTAAAAATAAATATTTATGTTCTTATACTATCTTATTCCCGATTTGTCAATGAGTGATTAGCTGAAAAGTGATTAGCTCCTAAAATGGCATTCAACAACAATAGCAACCTTCATAATTATAATTCAATGACAAAAGGAAAAACGTCTTTATATTTGCGATACTTGGATGTAAAATAAGATTTAGATATATAATATAATCAAAGTATACCACGGCCTACTCAAGTACTAAGGCCGAAGAAGCTTTCCCAAACAAGCTCGGGGACAGAAATTTTGACGTCATAGTTCCGAGTGACGTTGTTTCGAAAATGAAGACAACCTATCTCGAAACTTGTTCGGAACCACTTGTTCACGGCTGACCACAGTTTTAGGGTCCCGAATGCGTCCGAACTAGTTTCTCGATCATTGGCACTGGGAACAGTGACGTCAAAATTTCCGTCTACGCTCATGTTAGGAGAGCTTCTCTGGCCTTGTTATTGAAGTTGGCCGTGAGTATACTCGATACCTAATATTAATTAAGCAAATATGTATGCTTTTAAATCATTTTATTCTTAGTTCTTCATTCTAAACCAACAAAACCACCATTGACGGATTTTTTGATAATTTTTTATGTGTCAAGGTCTACATTGGGAAATTTCACATTTGTCAAGAAACATATTTTTTTAATTGAAACTAATAACGCACGGCACGAGATGCATCTCCTGTAATACCTCAATTAAGAGGGACTGTCAGTCCAGTAGAGCTAATGCATTAATTTTGAAATCACAACTTTTGCAAACGAATTGCTTTGCCATGTTATCCCATTTTCACCAGGTATGGGAATCATCATAACAGCAACTTAAAACAAAATTGAAAAGAAAATAACATCCGGTTATTTAATTATTAATTGATATAGTTTTAAAATAGTGTCGCCATCTGCTGTATATTTTTGGCATCTTAAAACTTCAAAAATATATAATTCAATAACTAGATAACATTTTCGTTTCAAATTTGTTTCATTTCGATGTTATGTTGTTTCCCGTACCAGGGGAAAAAGTGCTAACATGGCAAAGCAATACTTATGCGGAAGTTGTGATTCCAAAACTAATGCATTAGTTCTACATGACTGACAATTCCTCTTAAATATGTATAAATTATTTAAAATAATATTATCATTTATTATCTTTTAACCCCTTTTTACTTCAAACAAGTTCATTGTATCATCATAGGTATATCCCCAAATCTTTATTCTGAAAATTTGTAGGTTCCCGGCAATTTGACGTTTAAAATTGCTTGAAAAAATAAACTTCAAACAAACCAATACCTTCGACTTCCTATATTTTACAACTCTTATCCAAATTTATTCCATTCATACCACAAATGTATTCTATTTGAACTCATGTAAAGGCAAATATTAGTTTATTTATTACAATTTAAGGACATAAATTGCAATTTAAACAAACCAATATCTAATCTTACAAAACTTATCCAATCCAATTCCATTTCAGCCAAACAACAGACTCTAGAAAATATATTGCGTTTCCGTTTACCAATTTTCGGCCTCCGAAAGAGCTTTAACATAACCATATACGCTTCGTAATTAAAAGCCATAAAGCAAAGTTTCTTTTAACCATGCTAATAAGACATATGCTACAAATAAAGTTCTAGTCATTCAATTTTAAGGTTAAGAAAGTAACTTTAAACTAAAGTCGAAACAAACCAATATCATCGAATAGCGACATGGGTATTCGCGCCGAATTTTATTCTATCCAAATTAGAAAATCTCTTTTGCCCCTATACAACAAGTTTCGAGCATGCACATTTCGCCAGGTAAAAACATTTGAAATTTGTATCGACGACATTGTTCCATAAAAATACATTCCATTTCCTGCTGTCCATTTTTTACATATTAAAACACTTTAACAAAGCCATTTACGCTTCGTAATTATAAAACCTAAAGCATTTTTTGTTTTAACAGTTCCAAATAGTTTAAGACCTATGATACAAATAAAATTCTAGTTATTGAAGTTTAATGTAGCTTTAAACTACAGTGGAAACAATCCAATATTATTGGAAAGCGACTTCGATACTTTATGTATTTTCATTATTTCGTAAGAGAATTTCTGCTTCGTTACTTCTGAAAAATTCCATATTCAGAACATTAAGAAGAACATTTGAAATCCATAAGTATCGACGACATTGTTCCATACAAATACATTCCATTTCCGGCTGTCCATTTTTCACCTCTTGAAACAAGTTTAACATAGCCATATACGCTTCGTAATTATAAAACATAAAGCATTGTTTGTTTTAACAGTTCCAAATAGTTTAAGACCTATGATACAAATAAAATTCTAGTCACTGAAGTTTAAGGTTGGAAAGTAGCTTTAAACTACCGTGGAAACAAGCCAATATTATTGGAAAGCGACTTCGATAATATTGTCGAATTTTATTCCATCCAAATAAAAAATGCTATTGACCCTATACAACAATCTTCGAGAAGACCCGTGCACATTTTACCTGGTACGAACGTTGAAATCCAAAGGCATCACAGAACAGAAAAAATACATTCCGTTTCCGGCTATCCATTTTTAGTCTCCGAAAGGAGCTTTAACATAGCCATATACGCTTTGTAATTATAGGCCATAAAGCGAAGTTTATTTTAACCATGCCAATAGTTTAAGACATATGATGCAAATAAAGTTCTAGTCACTGAAATTTAAAGTTAGAAAGTAGCTTTAAACTATAGTGGAAGCAAAACAATGGCGACATTGGTACTTGTGTCGAATTTTATTCTAGCCAAATAAGGAATTCTATTGCCCCTTTCGAAAAGACCCGTGCACATTTCGCCAGGTAAGAACATTCGAAATCCAAAGGCATCACCGACATCGTTCCCGAAAAATATATTCCACTTCAGCCGTTGCCAAAACAAAAATGCAAAGTTCCTTTATTTTCAAGAATCCGAAGTATTCTGGTGGAAGTTCAGGTGGAATTTGGAGGAATCCTTTTGTTTTTCTACACGATTCCGTTGTTCGCTTGAGAGATAAATTTGGTTTTAGAATTCCTTTTGTTTTCTTGAAGTGGGGAGTTAAAGGGAAAAACCGGATCAATTTGGTTTTTATTTTGTAAATTTGAATTTTCGATTTCCTTTTACGCTTAATAAATGTTTTGGTATTGCCAACAAAAGCTATTAAGGTAAGAAATGCAAATGTTTGATTCAACATCATGTTCTAAATGTATTTACTATGTTTAGGAATGTTGAATTTGTTAAAGCATGATTTAACCATTTTATTTCGACACATGCAGACATTGGGTTTTCTATAATTTAACTAAGAAAATGCTTTATGTATATTCATTATTTCGTAAGAGAATTTCTGCTTCGTTACTTCTGGGAAATTCCATATTCAGAACATTAAGACATCAAAGAAAATATTTTGACTTTCTATATCAAAACTCAAAAATTAATGTTTTTAAAAGGTAATTCGACATTAAAGGTTAATGTTATATTCACATTTATTCGTTTCCAAAGAATGAATCGGAAATACTTTTAATAAATAAAATTCCGTCACTATCCTGATGGAATTTTTATTTGCTTATTTTTGAATTATATTATGTTTGGAAGATTAAGTTTTGTTAATAGATACTTACATTTAATATGCCGTTCTTTTTTTTAAGAACTAATTAAAATATAATTCAAAGTAAGACAGGTGTTTGTATGATTGTTGTATCTGTTATGAAACTTAAGAAATATAAATATGGTATTAATTGATATTTGTTTAATTCGTAAAATAAAATACGTTTTAATCATACAACTAACAAAGATATCAGTTTTAATGTATTATAAGACAAAACCAACTTTCAAATTAAGTATTACACTTTGAAAACGTTCAAAAGAACATTAACAAACATAAAAATAATTGGTTTAACTCAATTTTAATAGTTTAGCAGAAACACCCTGGTGTTTAGAGTAATACAAAAAATGAATGGAGGAATGAGCTAGAATTGAAGTTTAGAGGAAAAATCTAAAAATTTAACTCTTGTTTAAAAATAAAGTATTATTTTTGAAATAAAAACAAATAAAAAATTTAAGAAATTTTTTTTAAGGTTTAGATTCTGTAATTCTGGGGTTTATTCAAAAATGGTAATATATTTTGTAGTTCCTACTTTACAAAGGATTTAATTATAGTTCCTATAGTACAAATGATTTATTTCTTTTAATAACATTTTTTTTACATAATTCAGATATAAACGTTTTGTGTTTAAGAGTTTTAGTAGTTTTTTTGGTAACTATAAAAGATTTTACGATTAAAATTGCTTATATTGAAAGTATTAAAAATAAAATCAGCTGGTCCATGTTTTTGCGTATTGATTTTACAAAATTTCTCAACAAAATAATTTATGTCGAGTTCGCATGCCATAGCTTCTGTAGTTTCAGAAAAACGAGTAACACGTAATTTCACTTTTAAAGTTCTCCATGGTAATTTACTTATTCTCAAGTAAAAAGAATCTTAAAACGAGCGTTTTAACCAGTCTAGTATTTCCACTTTTGTCAAATGACCTATAATATTTCACTCTTGTTGATCCATTCATTTGCACACAAGTTTTGTAAATACTAATTTATCATTTTGATCATTTTTCCCCAAATTAAATTATTTTTACCTACGTATTGGATTTGAAAATCCTGACCTGTATAAATTTTTTATTTGCTAAAAGCATTAATAAATATGAATTTTTAATAAGTATGAAAATAATAAGAAATGATAAAATAAATATCAAAGGAAAATACCAGCAGTGCAATTTAATTAACAATTGAAGAGCTTAGTGGAAGAACGTGCTAAGTGACATTTTTGTAAAAATTGAGATTTTTGTGTCAATGGACATATTACCAACTTCTTTAACGATAACAAGTCTCCCTTTTTCATAAAATTTAAATATAGTATATTTTTTACGCTTTACAAGTTCCGTTTTCAACAGTCCTGAGTGCAAACGAAAAACTTTGAAGCTCATTTTCTCGTTTTCACTTTTTTGTCACTTAGCACGTTCTTCCACTAAGCTCTTCAATTAATAAAAGGTATACTATTCGTTTCAACATCTATCAATAATAATTTGTTATTTAAAAAAACGGAAACATTTTAAAACAAATAAACAATTAAATAACCAGAAGGTAATTTGTTTAATTGTGTTGTCGTACTATTCTCCTGCGTGGAGAAAAAACGTTTAAGTTGAAAAGCAATACTTTGGCAGATCTTAAGCTTTTAAAAATAGTCCATTAAGTCTATGAGACTATTTGGCTGATAAATCCCTATAAATGTGATGTCTATTGTTAGTATTCTGATTTATTTTTCCATCGATAGCATACAATTACGTGGCGTGGGCGTCGCAACATCTATAAACCTAAAAAAAGATCCGAATTTACTCCAACGCATTTGCCTAACAAAAAGTAACAAAATAGCAGTCCTAGATAAACTTACATACTTCAATAACTTCTTTTCCATGTTCATCTGAATCCACATGTTCATTGAGATTACAACAGTTCTCTTCTTGTTGCTTCTATTGATGTAGAAAAGCGGAAATCCATTTATAGGGTCTTTTCATATCACTTATATTCTTTATGGAGTTGATAATAAAGAAGTAACAAGGACTTTCTTTCACCCGTTTTTCAATTGATTTATTTATGGTATCAATATCACATTAAAATCTTAAAGAGGTTATAGAGTTGCATCGGGGAGTATGAATGGGGTTTCATATTGTTTAATTGCAAACAAGTTTTTTTTACCAAGCATGTGGGAACTAAACACTGGAGGTTCCGCGTGAGGATGACCACCAAACCGAGACATATGCCTAGCACCCCAGAGACCTAGGTCACTAAAGCTGAAATGGGCATGGCAGGCTGGGCATGGCAGGCTTTGGCCCAGAAATGGGCTGTTGCGCCGAGGAGTTTAGTTTTTAGTTTTTTAGTTTTTGTTTTTAAAAATTGATCTGTTATGGAAAACTACATAAAGCACCCTACAAAAAGGACAAATATTTGCAAACAACAAGTTTTTTTTTCTAATGTGTGTAATGCCTGAATTGGAACGCATAAGCAGATTAGATAGAAACGTGTTAGCTAACATACATTTAAAATATTTATAATGCAAACAAATTGGCATGTCTTTGTCTTTAATTATTTTGTTATTTAAAATTTAAATTAAACAAAATACCTGTTTTAACGTGTAACTTAATGTTTCTGATATCATGTATACCCCTAATCTGAATAGTGGGAAACTCAGGCATAGGCGTACAACTTCGACCACGGTTTTGTCCTTTAATAACTCCTCACCATATAATCTTTAAAAACTGGCTTTTAAATCATATGCAAAACTGCATTTTCTTATTATTTAAACATTACTCAGTAAAAAGTTTGTAGTAGCAACACGCTTAAACACATATTTTACAGAGCACTCTGGCTCTTTAACATTGTGTCTAGTGATATACACTGAAAGGACATTTTTTTTTATAAAAACCTGATAGTTCTATGAAACTACAATTCTCAGTTTTATGCAATCTATAACAATTCTAGATGGTAGAGACCACATTATGGTTGGTTGGTTGGTAGACATATATATTCATGTTTGTGTGCTTGGTCAGCGACCCGCTTATAAACCTTCGTCAAGTAAGACAGACACAACAGACAACACACACACATAAGTGGATCCATCTAATTTTTAGAGACAGAGGCCAACTAGAGGATCCCCAGAATTGGCTTGTCACCCCCAGAGGTATTGATTTGGTATGGGAACTTAGAGGACTTTCGGACCCAACAGATTTAACGAGCACGTACTCCGCATATACTCGGTAGGTCTTCAGTGGTACCGGGACTCGATCGCAGGACCTTCCGATCCCGAGACCGAGACGCTGACCACTAGGCTCACTACGGCCCCACCACATTATGCTTTACGTGCTCGTTAAATCTGTTGGGTCCGAAAGTCCTCCAAGTTCCCATACCAAATCAATACCTCTGGGGGTGACAAGCCAATTCTGGGGATCCTCTAGTTGGCCTCTGTCTCTAAAAATTAGATGGATCCACTTATGTGTGTGTGTTGTCTGTTGTGTCTGTCTTACTTGGGGGATGTTTTCTTGGGTATTGTATATGTCCTTTGATTTCTGTCAAACAATGTCTGAATGTGCAAGGGTATTTTAGTATTATCACAGAGCAATCCCATCCAGATATGTGAAGGGTCTGCCCTGCAGTAGATGGACACTTTCATAGTACAAGTAGTAGTAGTAGTAGTTCAGTAGTTCAGTAGTTCAGTAGTACTCTTTGTGATAAATCTCGCAATGTCCTCAGATGGTTTAAAGAGTACGATGGAACTTTACCTTGCTTCGTAAGCTAGCACCTTTGTGGCGGTTCACCACACGCACAACCTCAATATGCCGTCAACGACTGGGTGGCGCTGATTTACCTCCCCGTTCCTACCACTATTCCAGATTACAACGTTAATAGTAGTATATAAGCCGGGGTAACTCATCTCCACCTTTGAGGATCCTTTTGGTAGACTGTGGGTTACTGAGGCAGCTACAGTGGTGACCCGAGGACGTGATCGTCACCCACTCCAACGATGCTACGATGCGCTCAACCACGGTTGCTACTCGCTGCTAATGCACTCAACGCTGCACACAACCCAACTCAACGGCCGGCACGCAACTCAACCGCAGCTCAACGCACAGCGAAGCGACCCGCGCACGGTTCCTTACCTCGTTGTTTCTAGGAGAGGAGTGGTGTGGAGGTTCACCACACACGCAACCTCAATATGCCATCAACAACTGGGTGGCGCTGATTTACCGCCACGTTCCTACCACTATTCCAGATTACAACGTTAATAGTAGTATATAAGCCGGGGTAACTCATCTCCACCTTTGAGGATCCTTTTGGTAGACTATGGGTTACTGAGGCAGCTACAGTGGTGACCCGAGGACGTGATCGTCACCCACTCCAACGATGCTACGATGCGCTCAACCACGGTTGCTACTCGCTGCTAATGCACTCAACGCTGCACACAACCCAACTCAACGGCCGGCACGCAACTCAACCGCAGCTCAACGCACAGCGAAGCGACCCGCGCACGGTTCCTTACCTCGTTGTTTCTAGGAGAGGAGTGGTGTGGAGGTTCACCACACACGCAACCTCAATATGCCATCAACAACTGGGTGGCGCTGATTTACCGCCACGTTCCTACCACTATTCCAGATTACAACGTTAATAGTAGTATATAAGCCGGGGTAACTCATCTCCACCTTTGAGGATCCTTTTGGTAGAATATGGGTTACTGAGGCAGGTACAGTGGTGACCCGGACGTGATCGTCACCCACTCCAACGATGCTACGATGCGCTCAACCACGGTTGCTACTCGCTGCTAATGCACTCAACGCTGCACACAACTCAACTCAACGGCTGGCACGCAACTCAACCGCAGCTCAACGCACAGCGAAGCAACCCGCGCACGGTTCCTTACCTCGTTGTTTCTAGGAGAGGAGTGGTGTGGAGGTTCACCACACACGCAACCTCAATATGCCATCAACAACTAGGTGGCGCTGATTTACCGCCACGCACCTACCACTATTCCAGATTACAACGTTAATAGTAGTATATAAGCCGGGGTAACTCATCTCCACCTTTGAGGATCCTTTTGGTAGACTATGGGTTACTGAGGCAGCTACAGTGGTGACCCCCGGACGTGATCGTCACCCACTCCAACGATGCTACGATGCGCTCAACCACGGTTGCTACTCGCTGTTAATGCACTCAACGCTGCACACAACTCAACTCAACGGCTGGCACGCAACTCAACCGCAGCTCAACGCACAGCGAAGCAACCCGCGCACGGTTCCTTACCTCGTTGTTTCTAGGAGAGGAGTGGTGTGGAGGTTCACCACACACGCAACCTCAATATGCCATCAACAACTGGGTGGCGCTGATTTACCTCCACGTTCCTACCACTATTCCAGATTACAACGTTAATAGTAGTATATAAGCCGGGGTAACTCATCTCCACCTTGAGGATCCTTTTGATAGAGTATGGGTTACTGAGGCAGCTACAATTTCATTAGATCCCACCCTAATTGAAAATTTGTGGGAAGAAATTGAACGGAGCATTAGGCAGCTGGATCCAGTACCATCAAATCTTAAGAAATTAGAAAGTATATGTCATCTAATTATGGTCTCAGATTCCTCACACCACTTACCAAAATCTCATTGAATCTATGCCAAGAAGAATTCATGCAGTGCTAAGCGCAAAAGATGGCCATATATTATATTGAGGGGTGGTCATAATAATTTGGCCACTCAGTGCTTAACTTTTAGTTAAAAAATGTGCTTGTATCTTTACTATTTTGCTTGATTCTGATGATGAAGAGACACAACTTGTTTGAAAAATAAGTTATTTTTTTTCTAAACAAATCATCTGCGTACGATGTCGCCCTCAACCGTTGAGTTGGGTGCCTATTCAGGTGTCGGCTCGTCACTTGACTGTGGTTCTAAAATACGACGCCCGTCGCTAGTAGCTCTAGTGCGACGATAATTCACTCTAAACTAAACCAAACCTAAACAAATCATCTGTTCCTTGATAATATAATACTCTTTTTTGTTGAATACCATTATCAATAAATATCGTAAATATTCCACTTCTCTGAATACTTCTCCTTATTACAAAAAGTTTAAATCATTTTAAAAATACGGAAATATAATTTTAATGAAAAGTTTATCACATTTCACACAACTTATCTTTTAAAGTAACGTAAACATAAAATATCTCCTTTTCTGCTTCGGAAGAGGCGATGAACGAATAAAAAGAAACCAATCGAATTTATGATTAAGGAGGAAAATGCGTATAAAGGAGGGACACGATTGTCAGTTTCTTACTGCTAAAAATAATATAAATGTTATTTTTCTTGGAATACGAATGACATTGTAATGCGAAATTGAAATATTTTTTTTATTATTTTATGATGAGAAATACGACTTTGGAATGAGAATAATTTTGGTAGAATTGTTACATTGATGAAGTAGAATGTGACCATATTTGATTCTGCGTCGAGGAAATTTTACTTATTCTGTTTGTATTTATTGTCTGCATGTATTGCGTTTTATTAAAATTTAATCATAGAAAGTGTTATTTGAAAAAAATGATTTTTCATCCTATTTCAAATATCACTAATTAGTTTTATGAAAATACACTGCTCAAAAGAATTAGGGGAATGCATGGTTTATACCCTTTCACCCCCCAATGATTCCATTTGGAATCCTCAGCTTGCGATTTTTTCCTCACTAAGTTGACTTCGCACTTATTTATACTTACATGGAAAATCGTGTATTTTGAAAAATGAAATAATGTTTGTTTTAATTAAATGAAAATATGAAAAACATGGTAAAATAAAATTCACTCCCAAATAATTTTATGAAATAAATTGACCCTAAATTCTTCATGCTTGCAGTCTTAGATGTTTAAAGATTGATTTAAACTTTTTTTAAGAAATTAAGTTTTGAAAAAATTATTGTTAAAATTTATTCAAAAGTTATCATTTCAATTTTTCCCCCTTAAACTTTAGTTAAAAAAATAAGTTTTTTTTCTCTGTTTCTTTACCATGTTATTCTAGATGAAAATTGAATCTATTTCACAAATTTTGTTTTTTTAAATAAAAATTAAAAAGTTTTGACTGAAAGTGCTCCCTTAATTGTTTTGAGCAGTGTATGTGTAAATAGTTGTCTTTTCTTATAAAAAAAACTATAAACATTATTTGTAATTTTTATCTAGCTTAACTATTCAGCTAAATAAAAAAAGTTTACTAGACTATTTGTTTAAATAAAATTCAAAATTCTATTACAATGACATACGGAATGAAAAAAACAAAAAGTTCAAAATATATAGAAAATGTTTTGAAATTGACAAACATCTCTGAAAAAGGTAAAACATTTGTAAAAAGTAGCGTATGGGACTTAATTTTAACTGTCTAAAACTGTTAATGCTTTTTTTACAATCATCAATTCTGTAAACATATATTAACTCTGCAAGGAAATGCAATAATCGTAAATTTCAACTTTTGCTTCAACATCTAAAATTCATATTTTTTTATCCCACACATTAAGTATAGCTTTGCAATTCAGTTTTTAAGAAATTTGATTAATTAAAATACTTAATAAGAACTGAAATTCTAAAATTCTTATCAATAACTCATACACTTTCTAAAAACCAACGTGTTAGTCAACGATTAAAATGCTTTAAAAAAAATATACAATTCTTGTTGATAAGGGCACTTAAAATGCTTGATCATATGAATTGACTAATTAGTAACAACTATAGGTCGAATGCTTGTTAATATCTTATTCAAAAACTGTTGATAACTAAAATACTTGTTAACAATTATTATTCAAACACCTGTTGACAACTATCATTTCAGTAATGTTAATGATACATAATTGAATGTTAACAACCAGGAAAAAATACTTGTTAACGCCATTCCCTATTTTCCCCGCATTCAATTAAAATAAAAGCGCAAAACTAAAATGCATTACTTTAGTTTTGAATAAAAAGCCCCCAAGTTTTAGCCATTCTAGAAAAGGTTAAGAACATTCGATGTTATAACAAAATAAAATCTTTAAAGCTTCAGAAAAAGCAATTCTAGACCAAGTGTAAACAGAACAGCACAAAATTTTCCGCTTCAAGCGTTCTAAAAAGTAAAAACTTACAAAGAGGAAACAAAATTTCAACAATAAGATATAATCTGACATTTTTCAATCCCTTCAACAAGATGTCATAGAAAGTCAAGAAAAATACGAAATTTTTGAAATCTTCTTCAATTGTACAAAAAAGGTTTTGTTAGATCTTTTGTATATTTTCTTCAAAATAATCTTTATTCTGTAAAATTCTCATTTTTTGTGCGTATAATGGCGAATATCTATAGAATAGAATCTGATGCCATGTCTTGGCTTTCTCAGCACTAAACTAATGCTACACAGTTATTTGATCTTATTAAAATAGTCTTAGAGAAACTTTAGTCCTATTTTCATTTAGTCAAACAAAATAAAATCTACTCCTTTAAATTTTGTGGTATTAGGCACTTCGAAAAATTGTCAGGGATTCTTTTGAAAACTTGCAAAATAAACTTTTTTTCGTTTTATTCCTTATTTGTTTCATTTTTATATAAAACCTTTTGTCCAAAATAACTTTTAAGCTTTTATGTTAAGGAAATTGCAAACTAATTTATTGAACCGTTTAAAGTCATTGATATACAAAAATTGTGCATGTTGTTTTGTCGATACTATATTAACATTTTACTATAGTGTTCTTTGAATTGGTGTACATTTTTAACAAATGTTATTATTCTGAATAGTTAAATAAATGGTTTAAAATTTAAATTTGTGTGATACGTTAACCATTTTAAACAAAAATAAAATAAAAGCCTAGAAAATATAAAAAATATATTCTTTCCAGACACTTTCAACTTCCAGTTTTAGAGAACTTTCCCCATTTTCAAACAGGGATGATTCTCCCATTCAAGCATAAACGAAAGCACGGTTTTTTCTAATATTATGTAAACCTGTTTCTACATTTACATATAAAATGTTTTCAAACGATGCAGCTTGTAATGTGAAAGTAAACATCAATGTCTTCCAATGCAATTTTCAAACAAATATGAAAAGAATAGGACAAATACATAACACAAAAATATCCTTTACAAAAATCCGATATATTTGTTAAATCCCAAAACAAAAAAGATATGGAATCCGTCTCGCAATTCCTTGTTAAAAAATATATAGGAACATATGTAAAAATAGTTGAAATAGAACATTTTTTTCATCCATTTTGTTTCGTATAGCACACATCTGTGTATTTACGACAAGGCGAATGTAACGTAAAACTAGTTTTATATATGACTTGTATTTTTAAGTAAAAAATTTTGCAGTTTCTTGTTTAGTAGTTTGTTTGTAATTTTTGTGTTTGTTGTAATTAAAAAAAACATTGACAAACCTTAATTTTATATTTTACTCTTTAAAAATTGTTTTATTGTTTTTTTACGCAACATATTTTCGTAAAGATGAGTTATTCATAAAATTTATATTAATTGTGTATTTTTTTTTAATTTTTAAACTTCAATAAATTATTAAGAATAGCAATAATAATTATTAACTAGAAGTTGAAAGTAATGTATCACCTAAATAAATTTTGTAAATAACATTTTTGAAAAATAGAATTTTAAAATTATTAATCCAAATTTTGATTCTAGCAAATTAAATCACCATCTGTTTCCCAAATTTTCCTTCAGTTGGCTATATGGTCAAAAATATATTTCATTTAATATCTTTGCAAGACATATCATTTATGTATTTGGAAATACAATCTGCCAAAGCATCCAAAATAAAACCAGGTAACTCCAAACAATAACGGTAAATCTAAGCTAACGCGAATCTTCAAATCTTCTTAATTCTAATTATGAACTAGAAGTTGAAAGTAATGTATCACCTAAATAAATTTTGTAAATAAAATTTTTGAAAAGTAGAATTTTAATTCTAGCAAATTAAATCACCATCTGTTTCCCAAATTTTCCTTCAGTTGGCTATATGGTCAAAAATATATTTCATTTAATATCTTTGCAAGACATATCATTTATGTATTTGGAAATACAATCTGCCAAAGCATCCAAAATAAAACCAGGTAACTCCAAACAATAACGGTAAATCTAAGCTAACGCGAATCTTCAATCTTCTTAATTCTAATTATGAACTAGAAGTTGAAAGTAATTTATCACCTAAATAAATTATGTAAATAAATTTTTGAAAAGTAGAATTTTAATTCTAGCAAATTAAATCACCATCTGTTTCCCAAATTTTCCTTCAGTTGGCTATATGGTCAAAAATATATTTAATTTAATATCTTTGCAAGACATATCATTTATGTATTTGGAAATACAATCTGCCAAAGCATCCAAAATAAAACCAGGTGACTCCAAACAATAACGGTAAATCTAAGCTAACGCGAATCTTCAAATCTTCTTAATTCTAATTATGAACTAGAAGTTGAAAGTAATTTATCACCTAAATAAATTATGTAAATAAAATTTTTGAAAAGTAGAATTTTAATTCTAGCAAATTAAATCACCATCTGTTTCCCAAATTTTCCTTCAGTTGGCTATATGGTCAAAAATATATTTCATTTAATATCTTTGCAAGACATATCATTTATGTATTTGGAAATACAATCTGCCAAAGCATCCAAAATAAAACCAGGTAACTCCAAACAATAACGGTAAATCTAAGCTAACGCGAATCTTCAAATCTTCTTAATTCTAATTATGAACTAGAAGTTGAAAGTAATGTATCACCTAAATAAATTTTGTAAATAAAATTTTTGAAAAGTAGAATTTTAATTCTAGCAAATTAAATCACCATCTGTTTCCCAAATCTTCCTTCAGTTGGCTATATGGTCAAAAATATATTTCATTTAATATCTTTGCAAGACATATCATTTATGTATTTGAAAATACAATCTGCCAAAGCATCCAAAATAAAACCAGGTAACTCCAAACAATAACGGTAAATCTAAGCTAACGCGAAACTCCAAATCTTCTTTGTTTAACGAAAACTTGTATGTCGATAGAATGACATGCTTACATCTTTACATCGAACAAACTTCGGCGAAATATTTATTATGTCGCAGACAATGATGGATTAAGGCATCGCAGTCACCGTTTCCTATACCATGTGATTTATTTTATTTTTCCTGGACGTGTTTACTTTTCTCCAACGAAGATTCTTCCAAAAATTGTCGACTAGAAGAGTAAATAAAGTGTTTTTTTGTGGAAGAGTATTTTTGAAATATCGTTCTTCAAAGAATCGCCGGTTAAGGGGACGCGGTACCCAAAAAATTAAATACTGTATTTTTATCGCTAGCATTTAAACTAAATTATTTTTACAAAGAACTAACATTCAATAAACATAAACGAAAAAATAATAAAAATTGAAACATATTTTTTTTTAAATTAAAATATTGAAAAATTTAACGTTTTTTCAAAATGCTACTCCTCCTACAATTTTAAGAAATTTATGATGGATTTTTTGCAAAATGTTCCCACAATATCTATTAATAACAGTTGGTATGGATATTGAGCTATCAGTTAAACAAAAACAGTTATGTAGCTTTATGTATAAAAATTGCCAAAAAATAAGATTTTTTATACATTTTCAACTTCATCATTTTATTTAAAAAAAAATTTACACTAGACCTTATCCCATACCAAATTTTGTTAATCGTACATGTCTCAACGCAGGAAAAAAAAGTTTGGAGCTCTACATTAATTTACCTAAAAGACTTAGGGTTTTAACCATTCACAAGCTGAAAAAATTAAAAATTGAAAAAATCAACATAAAATTTAAAAAACCATTTTACCAAAACACTATATCATTTTAAATAAACCTCTACCATTACTAAGTATTCCTTCTTTTTTTGCAATATCCTTACATCACAGCATTCGAGCATGTTTAATTATTCTCTGAGTAGCCCTAAATTTTGGGTAATACGTCCCCTTAAAGCTATGGATTTTTTAGTATATGAAAGCGTGAGTTTATTTTAACATTGGATAAGTCCTCTAATTTTAAATTTGAATGCGTGTATTAGTATTTTAAATTAGCTAACGATGAAATTGGTCGGAAAAACAATATTTTGATAGATAACTCGGATCAAAATATTGAACTAATTGTTATAATTAAGCTTCGTGTACTTTAAGGGGCACCGGTGCCCTCCATTGACGTCCATGTTAAAATGACCATTTTATGTACCTTTTTCTCAGAATCTATTTGATACATTTTAATGAAATTTTTACTAGTTATTAAGTGGATGTTCATCTATACTTTAATGGAGGTATTCTTAAATATTTTGTTAAATTTTTTAAATTATAAATTTTTAAGTGAAACTATATATTTTTGACCTAAAATACATCAATAATATTAAAAAGAAAAAACTGTAACATAGTTATACTCAAATCCCTCCAGCGAATTTAAGAAACCAACTCCTTAAATACGTATAAAAAATTTTAAGTTGATACTTATAGTAGATTCTGAGGAAAAAGATACACGCACATTGAAAAAGTAAGTTTTGAGATATACGCGTTTAAAGTAAACAATAGTGGTATCTTACCTATGAAATGGGATTTTACCTAAACAACATTTAAAAAAATATATATTAAAAATACTTCTAGTACTTGAAACTTTTAGTTTAAGATATCGTTTTAAAGCTCAGAATGCATAGTTTAAGAAACACTAAAAACCTTGATATGTCATTTTTGAAAATTTTGAGGGGTTTGGTCCCCCTTAAATTGTCAAACAAGATAATAATTGGGATAGATTATTGTTTGAAAAATAACATGGTGACAAATATAATTAACAATTTGCGAGGTGAAACTAGCTATTAAATAACATGTGTAAATGAGTTAGTCAAATTATTTAGCTTCTGGTGTTGCTGATACCAAAAATTTGAAAATTATATAAAAACTACTAAAAGCCATTCTATTGAACACTTTAATTTTAAAAAAACATTGTTTTATTTTGATAAATATTTCACACTCGCTGGCATTGATAAATATTCTGCAATGAATATTTTACTTTTGATAAATATTTTGATTCTATAATATTATTCTATCTTTATTACTCATAACAATTAAAGCCAAAGGAATCAATATGCTGAAATAAATTTAATATTTAATTTTCAAACAAAGTATTTTAATCTTATAAGTACACATGAGCAATATTTCGAAAACTAATTCACATATAACGATTTTATGATCCAATATGGATAATAGTAAAAATTCTCAAACTAAAAGATTTTAAAAATAGCGAAATAAAATTCGATTCGAAACATAATATCAAACAAGAGGATGACAATTTATATTTGCAGAACGGGTAAAAACAATACTTATTTTTTTATATTATTGCGACGAAAATTTATATGTAGGATGAATAAAAAAAAAACTTTACAACAAGGAACGCTTTCAGAGAAGTTTACCTTACAGGATGAAGATTCTCTGCAATGTTTACATTAGCTTAATACAAGTTTGGGACACAGCGTTTTAGTTTAAGGGTGTTTTCTGTTTTTCTGCTTTAAATAGGAGATGAAAAGTATCATTCTATCCTTATTTTGTGCCTTAATGAGAAGGCTTTAGTACATGTTTTAGGCTAGTATGACATGATTGTGCTTTCAAAATCACTTTTTTTAAAAAGAGTTGGTTCGTAACAGAAACGGACACTTATAACTGCTTCCACACAAATACATGGATCCAAAAAAGCGCCGAACATAACAGTTAGTTCTATAATAAATTTTAAAATGTCAAAATTAAACTATTTATCATCAAAAATTATTTAATTATAAATTATTGTTTGCTTAATGTATTTGTATTTTAAGAATTAAAATGTAGTCTAGCTCATATTTAAATGAAAACAAATCAACATTGAACACAACTACAACGAATGATTTCAAAATACCATCTAGAAAACAAATAGCAATAAAAATGTCTTCTATAAAAGAATTAAATAGTATTAATACTTCATTATTCACTAATAACTGCTTAAATGTAAATGAGAAAAGGCATTTGCTTTAAAAATAAAACGAAATAGAACGTCTTCTGCATATTTCTAAACAAATGATAAAGCTTTCAAAGAATCCTAGTTTATACACATTGTTATATCATTACAATTCTATCTATTTCGTTTGATATAAAAAAAATCGGTCAGTTAAAAAATTAAGGGGACGCATTACCCAAAATTTAGGGCTACTCAGAAAATAATTAAACATGCTCGAATGCTGTGATGTAAGGATATTGCAAAGAAAAGAAGGAATACTTAATAATGGTGGAGGTTTATTGAAAATGATATAGTGGTTTGGTAAAATGGTTTTTGAAATTTTATGTTGATTTTTTCAATATTTAATTTTTTCAGCTTGGGAATGGTCAAAACCCTAAGGATTTTAGGTAAATTAATGTAAAGCCCCAATTTTTTTTCCTACGTTGATACATGTACAATTAACAAAAGCTGGTATGGGATGAAATCTAGTGTGATAATAGATTTTTTTTAAATGATGAAGTTGAAAATTTATAAAAAATCTAATTTTTTTGGCCATTTTTATACATAAAGCTACATAACTGTTCTTGTTTAACTGATAGCTCAATATCCATACCAACATATATTAATAGATGTTGTGAGAACATTTTAAATCCATCAAAAAATTCTTAAAATTGAAGGAGGAGTATCATTTTGAAAAAACGTTAAATTTTTCAATTTTTTTAATTAAAAAAAAAAAAAACTTTTTTCAATTTTTATTTTTTTCGTATATGTTTATTGAATGTTAGTTCTTTGTAAAAATAGTTTAATGTGAATGCTAGCGATAAAATTACAGGATTTAATTGTTTGGGTACCGCGTCCCCTTTAAAAAAATATCCACTTAAAGATCTTACCGATCATAAAAAAATTCTACAACAACTGTTTAGCAAGGTGGAAAATGAACCCTTTATATTATGTTCTATAAACAACATTATTACAAGCAATTGAGCGTGAATATGTTTTTCAAACAGCTTGGTTATTACATAAATTATTTCATTATTGATCATGATTATTTTCCAAGCCTAAGACCCAGCTTTATACACTCTTAAAACAACGAGCGGTTTTAACTCAGTCTGAGTTAATTTCCACTCCTTTCCGTGCCGAAAATGCACTTCTCCTATAGGAGTGAATTTCACTCTTTTTCGGAGTGGGTAAAAGACAGTAAAAGAAAACAATCTGCGTCCTACACTCTTAAACGAGCGGTTTTAACTCAGTCTGAGTAATTTCCACTCCTTTCCGGTGCCGAAAATGCACTTCTCCTATAGGAGTGAATTTCACTCTTTTGTTTTAAGAGCGTACGTATTTATGCATCTGTTTTTCAAGCAATAAACATAAATACACTGCTCAAAACAATTAGGGGAGCACTTTGTGTATTTTAGTTAACCCGTTCAGTCTCGACTTTTTATTTTTTATTCTAAAAATTTAACCTTTGTGAAATAGATTTGTTATGAATCCAGAATGAAATGGTAAAAAACAGGAGGGGAAATCTTAATTTTTTAATTAAAATTTAAGGTGGAAAAAATTGGAACCATAACTTTTGAATTAATTATAACAATAATGTTTTCAAAATTTTATTTGTTAAAAAAAGTTAAAACGAATTTTTAAACATCTAAGAATGTAAGCATGAGGAATTTAGGGAATTAGGGATACTTCAAAAAAAAATTGGGGAGTGAATTTTATTTAACCATATTTTTCATATTTTCATTTAATTAAAACAAACATTATTTAACTCTTCAAAAGACATGATTCTTCCATCTAACGATAAATAAGTGCGAGCTCAACTTAGTGAGAAAAAAATCGCAAGATGATGAATTGATGATTCCAAATGGAATCATTAGGGGTGAAAGGGTTTAAACCATGCGTTCCCCTAATTGTTTTGAGCAGTGTATTTCAAAGTATTATAAATTTTCTTTATATTCTACTGGTTCTCACTTTTAAATGATTTTGAGATAATATCTTTCACATGAATTTTCAAAAATAAACCTTATTATTATTTTCCAAAATATAATCAGGAGTTAACAGATAATTTTAAATTTAAGTAGAGAAAAATACCACATATATGCACCCATTCTGATGACTTTCAGAACTTATCGACTTGTTTACCGACAACAACATCCAATCCAAACTACACATTATCTACCTTTTATCTGCAAGGCGTATTATCCAGAAATAAAACAGAGCTGCAAGACAAATAGCAGACCTTGCCGAAAATAAAAGAAACGCAAGTATCGCCCAATACTGTGGTCATGATGAGTTACTGCCGCACTTAGGCGAGAGAATTCCCTCTGGACACTGTCCTGCACATATGATATCCGGAAAAACTTTTCCCCGGATATGGGATGTGAAATAAAATATCAATCTCTGATTTGATTAGCTTCTGTATCATTGGCATGTGGTAGGTGACTTAGTTCTTTTCTGCTTTCATTTCTGAACGTCAGAGATTTCAATTTTTGGCGTATCATTGTAGTTTCATTATTAACGGCGACTTTGTTAAGGGGACGCGGTACCCAAAAAATTAAATCCACTATTTTTATCGCTAGCATTCAAATTCAAACTATTTTTACAAAGAACTAGAATTCAATAAACATTTTTACAAAGAACTAGAATTCAAATAAACTATTTACAAAGAACTAGAATTAAATTAAACTATTTTCAAAGAACTAGAATTAAATTAACTATTTTTACAAAGAACTAAATTCAAATAAACATATACATAAAATTATATTAATATAACGTAAGTTTTTTTCAAAAAATAAAATTAAATTAACGTTTTCAAAACGCTACTCCTCCTACAATTTAAAGAATTTTTTTAATAGATTTTTTTCAAAATGTTCCTACAATATCTATTAATAAAAGTTGGTATGGATATTGAGCTGTCATGTAAAAAAATAGTTATGTAGCTTTATGTATAAAAATGGCCAAAAAATAAGATATTTTCTAAATTTTCAACTTCATCATTTAAAAAAAAATCCAATCACACTAGACCTTATCCCATACCAACTTTTGTTAAACGCATATGTTTCAACACAGGAAAAAAATTTGGAGCTCTACATTAATTTACTTAAAAGCCTTAGGGTTTTAACCATTCACAAGCTGAAAAAATTTAAAATTTAAAAAATTAACAAAATTTCAAAAACCATTTTACCAAACCACTATGTCATTTTCAATAAACCTCCTGCATTATAAAGGATACCTTCTTTTTTTAAATATCCTTAGCTCACAGCATTCGAGCATGTTTAATTATTTTCTGGGCAGCCGTAAATTTTGGGTAATGCGTCCCCTGTTAATACCATTAACATATTCATTTTCGAATAAAAACAATAACTTTTAAGTTTTTTTAGATTCGTTTAACGTTTTACTTATTTTTTCCTATACATAAACTGTTCAAGACTGCAGTTTTAATTTGCATTACATTTTGTTTATTTAGATAAATAAAAGCAAAAAGCCCATTCTATTTTTTTAAATCCAAAATTTCTTATAATTTAACCGCTAGAAAAACTTGCAAGAAATACTGAAAAATCGTAAGGGTTAAACGAAAATTGTCCGTAACGTATGTGCTGAATACAAATATTGCACTTCCATTTTGAATAATCATTTTAGTTTTACATTTTAGAAAATCTATTACTTCCACTTTAAGAACAATTGAAAAGTGAAATGATTGTTTAAAATAATGTAAATTATCAGCGGTTAGGTAAACCCACAAAGTCATTGAGCAAAAACCATTCAACCCCCCGTGACTTAAGCTAAACCCCTTTAAATATATTGTTTTTTATGCACATTATTTTTTTCTACAACGTCTCTGAATGCCACAAGTTACCTTCTAAAAAACCACACCATATGACAAACTGTTCTTCGAAAGAGACCCATGCCAACTGCCCAAACTTTCTTTCGGATTCAGGCAACACACAGACTCTAAGTGTAGGGGAAATGGAGGGAAATCTTTGGGGATTTTTGGAGTCGTAATAGGGACATCCAGCGGATAGGGAATGACGGATCGAGGATCTTTGCATTGTGTTGGATTGCTTTTTGATTTATGTGTCGATGTATTAATGGGAAGGTCTGTGACGGAATGTGTGTAACGGAAATGTAAGATGTCAATGTTTGTAGGAAAATATGGGTAACAGATGTATGAACTATGGAGGTTTAAAATTGAATACGATAACCAAAATGTAAACGAAAATGAAGAGTATATGTGTATGAGTGAGTTGTGGTTGTACAGAAATATAACCTATAAACCATCCCAAGAAAGTAAAATTATATTTTTACTTTAGTTTTCTCATAGTTTTAGAGTAATTTAGTGCCTTGCAATTACAGGGTCACAATTTAAAAAAATGCATAGTCATTTATTTGTTTCGAATCCTCTTTTGAAATTGCCACCCTGTATTTTCTTTTTTAATAGTAGGGGACCCCAAAAAAGAATGAAGTTCTAAGATGAATATTTCTTTCTGTAATGGCTCTGAACATTTTAAAAGCCTATACTTTAACATAGAGAGAAACTAATTTTTATTTTTAATTGAAAAAATAATTGGAAATTAGAAAAAAAAACATATAGGTGTCAGAGAGACACACATTCCAGAAAAAGAATGGAGTTCTAAGATGAATATTTCATTTTGTTATGGCTCCGGACATTTTAAAAGAGCTTACTTTTTTTAAATATAGATAGATAAGGGGGTTGCGACATTCAAATAAATTTTAAGCATACAATTTATTAAAGAAACAAGAGCTAGATCAAGAGGCAAAAGTTAAAATTCTCAACACTAATTTTAATTAATTAACAAAGCGACTCCGTTAAATTAACTAAACAAAAACATTTTTTTAAATTGGAAATAAAACCATGTGTAACTAAAGCTTTTGATGGCGTAAATAACAACATACTTAACAGCATAGTCACAATGGCTCAGTTTATCTTGCTAAAGTACTTAAAAACGTACCAAATTCTGTTACCTTTGTTGGTTTAAAACATATGAAACCATAATGACCGTTATGACCACCTTATGACCGTTAAAAAAATAACAGTATAGATACAATATAGATTCTTGCAAGTTATTTTCTCTTATTGTTGTTTTAGTTGATGTTTTAAGATAGATAAATTTGTATCTCTATAACAAAGAGCATCGAGTAATATATATATTTTTAACAATTTTAAGTACACTTCGACAAATATATAATAAACAATAATGCACAATGGAAGTCAAACTATATTATAAAACTAAATTAAATAAAGAATATTTTTTTAATTTAAGGCTTTTATGGGGTTGTTTCACGGAGGATCTGGCAATAGCTCCGCTGTCTTGTCTTCCTGTCTCTCTAATGGTTGGTTGGTAGACCTATATTCAGGTTAGTGTGCTTGGTCAGCAAAAAAAACCTGATTAGCTCTACCAACCAACCAATACACAAAAAAATCGAGAGACAGGAAAACAAGACCGCGGAGCTATTGCCAGACCCTCCAAAAAACAACCCCATTACGTAACAGAAACATCAACAAAACAATGATAACATAAACCACTTAGTCAACTGTTCCACTATATCTATCTAAACCACTTAAGGGCAGGCCCCATATTTCCTTATCTATGCGTCATCCCAAACCGCAATAAATATGTACCATAAACTCTTAAGAACGTCAAAAGAAGTACAGTAAAGATATGATGGATATTCTGGGATATTTTCTAATATCCCACAGCTTGTGTATCTCTTGACGTCCAATCGACGTCCTTTTGCGTCCTAAAATGAGACGTTTGAAGACGTCATCTAGACATTCTCAAACTTCTATATCAATCTACGGACCTGTTGTTGTGATGGTTTGGCAAACAGGCATTGGATATTTGTGAGACATTGAATTATAAATTTGTTCCGTTTAAATTAAGCTTACGATTTCGAATCTACTGAGGGAGAGTTCTACGATATATATTTTAAAAGCTTGGCGAAGTGGAAAACTACTTTGCATAAGTTTGGTTAGTCTTGTGAACTCACGTGGATCACTAGCAACATAAAATAAACTGAGTATTGAAAGAAAGCTTTCATCAAATTTAAACAAGTAGGTTTGTAAAAGAATCTGTCTCTTAACCCGCTTCCACACAACAGTTGTGTTTAACAGGTAAAAAGGCGACAAACATAGGATTGATATTCTATATTAAACATTTATATGCTAAATTTGACTAGTTTCATTTATTTTATTTCGAAAATTCAATAATTATTACTTATCGTTTGTAAAGTTAATTTATGTTTCAAAGAATAAATATGTAATATTCCTCGCTTTTAAATAGAATGAAAATATTTCAATATAACATACAAAGAATCTCGTAGTGAAATATATTTGACGTCATTTCAAACTGATCGATGTCGCAAAAATAAATTTAATTTAATTTATTGTCTAAAAGAATTAAAGTTTCTCGAGCGATTGTTGCTAATGGAAATGGAGATTTAATTCTAATAAAAATGGCTTCCTATGCTTTTTAAATGAGCATTTACCGCAGTACTTTTACATTTCGCGGGCGTGAATATCGCCAAATGGAATCTTTGACGACAAACTACTTTTTGGCAATAAAACACAAAATACACAGTTAAATTAACACAGGAAACGTAGTTAATGGTAATATTGGAAATATTTAGTTTTGTGGTGATAGTACAATTTCGGTGACTTTATCGCTTGCTCTTCCTAACTGGAAACGTACCCCTTTGCCGACATTTTAGAGTGAAAGCTATATTTCACATAGCATTGTGTCTCGGTTTATCAAAAACCTATGATAAAACCATAGATATCATAGTTAAAGTATTAGATTGGCAGATCACGTGACCCCCAATGCTAACAACGGGACGCGCATGGAGGCCAAATAAGAGGGCAAAATGGCCAGTGTTGCTGCCAGTTTAAGGAGAAAAAAACTACGAAAAAATACCATCTAATTCTAAAATTACAAAAACAAAATACTAGAAAAGGATTTAAAGTCACTAAAAAGATTCCAAAATGCAGCTAGTAATTTTAGAATTAAATGGTATTTTTTCGTAGTATTTTTCTCCTTAAAGTGGCAGCAACACTGGTCATTTTGCCCCCTTAAAAAGCCTCCATGCGCGTCCCGTTGTTAGCATTGGTGGTCACGTGATCAGCCAATCTAAGACTTTAACTATGATATCTATGGATAAAACAGCAATTGCGATGTTTTGTTTCCTCTCGTGTGGAGGCTCCACATTCCTTTCCTTCGCCATTGTTATAATTGCATTTACTTTGCCTAAATTCTTTTCATTTGCCAACCAACCATGCGGCACCGCATGTGTAAGACAAATACCACCATTGCTTTGAAATGGACTTGTTACAGCTATTTTAAACTACAACACAAGCCAGTGCCCGAGTGATGTCCAGATTGACCAATCATAAACCAAGTGCAGTAATACTTTTAGTACTATGTTTTATACATTTTTATATGGGAGAGCTTTTTAAAGTAAAAAGGTATAGATAGATATACTACGTGTTGTGATACTTATTTCCAGTTTATTTAGATTACGGGTTTGTATAGAAAGCATATTTGGAGACGGTTCGAAACATATTTTGTTATGAATAAGATCCCAAAAAGAATTCTGTGTGAGTAGAAGAAGCGGTACATTATAAAGCTTGATATTTTCATAAGTCTTCAATCCGAACTTTCACATTTTATTAGCCTTTCTCGAAAGTTTGAGTTTCGGAAAGTTTATAATTTCCTTTAAAAGAATGAATGTTCACCGTTTTATTTATATATAAGATGGTTATTAATGCATTTAATTTTGAAATAAGAAATGCTTGTCATAAATAATTTGAAAGTGTAATTTAGAACTTGGGAATCTGGTTTGTCTTTGATTAAAAGTAACAGTGCTATGTTCCATACTAATCCATTAATGATTTTTTCCCTGAAATAAGCGGTTTACAGCTATCTTTATTATCATGTGTTTGGCCGTTACAGCAAATTTTGTAAGTACTAATTTTTTAAACTAAACTTCTCGGCGTAACAGCCCATTACTGGGCCAAGGTCTGCCGTGCCCATTTCAGCTTTCATGACCTAGGGCTTTGGGGTAATTTTAAACTAACTTTCTAATAACTAATTTTTTAAACGTTATTTTAATTTTAAGAAGTTTAAAAAAAAGTCAACAGCTATGATGTCTCAAACGGCATTTTTGTAAGGTCAGAAACAAAAAAAACTGCTCACATTAAAATACATAATGGCTAATGTTTTATAAGATATCATTTTTGATTTTTTTTACAAAAACATCCAACCTCTCTTTAAGGGGGTACGGGACACTTTTAACTTTTTTTTTAAATATATCATATGTCATTATAATTTTTTTCCATAAATGTATCCTAAATATACTAATACTTTTAGATAGTTAAAGGTTTTAAAAATATATTAATTTCGTTTTAAAAAAATAAATTGTGTCAAAAAGTGACGTTTCTTATTTTTGTTATAAGTCAAAAAATTATTTATTGACAAACAAAAATTTAGCATTTTTATAAACAGAAAAATGTACTTAACAAACTGTCTTTACTGATTTTGGTTATTTGTCAGTTTTTTTTTTAATTATTGAAAAAATTTTAATAATTTCACAGGTTCACTATTTTTTTAAAAATTAATAAATAAAAAAATAATTCATTTACAACTATTCCCTACAGACAAATTAAAGTAATATGTTTAAAAATATACTGTAGCAAGTATTAAAAATATTCTTCAAATAGATCTTCAATAGAAGTTATATCAATTTAAACTTGGTAAAACATGAAAACACTCATCAATGAGAAAAATGGGTTCAAAGTCACAAAATTCAAAAACTTCATACCTAAGCTTAATATAGTTAGCTTAAAATAATTAGAGTTGTACTTAACATAGAAGCATAATTTTGGTGTCGTTGAATTTAAAATGAGTTGAATTTTTTTTAAACACATACTTTTTTTTCGATATTTTGGAAGATTTTATGTCCCATACCTCCTTAAGACACACCATTAACCCCTTCTTACAAATATTCCCCATTAAACAAGACCTATTTTCCAAATGATATCCAACTCATCACTATTCTACACAAATAGTTACTTTATTACACAAAATATAAAATTCCCCCACCGAAACTACTTTAAAAAGCGATTCCTAGAATTTTCCTGGGTCTATTGAATCGAAACGGGGTATTGAAGCTTCCTTTTCCGAAAATGTGACGTAATCTCTCTTTTATGACGATTATCCCTACGCATAAAATGTTTTTTTAGGACGTTCCATCTACGTATTTTTCACGTCACTTTTGAAGAGACTTTTCTGACACTTCGAAGAGAGTACTGAAAGCCTTTAAAAGAGCAAAATCGTAAAAGGATCAGTAATATAGAGTTTTATGGGCTTTTTAGAGGATGGATGTAAAACTTAACTGTAGCTTTTAAAAGAACTGTTTTACTTCATGGTATTGTTTTAATATTTTTTACTCATTTTGAACGCGGTCAAACCTTAATGTCCTAATGCGAAAACTGCTCGAGACATTTTATTTTGTAGATGATAACTTCAAATTTTTAGTTTTTAAAAATATTGTGCATAGTTTCACCATAATAATGGTTTCTTGTAGCTACACCGGCTGTGTGGTGAAATGTTTCACCGAATTTTCAGAATTCGGTTGAACTATTTTTCCGGTTTTGGAAAAAAAACTGATACCTGATTCAACCTAATCACGGCCTACTCAACTACTAAAGCCGAAAAAGCTTTCCCAAACAAGCTCGGGGACGGAAATTTTGACGTAATAGCTCCGAGTGACGTTGTTCCGAAGATGAAGACAACCTGTATCGAAACCTGTTCGGAACCACTCGTTCACGGCTGACCACAATTTTAGGGTTCCGAATGCGTCCGAACTAGTTTCTCGATCTTCGGCACTGGGAACAGTGACGTCAAAATTTCCGTCTACGCTCATGTTTGGGAGAGCTTCTCTGGCCTTGTTATTGAAGTTGACCGTGACCTAATACAAAAAATATGGGGGGGGGGGACATTTCATCACACAGCAGTTGCAACTACTAGGAACCATATTTTTGGGGAAACCAAGTGACACATTTTAACATCGTAGGTAATTTTAACATAATAATATCGAAGAATATAAATATATTTAAAGTAACTTACAAACGTATTACCTTTACTATAAAGACCGTGTTTAAATGTAACATTTTATTCTAAACTAAAATGATCTTATATATCCTTTGTTAAGTCCACCCACGAATGAAATGTCACTTTGTGACGCAAATGAGGAGGCAGATGAAAGAGGGGGTTGAGTGTTGAGTTAAATTAGTTAAATGTTGAAATTGTTGGGGGGAGGGGGAGCTTGAAATTCTTAAGGATTATATACAATAAATGTTTAATCAATGGCAAAGATATTGTGGAGTTGCCTGGTAATGAACTGCCTTGCCTTTTTATAAAATTCTTATCCATTATATTAAGGTATCTCCACATGTTGAAAATTGCATTTTTGAGAAAAAATGATCATTTTTTATTCGTTTATATTATTACCCAGGTTTTCTCGTTTTTAAAACTGTCATCATTTTAACTGTGCCGCAATTAGAACGAACATAGTGCTTAATTTAGTAAAGGTCAGTAGTGTAGCGGTATCGCTACATCATCAGAATAATTATATAATTCTTTATATAAATAACTCCTACATGAACATTTTGGAAGCGCAAACAATTTACATTTTATTCAAAACTTTTACTGCTTACGCGTTCGATTGCTAGGTAACATCACATGTTGCCAATTGCAATCTACAAAAAGCTTTGCAACATTTTATATGAATGTAGAGGTTACATTGCTCCCCTTCCGAGCAACATAGTTGCGATAAAAGGAGAACACATGTTAACATCACATGAAAATTCATGTTAGCACAAAAATACATCAATAGAAATATACAACACTAAATATTCACGTAATCCTGATAACGCACTGGAAAAGTTATTCTTCTCCCACTGCGTGTGGTTTTTATTGTTGAATCCGCCTCCGATTGTTCATTTCCATGGCCGACCGCCGGGGTATTTTGTTCTTCTTTATTTGTTAGATTTCGCGAATCATTTTCATCTGAGGCTAACAAATATGCTTGTTTTAATCGATCGACAGAAACATTTATGTCCTTTCCCTTCATTCTCACCGTATAATACTTGTCATTTCTTGAAATCACCGGAAAAGATCCTTCATACGGAGATTCTAAAGGTTTCTTGACACGGTCCACTCGAACAAACACATATGGACACGAGTCCAAATCTTTATGAAAAAATAACCTTTGTTTTCTTTTACATTGATTTTTTATTGGCTTTAATTTTTCCATTTGTTTTCGCAGTTCACTGGTGAAGGTATCAGGCTCTAGTTTAGTTTTTGGTTCCTGAAAGAATTCCCCTGGTAGCTTCAGTGATTTACCATAAACCATTTCTGCAATGGAACAGTTGGTATCATCACGTAGGGATGCACGTATACCAAGGAGTATAGTTGGTAAAGTTTCGCTCCATTTGACTGAATCGTGAGCTCTAACGGCCGCTTTTAATGTTCTGTGTTGCCTTTCAATTTTTCCGTTGCTTTGAGGATGGTACGCAGTTGTTGTTTGCATTTTGATTCCACAAATTATACCTAAACTTCTGAAAAGTTCTGATCTGAACTGACTTCCTCTATCTGTGATCACACTGTATGGTACGCCAAAGCGACAAATCCAATTCGCATAAAATGCTTTTGTGATTGTTTCCGCGGTAATATTTTCTATCGGTATAACTTCCATCCAGCAAGTGAAACGATCGATACATGTTAAGCAATATTTATTCCCATTTGAAGGTGGATAGGGTCCAATTATATCGACATGAATAATGCTAAATCTTTCATCAGGTTCTTCAAATGAGCTGAATTTGGAAAATGTGTGCCGAATAACTTTATTTTTCTGGCAACTAATGCAAGTTTTAGCCCATTCTCTGACATCTTTTTAATGTTTTTCAAATGAATCTTGATGTTAGTTGTTTTACAGATGATTTGATTCCAGGATGGTTCAAGTCATGTATTTTGTGGAAAACATTCATTCGAAATGGTTGGGGTATAAACGGTCGAATATTTGGAGTTGAAACATCACACCAGATCATTTTTCCAGATGGTAGCGGGTATTGTTTATAATTTAAATTTTTGCTGCTATTTATTAATTCTTTTAGTTCGGCATCATTGATTTGTTCCTCTCCAATTTTGTCATAATCGACGTCCGAGATTGATTCAATTCTAGACATAGAGTCTGCCACAATATTATCTTTCCCTGCTATATATTTTATATTTGCTGAAAATTGAGAAATATACTGAAGATGTCGCTGTTGTCTTGGTGATGCTTTATCATTTTTTTGCTTTAATGCAAATATAATTGGCTTGTGATCTGTATATATTGTAAATTCTCGTCCTTCTAGCATATGTTTAAACTGTTTGATGGAAAGATAGATACTTAAAAGTTCTCGATCATATGTGCTATAAGCCCTTTGAGCGTCGTTTAGCTTTTTCGAATAAAATGCTATAGGTTTCCAATCTCCGTTTTCATATTGCTGTAGAACAGATCCGAACTGTTTTGCCAATGTATATTTATTTTCGGCATTACCAGTTATTATGTCCCATATAGTGTCGATGTATTTAGGTTCTATTTGTGAGACAATGTAGTTGAACTTGGTATCTTCATTTGTTATTCCGCTTATTTTAAATTGCGCTTCTATTTGGTAAAACCATATTTCAGGCTTATCTGTCCAAAAAGGTGGTATTTTTATACTGACCTTCATAGCTTCCGAAGCATCTGCATCGTTCGACTGGTTTTGAGTAGCCATTTTACCGCATCCAACTTCGTTGCAGTTTATCAATAATCAATGTTCACTTAAGCTATCAATTATCCGGGTCACCAAAAGAATGTAGCGGTATCGCTACATCATCAGAATAATTATATAATTCTTTATATAAATAACTCCTACATGAACATTTTGGAAGCGCAAACAGTTTACATTTTATTCAAAACTTTTACTGCTCACGCGTTCGATTGCTAGGTAACATCACATGTTGCCAATTGCAATCTACAAAAAGCTTTGCAACATTTTATATGAATGTAGAGGTTACAGTAGCACTAGAATCAACCAGATGTTAAAACTTTAAATGCGTTTTTCTCGCATTTCAGTTTTTCATTAAATAGCTTCAGTTGGAAAAAGATAACTCAAAGTTTTTGAGTAATTGTAAAAATTCTTTTTTCTACTAATTTAAGAAATTGTTGTCTAGGAAGTATACCTAAAATACTTGGAAGAAATATGTTTTTTATTTTGCTTTGGCCTATTAATAATTTTGACACACCGTAAAAAATGTTGAAAATCAGACTGTCGTTTTTCGACTACTAATAAAAATTTTATGTTTAAATAAAATCTTTTGGTTTTAGTTATATTCCCTAGACATAAGTTTTCCGTTGAACTTAATTGTTTTATTTTCTTAATAGGTTGATCAGTTTTTTTCTAGCCTCATTGAAGTTTTTGACAAAAAACTGCAAAAAACTTGTATAAAATTACGATATTTAAAAAATTTGGTATATATGCCAAATTTTTCTTGCTATATATAGTTGTTTCTTTCAGATACACCCAAAAACCTACCAAAGTTGTTTTCTAGTTCATATTTTAAAAAAATGCTCCGAACGTGTTGGGCCACCTATATTAAATGTAGAATTATCTCAAAAGCTGAAAACATTTATGGTATTGCTGAAAACCTCATAGGATTTCAGAAAACTTATTTCAAATATACGATAAAAATTGTTTTATAAGTCAAGATTTTTCCCAAGTCAAAATAAATTAGTTAAACGTTACACCTCATTAATGCAAATAAACAAACCTAAATTGCTGATACAACAATCAAAATAAAGGCTTTAATTTAACGTCATTTATTATCACTAACCAAACGTTACATCACTAACTAGACCACTTAACTGTCCATATTTTGAGCCAATTCCCAGTTACCCCAAACCGATTTAAATTGCAATGATATGAATTTGGCTCCCAATTTACCGACACTCGGAGCGAAATTTGGCTGACATTTCTGGAGTTATCCTTGACTATAATGAGTTCGAGAAATCAGATTTATTAGGGAATGTCTGGAATAACATTTGACTTTAATAACGCATATGAAATCCCCTATCTGGTCCCATCTCATGGAATTGATGTTGTTTTATGAAATCTGGAAGGTATAAATTGCTTGATTTTACATTATAGTGTTGGATATAGTAGGGAATGTTTGTTAATTGAATTGATAATGCCTTGCTTATGTAGTGACCTTGATAAAATATTGCGTTTTAGTTACTTTAGCATTAGTTTGGTTAAATTAATATTAGTTTAAATAAACTTTTCTGAACAACAGGAGCTTATAGTTAATAAGATAAAAAATTTAATAAATTTCAAAGAAGGATTTATAGACGGACAATTACAGTCCCTGGACAAATTATTAGACGCACTGTATTTTTTTAGTAATTTTATGTTTCTTAAGAGTTTTTATGCAATAATGGTATATTTAAACTACAATATTATTGATTTTTATTTAAAAGAATTGTTGTACACTACTTATTTGTATTTATACAGATATGTAGGTATAATATCACCCGGTAAATAATATTTTACATGAAATCTTGCAGTGCGCCTAAAAATTTGTCCAGGGACTGTATTTAAAAATACTGAAATACGATATTTTTATGATTTCATGCAAAATCCTTACTTTTTCAAATCATAATCGTGTCTTAAAAAAGGATTTTAGCTAATCTGTACTTAAAGTTTGCTTGTATAAGCTAACTTTAAGTACAGGTTACAGCTATAAGCTTTTAGCTAATCTGTACTTAAAGTTTGCTTGTATAAGAAAATATAAAAACAAACTCTGTGGTCTACTAATTCACAAATGCCCAAGCACGTCATCAAGTACTTAGGATATCGTTAGGATATTTTACAAACCGTAAAATATTGGTTTAACCTTCTATAATAATAAAAGAAAGAGTCTGTCTGATTGTCTGTGGATCGTGAAAGACCTACTTATACTGCTCGAAAAAATTCGAAATTTTTAATATAGATTCCCTGTAATACCTATGTGTGCACCTGAGGCTTAGTTTTTTCATATTTGATTACGATTTTTTAATTAATATAATTATTTACAAAAATACGTCATCCACCTGAGAGTGAGAGACCGAAACTGGGGCTTGAAAACACATGGGCCGGGCCGAAACAGGGGCTTGACGTCATCCGTAGATAAACATGAAATCCAGTAAGAAGAGCCGTTAAAAAATTGACACGAATTCGATTTCTAATTATTATTTTCAATTTGAAACACGAAATATCAAGAGGTTTTAATTTGTAGGATTGTTATTTGACTATCATTATTTTATTTCATTTATTGATTGTAGAATGATGACCACATTTGGGTTGTTAAATTTTAAATATTGCCAAAAGTCGCCAATGAACAGACCGACCATTTTATTACAACTGTGTCAAAAACAAATCACCGTTATTAAAGGTTAACCCGTGCGACGCCGGGTTTAGAAAGCTAGTACTCCTTAAAACAAAAAAGCTTCTACTTTATAAAGTAAAGTTACAACAAATTTTTCGTGTAACATCACACCAAAAGAAAGGAATAATCCTGAACAGTGAACATTCCTTCTATTTCGTGACGTAGCGTTACTTGATAATGCTAAAAGCAGAACGAAGTATCCATAGATATCATAGTTAAAGTATTAGATTGGCAGATCATGTGACATCCAATGCTAACGATGCACGGGACGCGCATGGAGGCCAAAATAAGAGGGCAAAATGGACAATGTTGCTGCCACTTTAAGGAGAAAAATGCTACGAAAAAATACCATTTAATTCAAAAATTACAACAACAAAAAAATACTAGAAAAGGATTTCAAGACACGAAAAAGGTTCCAAAATGCAACTAGTATTTTTACGATATTTTTTTGTAATTTTAGAATCAAATGGTATTGTTTCGTAGTATTTTTCTCCTTAAAGTGGCAGCAACACTGGCCATTTTGCCTTCTTATTTTGGCCTTCTTGCGCGTCCCGTCGTTAGCATTGGAGGTCACGTGATCTACTAATCTAATACTTTAACTATGATATCTATGGTAACATCGCACCACATGAAAGGAAAAAGCCTGAACATTCCTTCTATTTCGTGACTGCTTTACTTGATAATGCTAAAAGCAGAACCAAGTATCAGTTGGTTTATGGAGTAACATTACACCAAACTTTTGAAGTGAAAAATAAAGCTTTTAAATTGCACCTTGGCACTCCCGTGACATATTTTTTGGGTAGTTAAATACGATGCTTTACGAAATATCCTTAAACTAAATTTCATTAAGAAATCAATTTTATCCAACCCTCATTATAACATAGTATGACCAGATTTGTGAAGTAATCTTGCACCAAATAACCAGATTTATGTAGTAACATTGCATCAAATAACCAGATTTGTGATATAACATTGCAGTTTTACAGTAAAAATTAACTATTTTGAACTGCACTTTGACCACAACCGTTGAATCTTCTTACGCAGTGTTTCTTAAATAAAACTTCATTAAGAAATGCAATTTCATCCAACCCCCATTAAAACATAGTATCACCAGATTTGTGAAGTAACATTGCACCAAATAACCAGATTCATGAAGTAACATTGCATCAAATAACCAGATTTGTGATATAACATTGCATCAAATAACCAGATTTGTGATGCAACATTGCAGTTTTACAGTATAAAGTAGCGCTTTTGAACTGCACTTTGACCACAACCGTTGAATCTTCTTACGCGGTGTTTCTTAAACAAAACTTCATTATATAAGAAATGCCATTTCATCCAACCCCCATTAAAACATAGTATCACCAGATTTATGAAGACATTGCACCAAATTTCTAAAGTAAATTAACGTTTATGAACTGCACTTTGACCACAACAGTTGAATCTTCTGACGCCTTTAAACGCAATGTTTCTTAACAAAACTTCATTAAGAAATGCCAGTTCATCCAACCCCCATTAAAACATAGTATCACCAGATTTATGAAGACATTGCACCAAATTACTAAAGTAAATTAACGTTTATGAACTGCACTTTGACCACAACAGTTGAATCTTCTGACGCATTTAAACGCAATGTTTCTTAAACAAAACTTCATTAAGAAATGCCAGTTCATCCAACCCCCATTTAAACATAGTATCACCAGATTTATGAAGACATTGCACCAAATTACTAAAGTAAATTAACGTTTATGAACTACACTTTGACCACAACAGTTGAATCTTCTGACGCCTTTAAACGCAATGTTTCTTAAACAAAACTTCATTAAGAAATGCCATTTCATCCAACCCCATTAAAACATAGTATCACCAGATTTATGAAGACATTGCACCAAATTACTAAAGTAAATTAACGTTTATGAACTGCAGTTTGACCACAACAGTTGAATCTTCTGACGCCTTTAAACGCAATGTTTCTTAAACAAAACTTCATTAAGAAATGCCAGTTCATCCAACCCCCATTAAAACATAGTATCACCAGATTTATGAAGACATTGCACCAAATTACTAAATTAAATTAACGTTTATGAACTGCACTTTGACCACAACAGTTGAATCTTCTGACGCCTTTAAACGCAATGTTTCTTAAACAAAACTTCATTAAGAAATTCCAGTTCATCCAATCCCCCATTACAACAAATCCAAGATCATATGACAAGATTCATATGACATTCTTATGAGGAAGCCCATCAAATAGCAATTTAAGATATTACTATTACCTATAAGCAAACAGACACTGCCCAAACACGCAATATCACGATTGGCTCTGCAAACATCTTCATCATTCCTTGAATGGCTAAGTAGAAAAAGGAACGAAGTCCACTGGAGAATTTCCCTTACAGGCTTTTGTCTTTTAAGATTTTAATAAAGAAAAAGCGTGCGAAGAAATTATCTTTGTGGAGTGTGGACTTGAGCCTTTTATTGTGATTCAATAGCAGTATATGAAATTATACGGCACAAGATACAACATTCATAACTCTTTAATTTAATGGTAGAAGGGACATTGTCGTATGTGATAATTAATGACATTAGCCTTTATAAAATTTTATACTTTACTAGGAAATTTGTTGGCAATCTTTTTAGATTTAAACAAGATAAATTAGCATATTTAATTTTAACTAAATATAGAAAAACTCTTATTTTTTGTTAGTATTTACTTGCTGTTACCACGTAAGCAAAAATAGCTTTGACCAAACTCTTTAAACTATACATTTTTCCAAAGAAAAAAAAAACGCTATTCAAAATATTAATTTAATCATAAATAGCCAGTCATTTAGTCATAAATAGTCATATCATAGTAATAAAGTCATATCATAAGTCATAATAATAGTATAAGTCATAATAATAGTAATAATAGTCATATCATAGTATAATTAGTCATAAATAGTCATTATTAATAGTCATTTTAATCATAAATAGTCAGATGGATAATGATAATAAAAGATATATTTATTATCTCTTGACTAGACGATACAATTTTTAAACGCGCATACTTAACGCACTTAATATAAAAATAGTACGAGTCATTTTTTAGTATTTATTTGTTTTAATCATATAAGCAAAAAGAGTTTCGCCTAAATATTTAAAATCACACAATGTTTTGCAACGAAAACAAACACGACACAGAAAAGAAGTAGGTTTGTAACAGAATCTGTTACTTAACCCGCTTCCACACAACAGTTGTGTTTAACATTTAAAAAGGCGACAAACACAGCATTGATATTCTATATTAAACATTTACATGGTAAATTTGGCTAGTTTCATTTATTTTATTTCGAAAATTCAATAATTATTACTTATCGTTTTCAAAAATTAATTTATATTTCAAAGAATAAATATGTAATATTCCTCGCTTTTAAATAGAATTAAAACATTTCATATCAACGTACAAAGAATCTCGTAGTGAAATATATTTGACATCATTTCAAACTGATCGATGTCGCAAAAATAAATTTATTTTAATTTATTGTCTAAAAGAATTAAAGTTTCTCGAACGATTGTTGGGAATGGCAATGGTGATAATTAATAAAATGGCTTCCTATGCTTTAAATGAGCATTAATTTGCAGTTTTTTAAAAATTGAAGTACTTCAATTCGAATTCTTTTCTGAATTTCAATGTATTCTAATTTCGATGCCTTGGTTTTATGTAAAACACTTTTCCGTAGCATTTGTAGTTCGGGTTATGAAAGTGGGTGACGGACAGACAGACGGACTGAACGATTGTAATACCTTCCACTTTTTACCTTATAAACGTTGTGTGCATGGAAGCTAATAGGAATATCTGAATCATAATTGATCAGTTAGCTAACAATAAAAAATATTTATTATCTCTTTAACAAGACAATTTAACTTTTAAACGAACACAACTAACGCGCTAATTATAGTACTCATATTATTACTTGTTGATATTGTTTTTTAACCGCAAAAGATAAATTTCCTTTAACATACTTTTTAAACCGTTTAAGTTCTTTCAAATAAAAGAAAATGACAGACACAATATGTAAATCTTAATCATAAATAGTCAAATGGATAATAACAATAAAAAATATTATCTCTTAAACTAGACAATTTAATTTATAAACGAACACACTTAACGCCCTATCTTATTACTTGAAGTACCACTCATTCCCATCTAAACAATAAGAATTTTACTTCCGCTGCTTTAAACCCAAAGCACCACTGAGAAATCTAAATTAACGCGCCAAGTCCGTTATCACTGCTAAACGAGCAAGTATGTGCTTCGTTATATTTCCCAGTTTTCCCCTGAACAGTTTCGCTTTAATAACAATATTTCGCGCCAGAGAGGCGAGATTGAAGACGACTCAAGACGGGAGATAATTTACCGTGATGTGAAGTAAAAGATAAAAGTGTTACTTCTTAAGTGTTATTTGAAGCTAAGAGTGCGTGAGTACACGTTAATGTGTAAAGTCTACCAAAACATGTGTACAGTCTCTGTTACAATGTCTAATGTGTACAGTCTCTGTTACAATGTCTAATGTGTACAGTCTCTGTTACAATGTCTAATGTGTACAGTCTCTGTTACAATGTCTAATGTGTACAGTCTCTGTTACAATGTCTAATGTGTACAGTCTCTGTTACAATGTCTAATGTGTACAGTCTCTGTTACAATGTCTAATGTGTACAGTCTCTGTTACAATGTCTAATGTGTACAGTCTCTGTTACAATGTCTAATGTGTACAGTCTCTGTTACAATGTCTAATGTGTACAGTCTCTGTACAATGTCTAATGTGTACATCTCTGTTACAATGTCTAATGTGTACAGTCTCTGTTACAATGTCTAATGTGTACAGTCTCTGTTACAATGTCTAATGTGTACAGTCTCTGTTACAATGTATAATGTGTACAGTCTCTGTTACAATGTCTAATGTGTACAGTCTCTGTTACAATGTCTAATGTGTACAGTCTCTGTTACAATGTCTAATCTGTACAGTCTCTGTTACAATGTCTAATGTGTACAGTCTCTGTTACAAAAGTTATAAGTCAACTATATATTTTTTGCTGTTCCTAAAAAAAAAGCAGTATTTTACTGTAAATTTAATTGAAGCAAAAGAAAATAAATTAAAAGAGTTTATTAGCTTGAGAAAATTAATTTTCACAAAATAGATTTTCTTTTTTGTGTTGAATTAATACATGAAATATTGGTGCTTTAACTGTTAGATAATTGGCTTGTTTCAGATGACGTATTTAATTCCAGATTTCATTCCAGTACTTCCTTCGATTTGTGCTCCGGTTTCACGTGATATTAATTCGTAAATGGAGACATAAAAAATTTAATTTCTGTTAACACTTAAGGCCTGAAACATGCTCATTAAAGACCCTTTAAATAAGGAGCCTGATTAAGTTGGAAGTTACGTAAACTGGGAATAACTGTTGTCTTCTTTTCAACGGATTATATATTTCCAATTTCTAATAATTCGCTACCGAAATTAACAAACACCTCCCACTTTAAACGAAAATGTTCGAGTTTTCGGATTGCCGCTTCAGATTTAATTAAATCTTCGAATAATTATATTTGAGAGAGATGGCGAAGTTTATTGGAAAGAAATTGGAGGAAAATTCTGTAATCCGTGTTTGACTTAGTTCGTATTGGGTAATTGTTTTGTAGGAAATAGGTTATAAAGTTTGATTGAAGGGGTTGAATAATTTAAATATTGTAAAGACGATTTCATGATAAATGTACAAGATAAGGCTAAAATACTGTATAATCTGGCGTGCGTTCTAACGAGCGTTCTCAATCTTTCATAAATTTTATCTCTAATTGGTTTACCTAAAATAATAATAGAACTTTGTTTTTAACACGTTCACGTCGGCGCGGGCCACCGGTGGCCCGCACTAAATTGTCTCATCGGGCGGCGCGTACCACCGGTGGCCCGCGCTAGATTGTCTCATCGGGTGGCGCGTACCACCGGTTGCCCGCACTAAATTGTGCTGTTAGACGATGAAAATTAAAATAATAAAAATGTAACGTATTTTCATTAAAAACAGTTTTAATTACAATTATAATTAATAACGTATCATACACATGAGTTCGGTTCAGTAACTCAAATTCTACAAAACTAGCATAATAATTCATTATTTTTGGTGTAATTTGTTAAAACATTTCAAGCACTACTGAGCTGTACTGTACTACTGAGCAAACAGAAAGCGCGTGTGCAGGTGTGAACAGGCATAAATCGCGCGCTCCCAGATAAAGCGCGGCATTTATTTGAGCGCCGCCTTACTTACGCCGGCTACCGCCTTTATACGCCGGCGTGAACGTGTTAAATTTAACTGTTGTTTCTTTACATATCATTTTATATTCTTCCTCTTAGTTCAGTGTGTAAAGAGATGTTTTTTAAATTCTAAAATAGATTTTCATTTAGTTTTAAAAACATACAAAAACTTTTTTTTATTTTATCGTCTTTTTAAAATTATTTTTTACATTTAATTTTAAATTGAATACAAATATACTTAATATTTATTTTTATGTTACATTTGTGGTGATTTTAAAATTTATTTTACTGCTTGGAAAATCGTTATAAAGGATGATGACTGGTGGTGACTATTGCTGGGAAAAAAATTATATTTTCTTGATTTTGGGTTCCACAATTAAAAAGTCAACATTACTTTATTTTGCTCGTGACTCCATTTAACAAACTATTCTTTATTTTTTTAGCCGATTAAACTTCATAAATCGGTTTAAAAATAATTTATAAAGTTGTTAATTGATAGTTATACTAATATATCAGCATGTAACATCTCTTCAAGTTTTTAACATTCTGAAATAGATATAATTTAGTTACAAAACATTGTGCAAACATTGTCCTGAAACAATACATTTGCTTATTACTGATACCATATATTTTCTATTAGCTAAGTATCTTCGAAACTATTACAACAACAATACTTTCGTCAACGTTATCTGATGAGTACCAATCATATAAAAGGTTTCGGATCATTTAGTACGGCCCGCGTATTGCATAATACAGATTTCTTTTCGTATAAAATAGTGATTCTGGATTTAGTACGAAATAGTCAGCATAAAATATAAATTAAGGTAAATGAAATTAACATTGTCCTGAAACAATACATTTGCTCATTACTGATACCATATATTTTCTATTAGCTAAGTATCCTCAAAACTGTTACAACAACAATACATTCTTCAACGTTATCTGATGAGTACCAATCATATAAAAGGTTTCGGATCATTTAGTACGGCACGCGTATTGCAAAATACAGATTTCTTTCGTATAAATTGTGATTCTGGATTTAGTACGAAATAGTCAGCATAAAATATAAATTAAGGTAATGAATTAACATTGTCTGAAACAATACATTTGCTCATTACTGATACCATATATTTTCTATTAGCTAAGTATCCTCGAACTATTACAACAACAATACTTTCGTCAACGTTATCTGATGAGTACCAATCATATAAAAGGTTTCGGATCATTTAGTACGGCACGCGTATTGCATAATACATATTCTTTTCGTATAAAATAGTGATTCTGGATTTAGTACGAATAGTCAGCATAAAATATAATTAAGGTAAATGAAATTAACATTGTCCTGAAACAATACATTTGCTCATTACTGATACCATATATTTTCTATTAGCTAAGTATCCTCAAAACTGTTACAACAACAATACTTTCGTCAACGTTATCTGATGAGTACCAATCATATAAAAGGTTTCGGATCATTTAGTACGGCCCGCGTATTGCATAATACAGATTTCTTTTCGTATAAAATAGTGATTCTGGATTTAGTACGAAATAGTCAGCATAAAATATAAATTAAGGTAAATGAAATTAACATTGTCCTGAAACAATACATTTGCTCATTACTGATACCATATATTTTCTATTAGCTAAGTATCCTCGAAACTATTACAACAACAATACTTTCGTCAACGTTATCTGATGAGTACCAATCATATAAAAGGTTTCGGATCATTTAGTACGGCACGCGTATTGCATAATACATATTTCTTTTCGTATAAAATAGTGATTCTGGATTAGTACGAAATAGTCAGCATAAATATAAATAGGTAAATGAAATTAACATTGTCCTGAAACAATACATTTGCTCATTACTGATACCATATATTTTCTATTAGCTAAGTATCCTCAAAACTGTTACAACAACAATACATTCTTCAACGTTATCTGATGAGTACCAATCATATAAAAGGTTTCGGATCATTTAGTACGGCCCGCGTATTGCATAATACAGATTTCTTTTCGTATAAAATAGTGATTCTGGATTTAGTACGAAATAGTCAGCATAAAATATAAATTAAGGTAAATGAAATTAAGAATATCGATTAAAATCCGAAATGCGCGTTATAAGGGATTTTATGATATAAGATACATTTGTTTTGTTTTTTCACAAATAATTATAAAATACCCCCAATTATCTAAGGAATTTCTCATGAAATTTTCTTCTGTTAAAGCTCTTGTGCTACAATATTTTCTAACTAAAGCATTTTGAAGAATGTAGTCTCAACGTTTTACGTTTATTTAGAGTTCAAAATAATTTGAATAGCAAATTTATTATCATTAAACATGTTTACCTTATTAAATACAAATACAAAGATTGTCGACCAACAACAGGCCAGAGGCCCAGCAAGTTTGGTCCAAAATAAATCTAATACATTACCAGTTTCCAATGACTGTCAAGTTTCTTCTTAAATTCTTCTACTCTCTTCGAATGCACAACATAATCTGGTAAAGCATTCTACTCATTGGCATTGCAAAAAAAATGTTTTCTCACCTTCTAAAGCACGATTTATTCAATTTCTGATCATGTCCTCTGGTTCGGCTATTTAAGGTAAAACCTAAGCCCTCCATAGCTCCCTGTTTTATGAACTTGAATAACTGTATTAGATCACCCCTAGCTCTCCTATTTTCCAGAGAATACATGTTTAAAGATCTTAATCTGTTATCATAATCAATACCAGATAGACCCTTAATCATTTGTGTAGCTCTATGCTGAACTTTTTCAAACAACTCTATATCTTTTCTGAGGAAGGGAGACCAAAACTGAACTAAAACATCGCAAATACGATGCAATCTCTTCATTCCATGCTGAACATTGTATATCGATTAAATTTAATAGAATATTATTTTAGGGAAAATCAGTGGACATTTAACATCAGGAATGATAATTTCATATATTGTTGAATAATTATTTTTCAAATGCATGCACTGTTCAAGGTTTTTAGACTCAAATCCCATTAAATATTAAACATGACAAACTGACTAATGACAAAATTCGTCAGTACCTTACAAACAACGTGGCATAAATCGTTGACCCTAAACAGAACTTCTCGTGAATAATTAACTTACCCCTTTACAGAGCCTTGAAGTTATTAACGATTTTAGCTTAGAGATTAATAGTTGCCTGAATGATAAATGAACTTTCTACATGCATCTATGGATGGGATTATCAACTGCCAAATAAACTTATTACGAATCAACTTTGTGAATATACAGTCCCTGGGCAAATTATTAGACGCACTGCAAGATTTCATGTAAAATAATAATTACCGGGTGATATTGTACCGTTTTATTATTTTAAATTGATTTGTTTTTTATTTTTATATTATCCAATCAATTACCGATTTATTTGACATAAATAAAACAGCATTAATTTAGAAAAGCATAAGATTATTAAGTTTTAAAGGAAAGTGAAATTAATGTTAGTAAAAGTCAATATTTAGTTGAGCCACCTTTAGCCGCTACCAAAGCTTTAATTCAGCGCTGCATGCTATCAATGCAAGACTGTACTGTCTCCTGCATTTGAGGATGATGATGATTCCACACATAATAAATAATTAATACCACATGATTCTACACATAATAAATAATTAATATAAATTAATCTTAATCATAGTTAATCATAATTATCTTAAAATAAATACAAATATGTAGTCTACAACAATTCTTTTAAATAAAAATCAATAATATTGTAGTTTAAATATACCATTATTGCATAAAAACTCTTAAACATAAAATTACTAAAAAAATACATTGCGTCTAATAATTTGTCCAGGGACTGTATATGCTAAGCATGTATTTTATGTTAAACTTTTACCAAGGTTAAAAATATGTTTAAAAAATTCAAAGGGGTTAATTCAGAGAGCTAAAAATTTATCTATGAATACATTATGATAATTTTTATAATCGTAAAAATACAATGGTAATGTAAGAAAACAATAATTTTGTTTGCAAAAACAGAAAATTGTGTCGCCTTCCCTGTTCTGAAACTTTAGTTAAGCACAGCGGGTGATAAAGACAAGTAATTATAATATTAATTTTAATCGGAACTTAATGGCATTAATATTTAAATACATTTTTTTGCATAAAGTCAGTTAAAAAAATTAAATATATTTTTTAGTTTTAAATAGTCCATGAACCAAACATACCTTTTAATTTCTTTTCTATTAAATACATTAAGTAAAATTTTAGTGATTGAAATCTTTATGAGATTTGATTTTACAGCATATTTTCAAAAAGACACAATACATCTAAAATAATAAAAGAAAGAGTCTGTCTGTCTGTGTGTGTGTCTGTTATCGGATCGTAAAAGACCTACTTATACTGCCCACAGGAATTCGAAATTTTAAAGATAGATTCCCTTTAATATTGACGTGTGCACCTGAGGCTTAGTTTTTTCATATTTGTTCCATTTTTAGAGAAAATTCGAATTTTCTGAAAAAAATACACCACTTTCGCTCAAATCCGATCATTTTTTTCTCTTTCCTGATGCCATCGGCTGAAAAAATTAAATAAAACTTTTAACGAAAACATTTAAAATTCAAAATGTTTATTTTATTCTTTTGCCAATACTTTCAGAAACTTAATTCATTATTTGAAAAATAATTGACACGTTTCAAGTGACGTAATTCCGCCAGTTTTCATTCCCGGATTTTATTGTGGGTTTATTTGATGATTTTTTCATTGATTTTTCTGTTGACTGCATGTATGCATATTTAAGCAATAAATGTATAGTTAAGCTATTACTGAACTATGATGGTTAATAAAGGCCATCGCACTAGAGCTATTAGTGTTTTATGTCTTTATTTTTTTGCCAAATACGTTGCCAAACTCGCCAAATTATTAACTAAAATTCGCCAAATAGGCAATTTCTTTTATAAATAATTTATAAGCTGGTCGGTTGTTCGAAGGTCATTGTGTTAGAGCTGTATAATGGGTGTGGGTAGTTATATCTATTTTCTCGCCAAATTATTTCCCAAATCGCGCCAAATGAGCTAAAAGGTTTTATGTATTTATGAGGGAATTGTGATGACATTTATGAATGCATTTTATAGCGTATTTTTCATTTTGGAATTTTAAGGCAATGAAACGGGATTTTATAATTTATAACGAGCGGAAACAATAATAAGTTTATGATCCTATAACAGGTTATATGGTACACATATTTGGAATCTATTGATATTTTTTTATTCCGTGCGAAGAACGGGTATAAATTTGCTAGTCTAAAATAAATATAAAAATATTTTTTCTAAGTGAGAAAAAGGAAAATTTTCAACCCTAACATAACAACCCACAATCTCTGAAAATATCTTGCTCAGATGACTTCAACTTCGAGGAACTTCAACTCAAGAAAATACATTTTTTAAAAAGTTTCACCAAAATGAAGATTCCCAGTAGCTGCTACGACTGTAAGGTGAAATATTTCACAACATTTAGATAGTCAGTTGAACCGTTTCTCAGGAATTTGTTTCCGAAATCTTAAAAAACATTGTTTACCCTGTGGCGGCATGAGCGAGAGCTGTTCAAGAACAACGTACTTCAACAATCACCCATAATTGTAATATTTCTATAACTTAAATTCTATATCTGTAACTATAACATGCATATTTAAACTCTGATGAATTTCTGACTGTTACTACTATTTACCATGTACACCTTCCCTTCACCAATTTATGTTTATGAGTTAGTTATATGTTTCGTTTGTTATGTTAGTTATTAAAAGTTAAGTTTAGCCAAAGTATTAGTTATGTCTCTTCTTTAAAACACATTACTGTGCTCGTGACAATGGATGCAGTATAAATCGAATACCGAAAATGTTGTGAAACATTTCCTCACACAGTCATTGCAGCTACTAGGAATCATTAGTATGGTATTATGTGAAAACACTCATACAAATTTAACATATCATATAAATTTAACAGTGTACTTTAAATCCATATTTTTATAAACACACTAAATAAAAAATTTTATGTTATAAATCTCTAAGATATGATTTTATGATATCTTTTCAAAAAGACACAATGCATAAAAAATACAAAAATTCCTTCCAAACCTAAACTATTTCTTCCTAAGTAAGAAAAAGGAAAATTTTCAACTCTAACATAACAACCAACAATCTCTGAAAATATCTTGTTCAGATGACATCAACTTCGAGGTTTGACGGCATCCCGCCTACTCAAGAAAATCCATCTTTTTCATTTTTTCTACAAAATCCTCTTTTTTTCGGGTCCAGTAATATATCTTTTAGCACTTTAGGGTTGAAAATTTGTCACCTTCTATGTTAGGAATGTACCCGGTATTTTGGTCCCGAAGAAAAAATGTCACAGAAAGCAACCAGCAATTTATTTGACATTCAGTTTTCGTGTTTTTGGGAAATATTATATGGGAGTATTGATTATTTTGTTGTTGCTTAGTTGTCTTGTGGATAATGTTTTCTTTTGGAAAATTATGGTTGTTTATCGTTATTTTGACTTGATAATTTGTAGTTTAAAAACAGTAAAAAATGTTTGTTGCATATACGAGTTCATAAATTAGCGAAGACTTGCTTAAATGTTCATGAACCTTTTCTGAGGCATTTGCAAATTGGCTGAAGTGTAAACTTGTTTTCACCACATAATAATTAAATGTAAAGTTTTACTGAAAATTTAATTTCTTTAATTTTTTTAAAAAATGTATTTCTGTATTGGATGGTTATAAATGGCTAATCCATTCTTTAAATTTTAAAATTTAATAAAATTATTAAATTTATAAATTTTTAAAAATTGTGTGTGTTGCTGGAAAACCTGACAGCTAGGAGACGGGTTTATACGTCTGTATCCCTCAGAGGGGTAAGAGTTACTATAATATTTATACCATAAAATTATTTTTATTGGAACAATTAGTCTTAGAAATATTGGTATTTCTCTATAATTTTTTTTACATTAAAAAATATTTTTTAAAACGTATATACAAGTAGTAGGGAAATAGCGTTGAACACTGTCATTAAATTAAAAATTTAGATAACAATTCTGCCTTTCTATGGCTATGTCCTAACTCCGACATCAAACGTCACAAAGGCAACAAATGCAACAAAATTTGGCGTTCGCCAAGGGTGCCAAGCGATGCAATAGCTTGGGGACTAACTATGCCAAGTCGCCAGGTTTTGTTGCATTTGTTGCCTTTGTGGCATTTGGGGCGTAGTCAGGACATAGCCTATAAGACAACAGTTGATAGAAATAAAAAGTGTAACTGTGTGTTAGTAGGTCAAAGTCCTTCCGGTGCTTAAAATATTGGGGAAAATATTGAAAATAAGTATATTTTGTTAGCGATACAGGTCGCCAAATACCAATGTCGTAATTATAATTCACTGCAAATTAAAATTTGAGTTTCACTACCTAAACACAATTAATTCATGACTTATCGTTAATGACATACAAACACAAATTTGTGTTGTTAAAACACAATTGACGCTTGCGGTAAGAAACTATTATTATATCCACGCGGGATTGGCAAACAGCTGTGAACTATATTGATTTCTGAAATATATGTGTATACAATTATAATATTCATTTTTAAATTACCGCGATAATTTTTTTAAGCTTTAGTGTAGCTATGAATTCCTTCTAAAGGTAGTTTGTTCATCATTAATTGATACATGAAATCTTGCAGTGCGTCTAACAATTTGTCCAGGTACTGTACATTTGATGGCATATTGTTTCAACTCTGTGGCTCCAAAGATACACTATTGTTTACAACTATTTTTAAATAGCATAACACATTTATTTGGCAATTTATGTATGTATTTTTACATCAAATAAACATAAAAATCAAACGTTAAAATCACATATGTTCCAGTCGTACACTTGCGGCAGCGATTTTATTCCTTAACAATTCCGTCATCAAATGGAAATCAGTCCCCGCCAACATACGGGTCAGACATTCAATTCATCAGTCTGAGGTTCCTTTTCCGAGGCGTGTCGCCCATTCCCGATTTCTGGAGACTGATTACTAATTTAGGACAGAGGGAAATTCCGAGAGGGTGACCTAACAACGGGCGAAACTATCTGTGTCGGAGAGGCACGAGGATTTGTTATAAATGTGGGCTGTTAGGATAGGGTATAGTCGGTAGTTGGTTGGTAGACATATATATTCAGGTTTGTGTGCTTGGTCAGCGACCCGCTTATAAACCTTCGTCAAGTAAGACAGACACAACAGACAACACACACACATAAGTGGATCCATCTAATTTTTAGAGACAGAGGCCAACTAGAGGATCCCCAGAATTGGCTTGTCACCCCCAGAGGTATTGATTTGGTATGGGAACTTAGAGGACTTTCGGACCCAACAGATTTAACGAGCACGTACTCCGCATGTACTCGGTAGGTCTTCAGTGGTACCGGGACTCGATCGCAGGACCTTCCGATCCCGAGACCGAGACGCTGACCACTAGGCTCACTACGGCCCAGGGTATAGTCTGGCTGCCACAACTTGGCATCCCAAATATTTTGATTGTGGAAGATTCTACTGGTTGGTTGGTAGACATATATATATTCAGGTTTGTGTGCTTGGTCAGAGACCCGCTTATAAACCTTCGTCAAGTAAGACAGACACAACACACATATGTGGATCCATCTAATTTTTAGAGACAGAGGCCAACTAGAGGATCCCCAGAATTGGCTTGTCACCCCCATCGGTATTAATTTGGTATGTGAACATGGAGGACTTTGTGACCACGACGGATTTAACGTGTACCAGTCACCATTAGCGTAAACGGGGGTCTTCGGAAGGCAGCGGGACTCGAACTCGCAACCTTAGGGATGCCAGTCCAAGACCTTACCGACCAGGCTATCCCGGCCCCTAGATTCTACTTTGAATTAATGTTTTAAGCCGAAGGAGGAAGGGTTGCCAGCTCAAGGCGTTTGGCAAGAAGAGGGGATTGTTGGGTCGAGTTCGATTGTCAATAATGTATCACACCAGAACTACACATCAGTTATCTGCGATAGACGATTGTTGGTTGTTGATTACTGGTAGCGGTTAGCGATTGTACGTGTATTTCTTTGTTATCTTGCATATTTAAAAAATATTTTTTTTACTTCAGATTTTCTTTTCTTTTTTGTTGCTGTTTTGCCATTTTGTTTTTTTAAGCAGCATTGATCATTCTTAGTATTTTCAAGGATTGTATTTATGAAGAGACACATAGTTTCATCAAAAATGTATTTAAGTAAACACCCAAATTTCTATTGAGAATCACTCAATTATTTTATGTAATATTTAAAAAAAAAATCATTTACACACAACGCACCATCAAACAATATTCCCTTCTATATACACATCCAAATCCTTCTTACCAAACAATTCCGTCATCGGATGCAAATCCCAGCACTGTCCTTAACTAACGAAGAATCAGGAATGCCATTCATCTGTCTCATGTTCCTTTGGTACCCGAGGCGTATTATGTAATATTTTTGTTTTTAAAAACCATTTACACACAACGCACCATCAAACAATATTCCCTTCTATATACACATCTAAACCCTTCTTACCAAACAATTCCGTCATCGGATGCGAATCCCAGCACTGTCCTCAACTAACGAAGAATCAGGAATGCCATTCATCTGTCTCATGTTCCTTTGGTACCCGAGGCGTATTATGTAATATTTTTGTTTTTAAAAACCATTTACACACAACGCACCATCAAACAATATTCCTTCTGTATACACATCTAAACCCTTCTTACCAAACAATTCCGTCATCGGATGCAAATCCCAGCACTGTCCTTAACTAACGAAGAATCAGGAATGCCATTCATCTGTCTCATGTTCCTTTGGTACCCGAGGCGTATTATGTAATATTTTTGTTTTTAAAAACAATTTACACACAACGCACCATCAAACAATATTCCTTCTGTATACACATCTAAACCCTTCTTACCAAACAATTCCGTCATCGGATGCAAATCCCAGCACTGTCCTTAACTAACGAAGAATCAGGAATGCCATTCATCTGTCTCATGTTCCTTTGGTACCCGAGGCGTATTATGTAATATTTTTGTTTTTAAAAACCATTTACACACAACGCACCATCAAACAATATTCCTTCTGTATACACATCTAAACCCTTCTTACCAAACAATTCCGTCATCGGATGCGAATCCCAGCACTGTCCTCAACTAACGAAGGATCAGGAATGCCATTCATCTGTCTCATGTTCCTTCGGTACCCGAGGCGTTCGTTCTCAATTTCCAGTAACTGATTACCAATTTAGGACAGATATGAATTTACGGATGACCTAGGTGAGCAAATTGCAAATAAGTCAGAGCTACCGAGGATCAAATGGATGTAATTATATTCAGGAGGTAGTGTCTTATATTTTCTGTTGGAATTGAAGATTTCTACCAGGGCCGGATTTAAAGATTTGCCGCTTGTAGGCTGTGGATTTGCCGCCCCTGTCACAATACTCTCCCCCTTCGGGAAAAGGTAGCTGGTTGGCTGCAGAATAGGGTGGTATGTGCTATTTAAAATTATCCCAACGAATATAAAAGAGGGAAAATAGGTTTATTTGAAATACAATATAATTAGATCATTTATAATATCCTCATTATACCCTGGTCTCATAAGGTGTAACTGATGTGGTGAAACAACCACACAGCGACGACAAGCTCAGCTAGAGGGTGCTATATATACGGTTTACGCATTAATGTAAATTATTTGTTTTCATTCTTAAAAATATTAGTATCTTAATATTTTTTTTGCCGAATGCCGCTTTAATTGGTCTTAAAATTTACCGCCCCTAAAAATTCGCCGCTCTAGGCTACATCCTACTTAGCCTATTTAGAAATCCGGCCCTGAGTATACGGTAACGATTTTTACAATAATTTCTGAAATAAATGTTTTTAGAAAAGGTTTATTATTGCTGAAAGATGGCGTGTCTAGTGCAGTGTGGATTATGGAGCTATAATGTATACAAGTTTTTCAGTTTATAGGAAAAAATGAAACTTCTTTTCTAAAACGACTTTTAATTTGTAAAATGTTATGACTTTATTGAACAATAAAGAATTTATTAAGCCCTAAGAATTTAGCATGATAACAATATTTATCCTTGATTATTATTAATAATTGAATATAAATTGATAAAATTGAAATTATTATAATATTTGAAATATTTATTATAAATATTGAAATTTATTATAATATTTGAAATATTTATTATAAATATTTGAAATATTTATTATAAATATTTGAATATTATATAATATTGAAATTTATATAAATTTTGAAATATTTATTAATAATACAATTATACTTTTAATCGTATCAATACTGTACATGATACTATGTAGATAAATTAGAGGTTTTACAGCTACATTACTACAATCTAAGTTATATGGCTATTTTTTAGCAATACATTTTAATTACAGTTTTCTAAGAAAAATAATATTAGGTTCTAAATTTATTTAGTCAAAACATTCAGCATTAGCAGATTTCTTTCTTGCATTTCACATTTAATTGTTTATTTTTAATATCTTGCAATGCTTCACCCATCACATTTATTTTCCATAACTTGTCTCAAATTTAAATGGTTATCAAAATTTATATTGTATTCAAAGGGGCTGGGGAGCCCAGTCGGTTAGGCATTCGCCTAACATGCGGAAGTTCCCAGGTTCGGGTCCGGGCATCGCCAAAATAACTGCCGACCTATAAACGGCCCTTGCAGCCAAAATGTCCGACGATTTATACCCCGTGTGGAGGGAGTGCACGTTAAATATCCTTTAAAGTCCTAACGCTGCGTACGGTGTCACCGGTTGCGCTGGGTGCCTATTCAGGTGTCGGCTCGTCACTTGACTATGGTTCTAAAATACGACGCCCGTCGCCAATAGCCCTCGTGTAGCTCTAGTGCGAGGATAGTTAAAACTACAGAACTAAAAAAAAAAGATTTGTAATTAAATATCCCAACATAATACAAACGGAAGGAAAACTATTAAACAGTTCAAATATTATTCCTTCCAAAATAACAATTAAAATTTTTTTCTTTAAAAAGGATCAATTAATGTGCTACCAAGTTCATCTTTTTCAATTCCCAGAACTCACAGAAGCAATTAAAATGCTAATAGCCCATTTTATACATTATATATGCGACAATTTTCCAAAGCGCAGTTTTTAGGACATTACTATTGATTTTTCCAGCTTAGTTGAATAAATGGGCCGTGAATAACATCAGGGTTATTTGATCCGGTGTGCAATGGGGTTTTTGTAAAGAAAGAAAATAACTTTTATTTCACATTTTAAGGATGATTTGAAATAGTTGAGTGGTTTTATTTGAAAAATGAAACATTTTAGTAATGCTTCGTCCCATGTGTTTGTTTTTATTTAAGATTTTATTTATTTATGCAAGTATCTGTTGTTTTGTTTCTTAGTATTGTGTTATTGAAAAATGGTTCTGAAGGATCCAATAATGATTTAAAAAAAGGTATTTTTAAAATAAACTGATGCTTGTTATCTGACTTTATTTTTTCAAATAAATTTGGGGATAAAGACAATTATTGGATGATATAGTACTTATTTGAAACTAGGGATTCTTAACCCTTTTTTCAGTTTTGAATTTTTATTTTTGTTTAAACATTATGTTTGGCTGCGTAAATTGACTCTATTTATTTTCATTCAGTATTTCACAATAAATATCATTTCTAATATAAAGTTTTAAATGTGAAGTTTAAAAAAGCATTTATTCAAAACTCAAAATTTGTATGAAGCATCCAAGGGCTACTTGATTCACTTGTTAGAGATACTTGGCCTAGCTCCTACATTTCGGAGCATCACTTAAAGTATACGTACACGTTCAGAACACTTTTCTAAATAAATGAACTAGAAAACAACTTTGGTAGTATTTTTGTGTGCATGTGAAATAAATAACTATATATAGCAAGTAAAATTTGGCATACATACCAAATTTTTTTAAATATGGTCATTTTATGCATGTTTTTTGCAGTTTTTTGTCAAAAACTTCAATTAGGCTAGAAAAAAACTGTTCGACCTATTAGGAAAATAAAACCACCAAGTTAAACTGTAAATTTATGTCTAAGGAATATACCTAAATCCAAAATATTTTATTTAAAAATAAAATTTTTATTAGTAGTCTAAGAAAGACGGCGTGTTTTTTCGGCGTGTCAAAAAGATTAATAGGTCAAAACAAAATAAAAAACATATTTCTTCCAAGTTTTTTTAGGTATATTCCCTAAGCAACAATTTCTTAAATTAGTAGAAAAAGAATTTTTTAAATTCTTCAATAACTTTTTGAGTTATCTTTTTCCAACTGAAGCTATTTATTGAAAAACTGAAATGCGAGAAAAACGCTTATAAAGTTTCAATATCTTGTTGATTATAGTGCTACTGACCTTTACTAAATTAATCATTTCGTTCGTTCTAATTGCGGCACAGTTAAAATGATGACAGTTTTAGAAACACGAAAACCTGGGTATAATAATATAAACAAGTAAACAACTATCAATTTTTTCGAAAATGACATTTTGAACGTTTCCGTTACCAATAGTTCTGTTTAGATTCACTTTGTCAGTGTTCATAAAAAAGCGTCAGACTAACTACACAGCGAAAAAAAAAATTAAGTTTCTGCGTCAATAGACGTCTCCAATCGCTTGATTAGTTTAGGGCTAACTTTAATTCAGCAGACGTAAAATATTTTTGTAAATATTAATAAAAAAAATCATTACATTTACTAAATACGATACATTGTATTTATTTTTAGAATATGATTAACAATCTCATTACATTATTAGCACTCACACTCTCAAAAAAAGTAATTTTCAGCTAAAAACCTATTTTTCAATGGTCAAAAAAACCTTGTTACTTTAAATTCAGCTACAGTTTTGACACGAAAGAACCCAGTGTCAAAACTGTCTCTAAATCTCCTAACGCTCTTATGTATGCAGAAATTCCGAGCATAAAAACCTCTATTTTATGAAAACTATTTCTCAATTCTCGCCATAAAACATCGTTTGCGCTAAGGCATTCATATCGATTGAAGAGTGTATGCCCCTCGAATAGAGGAGAGAAGGAAAGGAAAAGGAAGAAATGCGTCATGTTAGTTGTACAGAATTGCAACTATTATCTTAAATAATTATTTAAATATTTTATGTATTATATTTGTTACTTTACATTTTATACAGTCCCTGGACAAATTATTAGACGCACTGTATTTTTTTTTTAGTAATTTTATGTTTCTTAAGAGATTTTATGCAATAATGGTATATTTAAACTACAATATTATTGATTTTTATTTAAAAGAATTGTTGTAGACTGCATATTTGTATTTATTTTTAACATATGGCAACACTGTGTTGACAAAGTGGTACATGAACGTTAACAAGTACAAGATTATTTATGTGTGGAATCATCATCCTCAAATGCAGGGGACAATACAGTCTTGCATTGATAGCATGCCACGCAAGATTAAAGCTTTGAAAGGTGGCTCAACTAAATATTGACTTTTACTAACATTAATTTCACATTTCTTTAAAACTTAATAAACTTATGCTTTTCTAAATGAATGCTGTTTTATTTATGTCAAATAAATCGGTAATTGATGGGATAATATAAAAATAAAAAACAAATCAATTTAAAATAATAAAACGGTACAATATCACCCGGTAATTAATATTTTACATGAAATCTTGCAGTGCGTCTAATAATTTGTCCATGGACTGTAATAGTATGTTAGATACTAAATTAATGCCCACATTTGACTAAATTGATTGTACTCCGAAACTCAAACTCACAGAAATAACAACAGTAATAATTTTACCCACAGTAATAATTTTGTAAGATGAATAAACAAACAATAAACTCTATCAATTTTTTGCGATTAATAGCCCATTCAAACTTTCGTTTTAATCCAAATTGTATAAAGGAACAATAAATTGCAATTCCTCCAAAATCTGCTTGACCTTTTTGGTACCTTTTTTTAATACAATCAATAGATCAGTTCCTTTTGTGTTTTTCCTCAGAAACGCTTGTACATCCTCGTTTAATATAAAACAAGTAGGTTTGTAACAGAATCTGTCACTTAACCCGCTTCCACACAACAGTTGTGTTTAACAGGTAAAAAGGAGCCAAACACAGCATTAATTGTATATTAAACATTTGCATGCTAAATTTGGCTAGTTTCATTTATTTTATTTCGAAAATTCAATAATTATTTCTTATTAGTTGCTAAAAATTAATTTATATTTCAAAGAATATATATATGTAATATTCCTCGCTTTTAAAGAGAATGAAAATATTTCATATCAACATACAAAGAATCTCGTAGTGTAATATATTTGAGGTCAATTCAAACTGATCAATGTCGCAAAAATAAATTTATTTTAATTTACTGTCTAAAAGAATTAAAGTTTCTCGAGTGATTGTTGCGAATAGCAATGGTGATTTAATTCAAATAAAAATGGCTTCCTATGCATTTTAAATGAGCATTAAATGTTGCAGTTATTTAAATAATTGAAGTACTTCGAATTCTTCTCTAAAATTTTCAATGTATTCTAATTTCGATGAGCTGAATGTTTTGACGTATCACACTTATGTGTAGCATTTCTAGTTTGGGCTATGAAAGTGGGTGACGGACAGACAGACGCACTGAAAAATTATAATACCTTCCACTTTTTACTTTATAAGCGTAGTGTGGAAGCTAAAAGTAAGGTTTAAAAAGAAGAAAGTAAGAAACTTTTTAAATGATGTTATGAAATAAATTCTACAAAAGCTCCGCTTATATGCACTTTTGGAGCGAAGAGTTTATATCTATTTTATTTATCAAAATTAGTTTCACTAACATATTTATTTCCATTGTGAGGTATTTGTTAGCAAATGTCTGAATCCTAAGCAGCCTATACGGGTATGTGCAGGTAGTTGGTCATGTGCAACTCGTACCTTTATCCTCCCGAGGAAGATAACTAAGTATTAAGGGGATACGGTACCCAAAAGTTGGTCAAACTATCGATTTTTCAGATTTTACTTCTTATTATTTATGATATCTTTGTGAACATTTACTGAAAGTTTCATAATGATATCTTCTGTAGCAAAAAAATTATTACATATTTTCTGGAGTCATTCCTATAAGTTTGAATGCTTATTTCGTCTGCTTTCAACCTTTTTTCTCTGTTTCGCGTTTTTCGATTCTTGTGTTGAATAAATCCCTAAGGCTTCTTTGCTAATTAAGTTAAAATTTGAAATTTTTAACCCGTGTTCTCATATATATCGTGCACAAAATTGTGCATGGAACAAGGTACTATGTATAGTTGGAATATCTACTATGTATAGTTGGAATATCTACTATGTATAGTTGGAATATCTACTATGTATAGTTGGAATATGTACTATGTATAGTTGGAATATGTACTATGTATAGTTGTTATTTTAAAAAAAATGTTGAATTCAATAGTTTGTAGGTTTTTTTTGTGATTTTCAGTATAAATGCATGTTACTTTTAAACTGTAGCTCACTTTATAAAATTCATGCTCAGTTCTAGAACAAATAGTACTAAAAAACGAACTATAAAAGTTTGGTGGAGTTATTCTAAAAATTAAAAGAGGAGTAGCGTTTTAAAAAAAATCACAATTAATACTTTTTTTTAAATAAATGAAAAACTACTTGTAAATATTTGTTTTTATTGCTAGAAAATGTTTATTTAGAGTAAACATTACATAAAACCACTATAATTTACAAGTTTATAATATTATTTATAGAAATAATGTTTTGGGTACCGTATCCTCCTAAGATTGTTTGGAAAAATAACTTAAGATTCATCATCAAATAAGTTCCTTTACGTGAACAATCGTTTTAGCATCTCAGACTCAATGGCCACAGAAACAGATCTGGGCTCAGTGAGATGAACCAGTTACTTCGAAAAAGTTAACCTATGAAGCATCTATTTGTGAACATCATTAAACATTCCTTGTCGAATAAAAACGTTTTTTTTACATTAACCTTAAAATCTTTTAAAATTAACCCTAATTAGATAGTTGAGTAACTAAACTTGTCGTACATTACTTTTTAAGCACTATGGTCCATTATTGCCGTATAATTTGTTTATTAAAAAAACTAAACCAAAACTTTATTTTTGCTTTTCAAATTTTCTAGCCAATCAGGAACAACAGGTTAAATATTTGGTAAGTTGTATGGATGTTGTTGTTGTCATACTTGTTGTTTGATGACCAATAAGTCATCATTTTAAAGAACGTTTTCATATTTTCCCATCAACATAAAACCTATATATTCATTGAATTGTCTTAAACCATACTGCACTTTACACTTACACCATCTTTCATGAATAGGACACAATTTCTAAAACTATGCATTCCAAAAATTATTCTAAAGTTATTTATCAAAAAGGTATTATTCGCTTTTCTTGCCAACTGTCGGTCGTTAATGATTTAAGGCAACAGGGAACAAAACGACCACTCAAAATCTCGAATTTTCATTTCAACTTTAGTTACTGAATCGTGCCTTTACGAAAAAACTTCTATGATGCACATTTGAATATGGGGCTGGAGTTTGCAAATTTGGTAGTTAATTTCAATATAACTTTGCTGCCAGCTTTAAATGTCATTATTCCAAAACACCAATTTCCAGCCTTAATGTACACTTTTCTCTTGTTCTATTTTACTAGAAGGGTTGAAATTTTCTGTGATATCGTATTTATGTCTATTTAACACAGTGAACCAAAAATATTCCAAAAAATATTACGTGAGTAAAAATAAGACGGTTTTTTCTAATTTAAGAAATGCGCAAAATTTCTATTTATGTTAATAACTTAAAATTACGAATGTTTTATCGTCAAATTTGATGCTCATTGCGTTGAATAGAATTCTTTTTATTTCTATACAAATTATTTTTAGATACACGCAATAGTTGTGCTGGATATAAAGTGTACCTAAAATCTAAAAATCGGTGTTTTAAAATAATGACGTACGAAGCTGGAAACAAAGTTATATTGAAATTAACTACCAAATTTGTGAACTTCAACACCATTTTCAGGTGCGTATTATATAAAAAAAATTGTAGTTATTCATTTTAGGGATCGAAAATTAAAATGAAAATTTGATATTTTGAATCTTCGATATGTTCCCTGTCCCCTTAAAAAAAAACTAAAGCAGTTCCAACCTTGTCAAGTCAACGACACGAATCATGGATTATTTATAGGTTCCCGGCACCTGTAAACTTCATGAATCTTTGATAAGGATTCGAAATAAAATCTCCCCGCAGCGAAAATTTCTTAACTTTGAAGCATGTTCGCGTTTGTTTTCTTTGCACTTCTCTGATCCTGTTCTAAATTATTTTCTTCTTGTTCTTTTTTGGAACTTGATTTTTAAGAAAGGAATTTGTTTTCTTTTTTTTTGCAAGGTTACGTTATCATGTATTTCTTTCGATAAAATTGTTCGGTTACCATTAACCCGCTAAGAGAGATACGCCAATTTGCTGAAGTACAAACTTGTTTTCACTGTATAAGAATAATATTAAAATTTTTAACTGAACATTTAAATATAAATTTAATCACATATACGGGGTTTCTTTAACCCCCTTGTGAAGAGCAAATTTTTTTTTCTGTAATGTTTGTTTTGTGTAAATAAAGTGTTTGTTTCTTGTTAAATAATTTATTTTTTTTAAATTGAATTTATGTAGAGGATAATTACTAATGACTCCTTGAATCCCAATGAATATTTTGAATTTTTAAATCAATTTTAAAATTTATACATTTTTAATAATTACGGGTGTTTTTGAAAACAAATTACAGACATGAGATATGTTTATACGTCTGTATTCCTCAGAGGGTTTAAAATATCAATATTTAAGTTTATTGAATTAACAAAACAGTTTTGAATGAACAACAAGCACCTAAGCACTTTTTCGGCTTTTGTAACTTGTTGTGACATATATTAGTTTATTAATATTGTAAGCCAAAATAAGCAAACTTTGAAGTCTAAAGTTGAAGTTAATCCACTATTTTATAAATTACAATTTAACAGGATGCAGGTTTAAAATGTCTAGGTGGGTTCACATACAGAATTGATGGGTTAAGGGGATACGGTACCCAAAACATTATTTCTAGAAATAACTAAATAAACTTGTAAATTATAGTGGTTTTATATAATTTTCACTCTAAATAAACATTTTCTAGCAATAAAAAAATTTTGCAATCAGTTTTTCTAAAAACAAAGTAAAAATTTTGAACTTTTTTAAAACGCTACTCCTCTTTCAATTTTGAGAATAACTCCACCAATTTTTTACAGTTTGGTTTTAGTACTATTTGTTCAAGAACTTTGCACGTATTTCAAAATGTGAGCTACAGTTAAAAAGTAACATGCTTTATACTGAAAATCACAAAAAAATTACAAGTTATTGAATTCGACATTTTTTTAAAAATCAACTATACAAATTAGACCTTATACCATGCACAATGTTGTACACCATGTATATAAGAACACAGGTTAAAAGTTTCAAAATTATAACTTAACTAGCAAAAAAGCCTTAGGGATTTATTAAACACAATAATTGAAAAACGCGAAAAAAGGTTAAAGCAGACGAATTATAAGTATTCAAACTTATAGGAATGACTCCAGAAAATATTTAATAAATTTTTTCTACAAAAGATATCATTATGAAACTTTCAGTACATGTTCAGAAAGATATTGTGAATAATAAGAAGTAAAAACTGAAAAATCGATATTTTGACAATTTTTTTTTGGTACCGTATCCCCCTTAACATATTTATTCGTGTGGCTCTACACTTATAGTTGCCAAGATGCGAGTTCAGTTGTCTGATTGTCGCTTATTCGATGCAATATATATTTACAAAGTACTATTCTAAGATTTTTTTGTAGTCTAAAAAAATCTACCCATTTATCTATATTTGATCCATTTAAGCTTACTTTCGTTTCTTTAAGATACATTGTAAGTAAAAGATAAGTTTTTCAGGCTCTTAATTCCTTTTCAATCGTTTTTTGCTTAGTAATAGTAATTAACAAGAACCAACTTGCATAAAATAAATGCATTAAGATAAGAGAAGAATAGTTTGAAATCCGACACAACTTATTATGGTGGATTATGATCATCTGTTACAAAGTTTATTTAAAAGATAAGTATAATTGAAAAGTAACAATGTTGTATTAAAGCAACAATATTCAACTATGTATTATTTAATACAATATTTATAACATACAATATTTATTTATAACAATACTAAGCACACAATAATAAACATTGTATTATTTATAACAATACTAAGCACACAATAATAAACATTGCATTATTTATAACAATACTAAGCACACAATAATAAACATTGTATTATTTATAACAATACTAAGCACACAATAATAAACATTGTATTATTTATAACAATACTAAGCACACAATAATAAACATTGTATTATTTATAACAATACTAAGCACACAATAATAAACATTGCATTATTTATAAAAATACTAAGCATACAATAACAACATTATAATTTATAACATACTAGCACACAATAATAAACATTGTATTTTTAACAATACTAAACACACAATAATAAACATTGTTTTATTTACTTTGCATTATACTTTTGTTTAAACTTTTTAGTAAATTTATTTTATAAAAATATTAAATTCCAAATTTAATTTTAGACGAAAATTATTTAATTAATGACCATGCATGTAACTGTCATGCCCTTCTCATCCTTGTTTCTGTTTTATTTTTTAACACGGTTTTTATTACAATAAAGTTACTACTTTAAGGATAATATTTTAAATTAATATTTTTAGGAATTAGTTTAGTTTTGAATTATCGTCGCACTAGAGGTACACGAGGGCTATTAGCGACGGGCGTCGTATTTTAGAACCACAGTCAAGTGACGAGCCGACACCTGAGTACGCACCCAACGCAACCGTTAAGGGCGACATCGTATGCAGCGTTGGGACTTTGGAGCATATTTTAACGTGCACTCCTTCTACACGGGGTATTATTCGTCGGACATTTTTGGCTGCATGGGCCGTTTATAGGTCGGCAGTTATTTTGGCGATGCCCGGGCCCAAACCAGGGACCCTTCGCATGCTAGGCGAAAGCCTAACCAACTGGGCTTAAGTAAATTTACAAAAAGCGTGTGTTAGATAAAGGTTATTTCTGAAATGTTGTAAATTTTATTCGTACATTTTACTTAAAAGCAGAATATAACTTGAATATATAATTTTATCATTTTTTATTAAAGCTTTTTTAATTACTTTTTATAAACTTAAATTTTTTTTGAAAATTGCATATTTTGTAGGATTAGGACCAGTCTCTAAAATATTTCACTTTTAATTATTAGAAAACATAACATGTTTTACTGGATTTGTTTAGAATATTAAGGGGGCACGCGCGGTACCCAAAAAGCTAATATCCAAAAAAAATTATAAATATTGAGATGTCATGTTACAAAACATCTATTAATAAAAAAAATTAGTATTGATATTGAGCTATCAGCTAAACAAGAACAGTTATGTAGCTTTATGTATAAAAAATTGCCAAAAAATAAGATTTTTTATTAAAATTTCAACAGTTTTTTTAAACTATTCACACTAAAGCTTTTCCCACGCCAATTTTTGTAAATCATATATGTTTCAACACAGGATAAAAATTTTGAAGCTCTACATTTATTTACCTAAAAGCTTTAGGGATTTAACCATTACACAAACTGAAAAAATGAAACTGCGAAAATCAACGTACTGTTTACAAAGCCATTTTACCAAACCACCATACCATTGTTCCGTAAACCTACACCATCATAAAAGATTCCTTCTTTTTTTGCAACTTCCTTAGCTCGTAGCATAGAGTATGTTTAATTATTTTCTGTGCAACCCTAAATTTTGGATACCGTGTCCCCTTTAAATATTAACATAAAAATGTACTGATGTCTAAAATTGTGTAAATATAAGATAAACGTTAGATACATAATAGTTAAGTATCATCAGTATTCGTAAATGTTTTTAGATAGCTACAATATAATTTTCCCTGTTATAAGAAATATATAGACTGTATTTTTATAGAAAAAGTGCATAGCTTTGTAAGGAAGTTAAAAGTAGAATGTATTCCATTTATTTGCTTGTAGAATTCCCTGTAATTTTGCTTGTAATTTTCCCTGTTATAAGAAATATGTAGACTGTATTTTTATAGAAAAAGTGCATAGCTTTGTAAGGAAGTTTAAAGTAGAATCGTAATCCATTTATTTGCTTGTAGAATTCCCTGTAATTTTGCTTGTAATTTTCCCTGTTATAAGAAATATGTAGACTGTATTTTTATAGAAAAAGTGCATAGCTTTGTAAGGAAGTTAAAAGTAGAATGTATTCCATTTATTTGCTTGTAGAATTCCTAATTTGTTGTAATTTTCTGTTATAAGAATGTAGACTTATTTTTATAGAAAATGCATACTTTGTAAGGAAGTTTAAAGTAGAATCGTAATCCATTTATTTGCTTGTAGAATTCCTGTAATTTTGCTTGTAATTTTCCCTGTTATAAGAAATATGTAGACTGTATTTTATAGAAAAAGTGCATAGCTTTGTAAGGAAGTTTAAAGTAGAATCTTATTCCATTTATTTGCTTGTGGAATTCAATATAGATTATATGTATAGATTATAAAATATAATTTCGTTTTCACATTTTATTTATCGAAACTTATAAATAAGTTTAAATTTTTTTAAATAGAGTTAAAATGCTAAATAAAGCATTACGAAGTGAAAATTTCTTGTTTTTAAATAAATTAGCATAATTTTTCTTTTAATAAATTAGCATAATTTTTATTTTAATAAATTAGCATAATATTTCTTTTAATAAATTAGCATAATTTTTCTTTTAATAAATTAACATAATTTTTCTTTTAAATGTTACTAGCCTAACCGATTTTATTTCAAATACACTTTAAGGTATACTACATGACTCTTTAGAATATTTGAAACTTTTCCCAAAGTACATTTCAGATACAGGATAAAAAAATGCATAGCAAAAAACACAAGGAAACGGTATATTGCATTTTTGGAGAAAGGTGGAGTTGAAATGTATTTCACTTTGAAGTTTTTAATATATATCGCACTATAAAGAATTCTAAGCAATATATCCGCTCTATTCATTTTATGAGCTTAAAATGAAATTCTATAAAATATATTGTAGCCAAAAATGTTTTTTAGAAATTGCTTTTGTACATTTATGGTTTTGTTTTTAGTCGTAAATATCTGTTAACTTTTTATTAAATTCAGCTATTAAGGCTACACAGTAAACACTTATATTAAAAATTGGTTTAGTTAATTAAGTTGATGTTAAGTTAAATATCAACAAATATGTCTGTAATTTCTTATACCAATTTCAGTTACAGTATATCTCATACACTGTTACAAATTTTGTGCTTGGTTTCACCATGATATTGGCACCATGATATTGGTTCCTAGTAGCTGCAACGGCTGTATGGTGAAATGTTTCACCTTTTTTTTGGTGTTTGGTTGAATTATTTTTCTGGATTTGTAAACAAAAACCTGAGAAATGGTTCAACCGAATACCAAAAATAAGGTTTAACGTTTCACCACACAGCCGTTGCAGCTACTAGGAACCATGTTTTTGGTGAAACAAAGTGCCTAATTTTTAACAGTGTACATTTGCTTATTTTATCGTATCCAAAGAGGGCTGTCTAAACAACATGAAATTTCAATCGTGTCTCTCAGATAAAAAAAAAATCCATAAGAATGTTTTTAAAAAAAACATTGTTTTAAAGCCAGTTTGCGTTAGAAAATGTTTAAGATAGTAAATTGCTGGAAAAAGCTGGTGTTTCAAATAAAATAAATGGAATTGCCAAAACATAATTGTTGGTTATACAGGTGTAAATCAAGTTAAGCTAAATAAATATGTAAAAAGTGAGGCACTCACATAAGCTTTTGCATATGGTGAATCTATCTTACACTGTTAAAAATTTTGTGCTTGGTTTCACCATGATATTGGTTCCTAGTAGCTGCAACGGCTGAATGGTGAAACGTCCCACCATATTATTGGTATTCGGTTGAACTATTTCTCAAGTTTTTGTTTCCAAATCCAGAAAAATGGTTCAAACAAACACCGAAAAAAAGGTGAAACATTTCACCATTCATCCGTTGCAGCTACTAGGAACCAATATCATGGTGAAACCATCCAATATCATGGTGAAACCTAGCACCAAATTTTTAACAGTGTATACGAGAACGTTTTGATTGTTTAATACACTATTTGTCGCTCTCTTTGATCACTGCCATTGCATAGCTTCTTTTCTAGAATTGTAATACTTTTATGAAATACAAATATAGCTGTAATGTATATTTGTTTGTACATGACAGACTTGTACTGGTTTACAGACACTGATAAAATTTACATTACGGGGACAAGGTATCACTTTAAAAAAACTTTAATTTTGACATATTCACTAGAAAATTGATGTTTTATTACTTCAATCTGTATTTAAAAACAATATATGACAAGAAAAATGTTTAAAAATTATTTAATTTTTTGTTATTTAAAAAAATTGAACTTTTTTAAAAGGCTAAAGCTTTTTTAAATACAAATACTTTAGCCCAATTTTTTTCTCATGTACTTTAAACTGTTTTACATAAGAATTGGCATCCAAATTTGATTTATCTTCAGTAGCTGTTTTATAAAAAATATTTATCTAGAAAATCCCAAATTATTTTAGCATATTTGAAAAATTGTGACTAGTATTTTTTTATAAAAAAAAAGTATTACATTTGAAAACAATTTTAATGCCAATTCTTAATGTTAAAATATTTGACAGGCTGCATACAAAATTCATTCGACTTTTGTTAATAATTAAAAAAGCCTTAGCGTTTTGAAAAACTTGTCATCAAGGAAAAAAATGAACACCGTTAAAAACACATTTAAAGTTTTCATTCGTTTGCATTTTTATCCTACCTTTCCTCATAAACAGTGGAATAACTTTTTTTTAAAATATAGCTAGACTTTTAAAACTTGGTAGACTTATTTAGAAGATTTGAAACTTTAATGTTAGCAAATAAAAAAAATCACAATTTTTTCTATTTTTGAGGTACTGTGTCCCCTTAAACAAATATTTAAAAAGTGAAGCATTCACAACATCCCTCAAGTAATGTGAATATGTCCCATACGATCAGGAAATCTAAATACCACAGTATTTGTCTCTCTTTTCGATCACAGCTATTTGCCCAGCTTCTATCTTGGAACTGTTGCCAACAACCAGTCGCTAATTAGAAATTCAAAGCAACATTGGTCTTTTAATAACCTCCTTAATTCCCTCTCCATACCTCATTATTCAACTTCCACACGAATATCCATTAATTTTGGAGGACACTTTGAATTAGGCATCCATTAATCATTTACCCTTGTGAATTTAACATATTAGATATTTTTTCTTTGGATACTTTAAGTACTTTCAAGTCCTTTTGATACCTTAAATTAGAAAAAAAAGAGTTTTCACATAAGTATGCATTTCACGTTTAAACATACTGATTTTTGGGCCATTGGATATGAGCTTTAAGAACTATAATCTCATGTACGTAATAATATCTTAGTAGAACAAGGAAATCTGAAAGTAATAAAATAGCCTATTCCTGTTACTTTTATTCTTGAATAAATTTTTATAGTAAAATTAATAATTCTAATAGTAGACGGGCACATAAACAGTTTTATAAAAAGTTTATGATGGCTTATACCATTTAAAATAAATAATTTTAAAAACATTTAGAACAAAAATTGAAAGGAGTAACGGCAGGATGGCAGGAAATCTCCTTCATATCTATGATTTACTTTTCCTTTTCTACTTATTTCGAATTAACAAAAATAATGCCAAAAATTACGCTGCTAAATGCTAAAGTTCCACGCTATTACTTATAAAGCCTAGACTGGTGGTACGCCACACATATTACATTAGAAATTTAGTACCAAGGTGCCTATTATTCAACCATTGAAACATTTAATATATAACTTTGAGATTAAAAATATTTCACAGCATCATAAAATTTTAATATCAATTTTAAATAACTATTTGCTTGATTTTAACTTGAGTGTGTTTAATTAACCTTTTATTTAATTTAATTTATATATAAGATTTTATATACCCTTAGCGTCACCAACCAGCAACCAGTCACTAATTAGAAATTTTCGCTGACGCAGATCTTTAATCATCAGAGTAATCCTCTTTTGCATGCAAGCTTCATTGATTTCGTTGAGCAAGTTGAATTATATATCCTCCAATCCCGTTATTTCGGAATTGAGATCTCGAGAACCTCTAGAGGGTCGGGTGGAATTTAATAAATCCTTTTGGGAATAAAAGGGTTTTAAGAAATGGCTATGGCTTATAATATATTAATTGGGAACTGCATGTATAAATAGTTGTTTGATGAACACTCGTCTATGACGTATATGGGCAATTCTACCATAATTTTTAATTTTATGTCTCTTGGGCATAACTTTAAAAAAAAATTATATTTCTTTTCATTTTGTTCTTATTATACTAATAGACTGGTCCTTATATAATTGCAAAACGGAATTTTAAAGCAAAAAAACTCTAAAAAACTTTAGGACACAAAACAGTGCAGAAAATTCCTTACCTTCCCATGTCCCGAATGTTAAATTTTTAGTTTATGGTTCACACTAACACATTTTTGAGCTAAAAATTACATTCATTTGGATTTTAAATTGAACTAATACTATATCTTAACAAATTCCTTCCATACAATTTTGGCTTTTAATATTTCTAATGTGTATTTCTCTTCTCCTAACTTTATCCCTTGGGTTTTGGTAATGTTATACAGTGTTGTTCACAACATCATTTATGTATAAGATATTGATTTTGTATCTCTAAAATATTTTAATTTTTATTAGATAATAAGAAATTGTGCAAAATTAAAAAAAAAAAACTTAAAGTAAAAAATAAAATTAGTTTGTTTTCCATCTCGTTTTTAAGATAGCCCTTTGGTATCATTTTTTAATTAGTAATAAACATCCAACTATTCAATCAAGATCTACAAGAACATTTTTAATAAATCTTATACTTTATTTTCAAGACACACTAGAAAAAAAACTTTTTTTTTTATTTCAAACAGATAACAGCTATTAACTAAACAAAAACTTCCCTTATTAAATTCCGATTTCTTTTAAATTGCTTTACACTGTCATCACAACACGTTGCTTACAAGTCGCTAATTAAAAATTCATGACGTAGTAGGTCTTTAATCATCTCCACGGTTTTCTCTCCTTATTGTTTTCAGCGGACACTTCGAATAATATATCCATTAATCACTTAATTGTGGATTCGAGAACTTGAGACTTACTTTGAAGGATAGGCTCAGTGATTACAAAGCAGACGTTAACATTAATCAATTTTATGGACTAAATTATGTAAAAAGATACTTTGGGGAATTAAATTGGGGATTAGTTTCGTTTTCTTGTAGTGTTTGAGAAGTGATTTCAGCAAAAATTGCCATCTTTTCTGGAGTAAAAGAAGAAATTTGAAAAATTGTCATCTTTTCTGGTGTAAAAGAAGAAATTTGAAAAATTGCCATATTTTCTGGAGTAAAAGAAGAAATTTGAAAAATTGCCATCTTTTCTGGAGTAAAAGAAGAAATTTGAAAAATTGCCATCTTTTCTGGAGTAAAAGAAGAAATTTGAAAAATTGCCATCTTTTCTGGAGTAAAAGAAGAAATTTGTCTTTGGTCACAATTACAATTGTCATTACTTGATGTTTTTTTTAGATTTGCAATGGTCATTGTGTTATAAACAACTTTCATATTAAATGAAGTTGATCTATTGCATTGTTATAAAAAAAAGAATTTTCTTATGCTTTAAAGAACTAAAATTAAGTTTGAACTAAATTATCTTTTATTTTTAAAGATGCATTATTAAGTAATTATGATCACAATGTAATTTATATTTGAACAGTATAAAAAATAACCTTGAAATTTTCTTTGAAAATAATGAGCCTGCACCTAATTTGCTTTAGATTGCCAAGAAATCTTATATAAAAATAACAAGAACATAAATGCATTGTTTGGTATTTGTAGGAAGTTAACAGAATTTATAATTCTGCAATTTTCCTGTAAAATCAAAAACGCATATTGTGTACATATAGATCATGACAAATTTATGTGCACCAGTCCCATACACACAATACATTTATTAATGATATTTTATTTTTACCTGAACGATCAGCTGATAAAATGGGAATCTGGATTCACTTAAAAAAACACTTGCGTTTAAACAGTACAAGTGAAACACTAGAATTGCAAAAAGGTCATTACAACATTGTGTTTATTTCCCTTTCCATTAGAGTCAGAGAGGTCCCTTACATGACTATACATTTTAAATCACTTAAAGAAAAAGAGTTATTTTTATTGCTTCGAAAAGGATCTTAAGGGGGAAAGGGCGCGCTGGACTGCGGGTCTTCAAACTCAAGTACCTCAGTGTTAATCCAATAGCGAAAAAACTATTTTCTCTGTCACATTTCTCCGGCTGTATTGAATATTTTTACAAACGGTTTTGTTTAAAATAATAAATGTAGATAACTAACAGGTCTCTATCTTCCCACTTTTTGAAATTGCTTCGAATATTTGTGTAAAATTATTTATTGAAAATTAAAAAAATGTGGCACAGAAAATATTTCTATCTCCATAGGATTAACACTGATGCACTTTGCTTTGGAGACCCCCGGTCCAGCGCGCCCATTCTCCCTTAATAAAAAGAATTCCACTACTAAATAAAGTGGTTATGAAATGTGTAAATGTAACTGCTTTTAATACTAAGAATCTTATTACTGACATTTTTTTACAATTTTTTTTTCTTGATATACTATTCTTGGTTATTTTAGTTTAAGGTAAAATGTTCATAAAAAGTTTTTTTGGTTAATGTTTCATGAATAGTTGGAATAATACGCCATTTATATTTGGCTGGTTGGGAAAATAGCCTTGTATGCTGGGCACGTTTTCCAGCTGAGTATGCTTACTCGTATCACTTGGTGTCCAAAACTATATTTACTTAAAATATATATATATATTAAGGGGGAATGGGCGCGCTGGACAGGGGGTCTCCAAAGCAAAGTGCCTCAGTGTTAATCCTATGGCGAAAAAACTATTTTCTCTGCCACATTTCTCCGGCTGTATTGAATATTTTTACAAGCGGATTTTGTTATGTGATAAATGTAGCTGATTTACAGGTCCCGACCTTCCTGAAATTGGTTCGAATATTTTTTTTAATTTTCAATAAATAATTGTATACAAAATATTCGAAGCAATTTCAAAAAGTGGGAAGATGGAGACCTGTAAGTTATCTACATTTATTATTAAAAAAAAAACGTTTGTAAAAATATTCCATACAGCCGGAGAAATGTGGTAGAGAAAATAGTTTGTTCGCCATCGGATTAACACTGAGGTACTTGAGTTTGGAGACCCGCGGTTCAGCGCGCCCATTTCCCCTTAATTCTAGTTTGTAGGGATTGGAGTAACGCCGTTACACTAACAGTTACTCTTTTTAGGTAATGAAATTAGATTTTTCAGAAAGTAACTCTAACTTAGTTACTTTTAGCGAACTCGGTAACTTTTAACGAAAAATTTCTTTACTTTTCCGTTACTTCACAAGTCGCTCTTTTTTTAAGGACATTTTCGGCAGTTCGGTGTTCGGATTAACTTTAAATAATTGAAATTTAACTTTCAACAACGTGGAATTTTTATACTTAACTTTTTCTTAGTGGTAATTACTTTTTGTTTTATTCTGGTTCTCTTTGCAAAGATGCAAAATGGTTGTTTCAAATTTTCTCATCAATTGAAAGTAACTATATGAGTTACTTTTCATAACAATTACATGTAACTAGTTACTTTTCATATTAAGTAACTTTAACACAGTTACTTTTCAAAAGTCACTTTTCAATCCCTGCTAGTTTGTGCATAAAAATACACAAGTATTCAATGATGTCCTATTTTCCCCATAATAGTTGTTAGTTTAGTTGGAATTATCCTCGCACTAGAGCTGCACGAGGTCTATTGGAGACGGGCGTCGTATTTTAGCACCATAGTCAAGTGACGAGCCGACACCTGAGTAGACAGCAACCGTTAAGGGAGACATCGTACTCAGCTTTAGGACTTTGAAGGATATTTAACGTGCACTCCCTCCACACGGGGTATTATTCGTCATACATTTTGGCTGCACGGGCCGTTTATAGGTCGGCAGTTGTTTTGGCGATGTCCGGACCCGAACCTGGGACCTAGGAACCAGCCCCATAATATAACTAAAGAAATTCAATCAAAAAAACAAGAAAAAGATAACTTGGCCCAGTCTCCTCCTATTATTCTTAGTAAAGGTTTTAATTAAACTTTCACTGTGATACCTCAAATACAACTTTCAATAAAGAGGAAAAATTTTGAATACTTTGCATTAATTGGGGAAAAAAGCCTTTATTTGAATAACAAGCTACTTAGTAAATAAATACATATTCATTATTTAAAATTTTTAAGGGAGTTTACATCCTTAAAATTTTTATCGATTATATTTAATTGGATCATTAGTAAAGATATTTCTATGATAAAAACCCATCATTATAATGTAATGTCAGACTAACATATTTATTTTTATAAACTTTTGATATATAGATACTAAAACTTGCTAAAGGCTACTTTGTAATGAAAGGAATTGATGAATATACATAAATAAATCAGTAACAAAACTAATATTTCTTTTTCTTAGGCATATTGTACACGCTCTATAACCGTATATTAATATACATAGTTATATGTTTTTCTTGGTTTACATTTATTTGCTTTTATTATATAAAAATGCGGTACTTACAATGAAGAGACATATACCTATTTTACCACGTTGCAGATTTAAATAAAGTAAATTTAAATAAAACGCAATAAAACTGAAATATTTACATAAAATTTGAGTTTTTGAGAGAGAAGATTGGTAATTAAAAAATAAATTAAATGTGCCTTACTTAAAATAAGAAATATCTTTTTTTTTTTTGAATTTTCTAAATTTACATGAACAACTCAAAATACAAATTCAACGTTTATAAACATCAAATACTTTTGGAGATTACTTCAAAAGTCAAGCATTTCTGAATATCTAATATCCTTTAAAAAACTAAATACTTTTTTTTATCAATAAAAAATATTATCTTTGATAACTAAACTCGAAGCTGAAATTCAAAATTCGAATTCCTATTTATGAATATATATGCTGTTTTTTCAAGTAAAAATATATAAACGATGACAAACTGTATCCCATAACCATATATTTCCCTTTATATAATCTATTTTATGCCCAATTCCCCCTGCAATTTCTCAGAAAGACATAAACATTTCGCCGAAACTTAACTGCCCATGCACATTAAATCTTCATGGCCTTGAAACTCATTGTAGTACAATAGAGATAAAGTTACGTCTACAGAAAAACATTTCAACATTTTATGGCGGTTTTATTTGTGTGCGGATACTGACCGTCTGGGGCCTAGGGATACTTATACGACTGGACACTTAATTGAAATGTTGCGTATATATGAATGGCTTAAACACACAAACGCTATTCTCACAGGATTTGTATGGGTTAAGTTGAATTATCGTCTTACTAGAGCTTTACAAGGACGATTGGTTGGTTGGTAGACATATATTCAGGTTTGTGTGCTTGCTCAGAGACCCGTTTATATACCTTCGTCAAGTAAGACAGACGCACACAACACACGCACATAAGTGACAGATGCTGCCATCTATCGCCACCTCCACAATTTAGACATGTCCCTGAAGGGGAGGGAAATAGTCTCCAGGGACCTGTACCCGTGAAACTGCGCAATGACCGACCACAGGACTTTCGGACCCACAGATTTAACGAGCACGTACTCCGCTTATACTCGGTGGGTCTTCAGTGGTACCGGGACTCGATCGTGGGACCTTCCGATCTCGAGACCGAGACGCTGACCACTAGCTCCCCACGCCCTTTACAAGGACGATTGTTGAGGAACCTTAATCACACACGTGATCATTCGGAGCGGGCTGCCAACGCAACTTAAAACTTAATAGCAGCTCGTAGTAGATTTAATGTTCACCAGTCCTATATAAGCGTCATTATTTATTTATTTATTTATTTATGTTATGATACGTATACAAGAAGGCTGAACAAGTAAAAAACTGGAAAACGTAGACTACACAGCCTTACGCTTAAGGCCACACGCCTCAAACCCACCGCAGGAAACAAAACTCGTCTATTAAGGGGGAATGGGCGCGCTGGATCGCGGGTCTCCAAACTCAATTGTCCAGTGTTAATCCAATGGGAAAAAACTATATTCTCTGCCACATTTCTCCGGCTGTATTGAATATTTTTAAAAACGGTTTTTTTTAATAATAAATGTAGATAACTTACAGGTCCCTATCTTCCCACTTTTTGAAATTGCTTCGAATATTTTGTGTAAAATTATTTATTGAAGAGTAAAAAAACATATTCGAACAAATTTCAAAAAGTGGGAAAGTCGTGACCTGTAAGTCAGCTACATTTATCACATAAAAATCCACTTGTAAAAATATTTAATGCAACCGGAAAAATGTGGCAGAGAAAATGTTTTTTTTTCTTTAAGGTATTAACACTGATGCACTTTGCTTTGGAGACTCCCGGTCCAGCGCGCACATTCCCCCTTAAGAGTATAGGATGGTAGTGTTTGTTTTTTAAAATAATGTTATATCAATGACGATTGATGGATGATAGATTATATCGTATTAAAACTTGAGTTGAGTCTAACTATAGTCGAACGATAACTACAAAATGGGTATTGGCGACGGGCGCACAAAATTAGAAGTGAAGAGCTAACATTTGAGTAGGTAATTCAACACAACGTTTTGGGCCGTGGATAGCCTAGTGGTTAAGATCTCGGTCTCGAGACCAGAAGGTCCCGCGATCGAGTCCCGGTACCACTGAAGACCCACCAAGTATATGCGGAGTACATGCTCTTTAAATCTGTTGGGTCCGAAAGTCCTGTGGTCGGTCATTGCGCAGTTTCCCACGGGTACAGGTCCCTGGAGACTATTTCTCTCCCCTTCAGGGACATGTCTAAATTGTGGAGGTGGAGATAGATGGCAGCATCTGTCTTGTATGTGTGTGTATGTCGTGTCCGTCCTTCTTGACGATGGTTTATAAGCGGGTCTTTGTGACCAAGCACACAAGCCTGAAAATATATGTCTACCAACCAACCAACACAACTTTTTTTTTAAGAGCGTATGCGGCGTCGGAACTTTGGATCATATTCGACATGCACTCCCTCTACTCTAAATATTATTCTTAGGAATTTTGAATCCACGGACGGTTTATAGTTCGACAGTTATTTTAGAAGTGCCCGAACGTGTGACCTTCTTATTCCGGCCTTAGGATAGCTATAGATTTTGTTAAGACATAAATGTTTAATATATTTGAAACATGTGATGAAATACGTCGTAAAAGCTATAATCATTTCGTTGTCAATGAAAGTAAAACTAATTTGAAAAACAACCTTCATCTCCATATAATCTATAATATTGGTTTTTACAAAATGATTACTGGTTGTTCTCAATTTTTTCCAAATCGATTAGCAAAATGATAAAACGTCCAAGTGATTTCGAATAAAAAGAAAACATACTAAATGTCAAAACGCAAAACTGGCCGAACTCGTTTGGTGGTTCTCAAAGCTTTATCCAAGTTAACGGGAAAATGTCAATAATTCGATTTCAGAGGGAAGATTATCTAATCCTGCAAAAGTCAATTAACTTGTTGACAGTTTTCGATGTTTTCCGATACTGATATTTTGACAGTTTTGTATTGAAAACGGAAGAAACCGCCAGTATATTGATCTAACATTTAACTTCTCAAACATAAAGGGTATTACAGATAAACAGGTTTCGTCTTTGCAAATTGAAACACATATTACTGATTTGCTCATAATGATTTAAAGAATGTTTCTTTTTTACTACATGTTACTATTTATCTACGTATTTTACTTAAAGAGGAATGGGCGTGCTGCCCGGGGGTCTCCAAAGCAAAGTGCATCAGTGCTATCCTATGGAGAAAAAAATATTTTCTCTGCCACATTTCTCCAGTTGTATTGAATATTTTTACAAGCGGATTTTTTATGTGATAAATGCAGCTGACTTAGAGGTCCGACCTTCCCACTTTTTGAAATTGGTTCGAATATTTTTTTAATTTTCAATAAATAATTTTACACAAAATATTCGAAGCAATTTCAAAAGTGGAAGATAGAGACCTGTAAGTTATCTACATTTATTATTTTAAAAAACTCGTATGTAAAAACATTTAATACAGCCGGTGAAATGTGGCAGAGAAAATAGTTTTTTCCATTGAATAACACTGAGGCACTTGAGTTTGGAGACCCGCGATCCTGCGTGCCCATTTCCCCTTAAGAACACAGTCTCCATTAGAATTTCAAATAAAAATGTTTTTAAAAAAATCAAAAATTAAGTAATTAATTTTAACTACGGGTATGTAACACTACACAGGGGGCCCGGATGGCCGAGTGGTTTGGACCATTGCAGTGGTTTGGACGCTAGCAGTCTGCGCACTGTAACGGGTGCGGGTTCGATTCCCGTCTTCGCTCTGGGTGTATGTTCCTTTCTCTGTGACAGTAAAAAAATCTTTCTGTGTCTGTTTTACTTGACGAAGGCTTCATAAGCTGGTCTTTGATGAAGCCCACACGCCCGGAATATATATGTAATAGTAGTAGTAGTAGTAGTTTTTCATAATAACTAGATCAGTACTTTGGTGACATCTATGAATGATAATAAAAACTAATTTGGAAAATATACAAAATAAATAATAGGGGGTGGTCCATTGTGCCCCAGTCTCCCCTACCTTATATTATAATTTGAGTGTTTTTGTGTTATTGTGGCATTCGATAGATATTAGGGATCGCATGTACCAAATTTGAAGTCCGTAGCTCTTTTAATTAGAGCTGTAAAGTGGTTTTAGGCAGACAAACTGACAGATGGATCAATAATCAAAAACCAATGTTTTACAATCAACGCCCTCCAAAACATGTACACTCTTAAAACAAAAGAGTGAATTCACTCCTATAGGAGAAGTGCATTTTCGGCACCGAAAGGAGTGAAATTAACTCAGACTGAGTTAAAACCGCTCGTTTTAAGAGTGTAGGACGCAGATTGTTTTCTTTTATTTCTTTTATCCACTCCGAAAAGAGTGAAATTCACTCCTATAGGAGAAGTGCATTTTCGGCACGGAAAGGAGTGGAAATTAACTCAGACTGAGTCAAAACCGCTCGTTTGTTTAAGAGTGTAAAAAACAAAATCTCCATTTCATTACCGCACATTTCATATTAGGTGATTGAAAGACAAAAAATATCGTAAAATGAAAGAAAGTAATCATTTAAAAAAAATGGGATGTTAATTATTTATCGAAACATTTTCCCCCTCAAGTGATTCATCTATAACTCATCCTTCTCCATGATATATCGATTCAAAAGTATATATTTTTTTCTCTCTAAGCCACTCTTTTTACACCCAAAATCCCCCACTTCTACACTTAAGTCACGTAGTGCAAAGGCACCAGTGGGACTTAGGAAGAAAAAAACCCAAACAATTCTTCTAGAAATCCTTCTAAAAACTACAATAAAAAAGTAGAATCTGCACTTCACACCCGCGGCTAGGAAATCCAAATTGCCCAGTCAGCATTAAACTAAAAGAGGCGAAAGATAATAACATTCAGCGATATATTTACTTGTTCCTTAGCAAAAGGCGGCTGTTGAACCATTACCTCCTACTAGATTAAAGCCGTACAACAGGAACGGTTTCCCTTCGTGACGTCATGACGTGAAGGCCAAATTTGTCTAAACTTTTCTCCTTTAAAAATGACTCGATAAATTTCAAAAAGTTAAAATTACTTGAAAAAAAGTACATTATTTGTACCACACACATTCCACAATTCACTCGTTGATTCACTTTACAGTAGGAGAAAAGTTGGGTCAAACTTGGCCTCCGCATCATGACGTTACGAAGGAAAAACGTTCCTGTTGTACGGCTTTAATCTAGTAGGAGGTAATGGTTGAACCCAGTCGGTAGGACGCTTGCCTTTGTGCTCGCTATGTTATACTCGTTGGGTGGTCTTCTTTGGCGTCGGCGAGACGAGATTTTTACGGGATGGTACAGATGTGCAACAAAGCCTTCATCTCGGTGGAGCCAAGGAATGACACTTCTCGGGTTGTAAATTCTCAATGAATGATCAGTTTTAATCATGATGCATTATGCAATCTAAGTACTAGCCACTATACTTTATATATTAAATATTATACGATCACAATCTAGAGAAGTAAAGCCATGAAATATTACAGCCTTGTTTGCAAAAGCTTGCAGTAAGACGTTTGCCTTGTATGCAAAGAACTCTGGTTCTGGACTCTGGACATTGCCAAAGTAGCTTCCAACCTATAAACGGTCTGTGAAACCAAAACGTCCGACTTGTAGAGCGATTACACGTTAAATATGCTTCAAAGTTCTAATGTTGCGTACGATGCCTTTTCTAAAAGTAGCGTTGGGTGTCTACTCAGGTGTCGACTCGTCACAAGACTGTGGTTATAAAATAAGAATGTTATTTTTCTCTATTACGACGCTCGTCGCCAATAGTCCTCATGTAACTTTATGTATCCAAATAATCATAAATCAACTTATTTAAATCACATCCTTAGCAAACGACTCTTAATAAAAACTGACTTATGAATGATCCTTAAGGGGGAATGGGCGCGCTGGACCGGGGGTCTCCAAAGTAAAGTGCATCAGTGTTAATCCTATGGAGAAAAAAATATTTTCTCTGCCACATTTCTCCGATTGTATTGAATATTTTTACAAGCGGATTTTTTTATGTGATAAATGTAGCTGACTTACAGGTCCCGACCTTCCCACTTTTTGAAATTGGTTCGAATATATTTTTTTAATTTTCAATAAATAATTTTACACAAAATATTCGAAGCAATTTCAAAAAGTGGGAAGATAGAGACCTGTAAGTTATCTACATTTATTATTTTAAAAAACCCGTATGTAAAAACATTTAATACAGGCGGTGAAATGTGGCAGAGAAAATAGTTTTTTCCCATTGAATTAACACTGAGGCACTTGAGTTTGGAGACCCGCGGTCCAGCGCGCCCATTCCCCCTTAACTGCAGCCAATTCAATTCTTATAAGACAAAATATTATATCCGTGGAGTCAAGACAGCCGTGCTGTTCGTGGTCTGGCTGTTCAAAAGAAGAAGAAACCTGTTCAAAACGTTAAATGCCCATTCGACCGTTCGCGAGAAGTTTTTTTTTTTCTGAACAACGAACAACTCTGAATAGGATGGTTAGCGTAAAATCAAGGAGAGGTTCTTTGGCCTCAAAAGTTGCGTATGCCGTGCTTTAACTAAAATGGGTACTATAAAAATAGACACAAACCACTTTAAACAAAGGTACAAAATGAACATTTAGTAGTATTGATAAAAGTTTAAAAAAAAAGCAACGTATTCACAAACGGAAATGATAAATTTAAAAGATCTTAAAGAGCATACAGCCGTTTTAGATTTTACACGAACTTACGTTTTCAGTGCATAAAAGCAATTAATGAAGAAAAGTCTAACGGCTCCAAATGTAAAATCATTAAAAATTTGGAGAGTCTAGGGGAAGGACCACTTGATTGACTTGTAATTTCCCGTATTAAGGTCTGCTTGGTGGACATTGGCGACAGGAAGCCGGTTGTTCCATTGGTTATCATCTTTCGGTACGAGCATTTAAGGGGCTAGAGAAGAACCAAGTGAAACTTACACCAGTTTAAACAGTGACTCGATATGGTCGACAAAGAGGTCTGATACGGAGATATATCTAGTCGATAAAGATTTTTCCCTCCTGGACTATCTTCATATGTAATAACTAATTCTGTCGAAAAATAAGAACTAAAACGACGAAAAAATAGATTTAGGTTTAGGTTTAGTTTGAATTATCGTCGCACTAGAGCTACACGAGGGCTATTGGCGACGCTTGTCGTATTTTACGAAAAAATAGACAATCAAAACCAAGAAAATTGAATTATAGTGGTCCAGACTCTGGGAAAATAAGGAATACTGGCCATGTCATTTACTAGGCCATCTTTATTATTAAGGATGTGGTATATCTCTCAAAAATCCAAGTCTATAGGGTAATGACATTTTTGTATTATTATAGAGGATTTAAAATTTAAAAGATGGTTGTACTTCTAACAATACATGATGTGCTATTGAGGACTTAGTTAGCTTCACCTTTTTTCCATAACGTTGGCGTTTTTATGTCTTTAGCTCTAATTAGTAATTTAATAAAATAAGTAATAATTAGTAATTATTAAATATTAAAACGTAAGTTTTATTTAATTAAAAAATTAAAAAATTTTAACGCTTTTTCAAAATGCTACTCCTCCTACAATTTAAAGAATTTTGTAATGAATTCTTTTTCAAAATTTTCCCACAACATCTATTAATAAAAGTTGGTATGGATATTGAGCTATCAGTTAAAAAAAAAATTATGTTGATTTATGTATAAAAATGGCCAAAAAATAAGATTTTTTGTAAATATTCACCATATTTTTTTTTACAAAATATCTATTTACCCTAGACCTTATACCATACCAACTTTTGTTAAACGCATATGTTTCAACAAAGGAAAAAAAAATTGGAGCTATACATTAATTTACCTAAAAGCCTTAGGGTTTTAACCATTCACAAGCTGAAAAATTAAAAATTTAAAAAATCTACCTAAAATTTCAAAAACCATTTTACCAAACCACTATATCATTTTTAATAAACCTCCACCATTATAAAAGAATCCTTCTTTTTTTGCAATATCCTTAGCTCACAGCATTCGAGCAAGTTTCATTATTTTCTGGGCAGCCCTAAATTTTGGGTAATGCGTCCCCTTAATAAATATTTTTGTTGCTTTTTCTTTGCCTTGTTGTGTGTTTACCAAGTCTTGTTAGTATGTATTTGTCGAAACAATATGCCAGTTTCTTTTGAATACCCATTGGTTCCTTTATTTCTATCATTGCTGGACTGAAACTCTTTTTCTAGTTTTGTTTAAAAAAATATGCAAGAAATTTTAAAAATAGCACATTCTAAAAACAACTACTCAACAACACTCCCATATTTTTCTCATACCCCACAAAACCGTAGTGGGTTTCACTTGTGAGAAATTCACTGTTTCTTTGCTTGAAGGCAAAAAAAAATGTTTTTTTTACTGGAGTATTTTTCCTCTCCTTATTTCACTTTTTAAATCGATTCGAGGATTCGGATGTTTTTCTAGTGGTCATCAGTTTTCACGCCAGGCGGCGTGATGTTCGTTAGTAGGTAATTCGGAAAATGAAATGTAAAAGAGCTGCGATTTTGGCAAAATGATTTTGTTTTGGGAAAAAATTTAAAAGTTTTTTTTTTTTTTTTGTAATGTAAATGTGTTTAAAAATGTAAAAGTAATGTAATGTGTTTAAAAATGTAAAAGTAATGTAATGGTTTAAAAATGTAATGTGTTTAAAAGTGTAAAAAAATTTGTTCAATACATTTGATTTTTCGGACGTTACTACGTAAACATTTTAGTTTGAGCAAAAACGACAGACCAAAAGTTTTAGGACTGTCTTGAGTTTTATAAGATATGGTTGTTATTTCAGCAGTAACAATTATTGCAATTCAAAAAACTTTTTTTTTAAAGAAATACCAATTTGTCAATTACAAACCCTGTTACAATTAATTTCGATATATTCAGCTTAACCTTTTGCAAAAAAAAAAACCCCACCTAAATTTGAAGACCTTAATTGTATAAGTCATCAATTGTAAATGATTTTTCATGTACGGTTGGTTGAATATATTATATGTTGTTAGAAGTGAAAAATCTAAAATAAACTTATTTTAAAATTTATGTTGTGTAACACCACGCGACTTTCATTTACCACTTAATAGATCGACAGATTTAAAGGTTATTATATACCATGTAAGGAAATTTCAATATCTTTGAAACCTAAAACCTAATATTTTCTCGAAAGCCTTATTAAGACGCCCGACAGATATTGAAAACTCGTAAACCAAATTTGAAGTCTGTAGCTCTTTTTTTATTAGCAACTAGCTTTATAACCCCGGCGTTGCACGGGAGTACCCTTAATAACCATAATTAATAGGATTTTTTAATGTAAACTTTATTTTATACCAATTGATCCCCTCTCTACTGGTCCGTCCACTCCATCAGGATATTATAATATCCTCCCATTCTGATATGAGGGGTTGATTTTATCCAGGCCCTTCCAGGAGTTTGAGGGCTTTCCCATAGGCCCCTGTTCAAATTGCCAGAACAGCTTTATGATATAATGACCTGTTTTATTTCACGATTAGCGCAAAACAAAACTGCCCAAATGTGGTAAACCAGTCCATTTCATATTTCATACAACTCGACAGGGCTGGGGGACCCAGTCGGTAAAGACTTTCATCTTGCACTTGTCGTAAATAAGGTACTAGGAACTCTTGTAACAGATTTGAATTCCGTAGCTCTTTTAGTCAGAGCAGTAGAGCGTTTTCAGACATACAATATGACAGACGAACCCAAATTGGAAAACCACTTTTGTGGAATCATCACCCTCCATAACGTGTAGAAAACACTAAATCTTCGTTTACAAGCTTTCCCAATTAGAAAGCTTTTTAAATAAATATTTATATTAAATTGTTTATATTACTTATTTATCTTATTTATTTATAGTTAAACTCATAATTTCCTTGCACAGAAGCCACGACTATGGGCGGATCAATCAGATGAAGAGGAAATTTAGGCCGTTTTAGTTTGTCTTCATCTGATCGCTCTGAGTGTTTTATAGCTTCGCCCGTGGTCGTGGCTTCTGTGCAAGGAAACTATGAGTTTAACTATAGTTACATTATTTTTCAATATTAATTATATATAGGAAGGTATCCGGTATAAATTAGAATCAGTTTGCATAAAATGTTATAAACAATATAAAAAAATAATTAAAAGCAAAACCTTCAAACATTTGGCTGTTTTTTTTTAATAAAAATGCAACCCTGTCGCCAAAGAAAAGAAACAGAATCGCAATCATAAATATTGAGATGGAAAAATATTTTTTTCTTTATCTAAAATCCCAGTATTCAGAGAATAGAATCCCAATAGAAATATTATTAGCTTGATACCAATAATTTCTGAAAGCTTAAAAGTATTTTTTTACTTCGATTTCAACTTAGTTTAAGAATTCGGAAATGAATGGGTTCTTTTGATGTTTGTGGAATTTTATGGGGTTTGGACAGTTTTTTTTTCTGTCACGGTTTATGAATTCTTTTGATGATAACTCCATCAGTTTATTTATTTTTTAGATAAAAGTAAAAATGCGTTTTTCTTTTTGACTTCAAAAATCATTGCACAGTATATTAAATGAACTGCATAATCTTTGCTCTAATAAATTTTTATATTTATTTAAGGTAGCTCAATACCTTGTGAGGGGTCTAATTTTTTAATACTTTAAAATTAACTAATTTTTTAGTGGTAATGATGTATAATAATGTTAAATGGAATATTTAAAAAAACGAATTAAATTAAAAATTTATTTTTTTAAATAAATGGAAATTTTGAAGAAAATTGCCTTAAATGTAAGCCTTACGCAAAACGTCATAAGTCAAAAAATAATTCATTTGTTACCTAAACATTAGGCAGAGTAGTCATTCATTATGCCTTCTTGCATGTTTTGAAATGGTTTAGGAATATTTTAGGAATTACATGGTATCAAAGCCATGTTTATAGACATTTTTCCAAAATCAAGGAAATTTTAATATTAAAAAGTCCATAAAATAAATTCTATCATTTATTTTACTTAGATCTCATTTCAAAACACACATGAACTTGATAAAATTTTCATTGCATGTTTATTATATTATATCAAGTAGTTTTTGAGATATCAGGTTTTAAAAAAACATTGTTGTTGAAAAATGCCTTTCTTCAGAAAACGCGTTTAAAGTATAAAGTTCTATCTTCTTCCGGTTTGGTTAGGGCAAAATTTGACACACTATGCTTTACTGAAATAGCCATAACTTTTGATTAAACTATCGCAGAATTAAAATTTTAACAGTTTTTTAAACGTAAATAATAGGGCTTCTTTTTAAAACAATAAACAAAATTTGTGAAAATTGTCAAAATTTGCCATTTTCAAGGTAGGGAGATACCTTAATCGACAATATAAAACAAAAATAAAATAACGATAAATATAAACGTCTCAAGCGTCTCTTAGCTTCGGTTGGGGACTTGGAAACCAATGTTTATTTTTCCATGGTTGTCAATCATTCATGTATATTGTAAACACCAATACAATTAACTTTTTAAACGAAAAAGGTTTTCTTCCAAACATAAACAAATTCTTATTATAATAAATTCTGCACATTTGAAACTATACATTAAAAATGATATAAGGAAAATATATAACAGCTGTAAACCGCCGTTTAGGATTGACATGTTTTTTTTTCTTAACACAAAATGAAACATATATCACAGTTAACTGTTAATCTAACCAAGTTCATCCAATCATAAAAGAATTTAGCTTTTCCTTTATTAAATAATTCATCAGATTTTACTGCTACAATTTGAAATATATGTATGGAAATGTGGTGTGTCCAAGAACTTAACAAAAATGAAAATATGCAACAGCAGATCCTACTAAATATTAAGATTTAACTCTTGTAGTACAAATCATTCAGTTTTCACTGCTACACTTTAAAAAATATTCTGTAAAATTTCATCACATTTTGCGGTTACTTTTTTCCTCAATGGAAATAAAATGATTTTTTACAGCAAATTTATGTTTTCACAACTCATTGAACAAATGAATAAATTACTCCAATAGCCTTTAAACATGTAAAATTATATATAAGATTTATTATACTCACAGAAGAGGTTGGAAGCCCATTTATAATCCCACTCAGGTTGGTTGGTTGGTAGACATATATTCAGTTTTGTGTGCTTGGTCCTATACCCGCTAATAAACCTTCAAGTAAGACAGACACAACACACACATAAGTGACAGATGCTGCCATCTATCGCCACCTCCACAATTTAGACATGTCCCTGAAGGGGAGGGAAATCGTCTCCAGGGACCTGTACCCAAGGGAAACTGCGCCATGACCGCCCACAGGACATTCGGACCCACAGATTAACGAGCACGTACTCCGCATATACTCGGTGGGTCTTCAGTGGTATCGGGACTCGATCGCGGGACCTTCCGATTCCGAGAACGAGGCCTTAACCACTAGGCTATTCTCGGCCCCAAGAGGTTTTTAAACAGTATAATGAACGCCCACAACAGAAAACTTGGAATGGACTAGTCCATTGGTGTTTGGTTGTTGCTTCTACCATCGGACGTTTTACCGAACTACCCTCCACTTCTAAAATAGATTTATTACTGATATAAATAGACCAGGTGCGAATTTAAAAATAAATATAATACTAATTATAATTTCTGGTACAGTAGAGTCCAGTTTATCCGAATCCCGGTTATCCGAAATTTGGCTTAACCGAAAGGCTTCGGAATTTTTTTTTGTTGCTAAAATATGAAATGTATACCCATAAATAAAGAAATACCCAACAAATAAATACGTACTTACAAAGTTGGATTTATTTCTCAAAATATACAGTATTTTTTTTATGTTTTTTTGCTGCTCAATTTTGGTTCGTTTTAAAGCAGCCCTGTCCCGCCATCGTCTGAAGTTCCTGAAGTAGTGGCTTCATCTTGCGCTTCTATGTATCTAAGGGCCTGATCTAAGATTTTTGTGATCTAAGATTTTTGTAGCTTCCGTATGCGAAATGCTGCATTTACTAGACTCGGAATTAGGAAGCACTTCATAGGTCCTTTCCGGCCAATAAAAACGAGGCGAACACTCTATGACTTAAATTTTCTCTTCTCCAGCGTTTTTCTAGGTGTGAAGTGGATGATTCCCGATTAACCGAAAATTCCTATGGAATCTCGTTTAACCGAAAGTGCTTCGGTCCCGTACATCTCGGATAAGCTTGACTCTACTGTATTTCTACTTCTCTATGTTATTTCACTTGTATTTTATGAAAGTTTTCTTTATTTCAAATAAATACTAAGCATACTATTAACTTTGAATAATATGCTATATAATCTAAAGTTAATACATGCTCTAGGTTTGTTCACAGCGAACCTTTAAAAAAAAACCAGCTTATCCCTTATCTTTATAAATATGATAATAAAACCTCATCAACACGAAGTATATCCCCAACATATTAATTAATTTTCCGATAAAGTGCATGTCAAATATTATCTTGACTCGTCCACTAATCCAATTATCTAACTTAATTTGCATAGCGTCATAACCTAAGTTAGTCTAAGTTAATGTAGATGAATCTCGTTAGTGTAGGTTAGTTAGACGAAGTTTAAATGGACATAGTTAAACCAAATTCTGCGATTTATACACAAGAATGAAAAACAAATATTAATACACTAGCAAATAAATACCCGTACTTCGCACGGACTAAAAATAAGTTTTAATTGATCCAAGTATATGTACCATTTAATCCATTATAGGATAAGAAACTTATGTTATTATTCCCGCTCGTTATAAAGTATAAAATACTGTTACTTATATTACCTTAAAAATCCACAATATAAAAATACGCTATAAATGTACTCATAAAAGTCATCGTAATATTCATCATAAACATATAAAACCTTTTAGCTCATTTGGCGCGTTTTTGGAAAGAATTTGGCGAGAAAAGAGATATAGCAACAAACACTCTTAGTATACAGCTCTACCACAATGGCCTTCGAAAAACAAACCAGCTTAATAATTAAAAAATATGTATTATTTGGCGCGTTTAGGTAAGTATTTGACGAATTTGCTAAATATTTGGCGAAAAAAGTGAAAACAAAACCCTAATATGTAAATCTAGTACGATGGCCTTGAACGCGTTTTGGAAACAATTTGGCGAGATTTAATAATGTTAGTCATGTATATATTTTGATTTTCAAATAAAAGTTTTATAATTTGCGCTTAAGGGCGACCGGAGCTCTCCATTGAAGCCCATGTTAAAATGACGTTTTTTATGTACCTTTTTCTCAGAAACTACTTGGAACTTTTAACGAAATTTTTACTAGTTATTAAATGGATGTTTAACTATACTTTACCGGAGGAATTTTTAAAATTTTTGTTTAGTTTTTAAATTATAATTTTTTAAGTAAAATTTCATATTTTTCACCGAAAAAACATCAATAATATTAAAAACAAAAAAAAAGTAAGAAATTTATCCGTAAATCCCTCCAGCGGTTTTTAGAAACCAACCTCTTGAATACATATAAAAAATTTCAGGATGATACTTACAGTAGATTTTGAGAAAAAAGTACATGCACATTGAAAAAGTAAGTTTTTAGATATAAGCGTTTAAAGTAAACAGTAATAGTTTCTTACCTATCAAACATGACTGGATTTTACCTAACCGACGTTTGTTAAAAAAAATATTAAAAATACTTCCAGTACTAGAAACTTTTATTGTAATATCTTTGTAAAGCTAAGATTTCATATTTTAAGAAACACTAAAAACATTTAAAAGTCATTTTTGAAAATTTTTGGGGGTCTGGTCTCCCTTGATGATATAAATTTTTTGTACCAGGGGGAATGACATGGCTTAGTAAGTCATTAATTGTAAAAACATTTTCTTTTACCTGAGCGATGCAGTTGTTATTGGTTGGTTGGTTGGTAGACATATATATTCAGGTTTGTGTGCTTGGTCAGCGACCCGCTTATAAACCTTCGTCAAGTAAGACAGACACAACAGACAACACACACACACACATAAGTGGATCCATCTAATTTTTAGAGACAGAGGCCAACTAGAGGATCCCCAGAATTGGCTTGTCACCCCCAGAGGTATTGATTTGGTATGGGAACTTAGAGGACTTTCGGACCCAACAGATTTAACGAGCACGTACTCCGCATATACTCGGTAGGTCTTCAGTGGTACCGGGACTCGATCGCAGGACCTTCCGATTCCGAGACCGACCCGCTGACGCAGTTGTTATAAATCCGTCGAGATACTTTCAGTTTTTTAAAAGCACAAAAATATTTTTTTTCAAATACATGAATTTAACAAGATTATAAATTTATAAATTAAAATTAACAACAGTAAAACAATTTCGGATAACATTAAATCTATAAATTTAATTAATACTCACAAATTGAAATTAAAACGATGTAGAAAAAAAGTTACAGTTGTCCAAAGCTTATTACTCAAATAGTTAATTAAAGTTTTGAATGAAGGGTGCATTTGCAAAACTCGCATCCTCCAAAGTATAACTTATATATGGTATATATAACTTGACAACAATTTAAATTCAATTGGACGTAGTAACCAAAAAACGGGCGGAACCCTATAACCACTTTATTCTTCGGAGATTGTGACCTTTTCAACTATACGAAATTACATCTTTTGTAAGGTAATGCAGTTATATAGGTAAAACTTGTTATAATTAAAAGATAAAAGTAATTTCAGATTAAGTTCTACGAACATAAATAAAAATAATCAAAATATAGCGATTTTTCATTTACTAATTGACTCTCAACAAAATACGCCAGCGTAACTATTCACGTTAATTCTGAAATGCTATTTACAAAGTAAAATATTTGAAGAGTGTTGCTGCAAAACTCACATTTCCCAAAGCATAACTAGAACATAGTGGCCGGCTCATTCACTGGCGACATCGTCCAATTCAATTTACCATTATCAATTATCGGACCGGACCTTATATATTAGTTTTGCTTTGGATAATGTGAGTTTTGCAACTACATCCTTCATTTATTTAATTATTCATAGCGACACAAAACAGAAAGCAGTTTGTTAATTGTAATGGATAGAAAACTGCGTCATATTATATTCTGCTGTTATAAATGCATACATGCAATGATAAGTGGGAAGCGTAGCTGGTGCCTAAATGTCTGCCGTAGAATATCATATAGAAGTATGTAATTTGTTTATTTAATAGAACTATGTATAGTAAAAACTATTCATTATTATAATTTCATATGCATTTTAATTATTTTCAATGTTTAGTTAAAATTATTTGTAAACTAAACTTCATGTTTTACAATTTACATTTTAAGTAATAATGGGACTATTAGCTATTTGTTTTTTAAGGGTTTAATAGTGTTATAATATTTATTCCAAGTGAATGTTTTGAATCGTTCAATGAAAGTAGTATGTAGAAATACTTCCTTCGATGTCTAATTCCTTAAAATGTTGGCAGTGTTGCTTTAAATAAACGTATCTTTGCGTTACAACATTATGAAAAAGGTTGTTTTTTTTCATTTTTATAAATAATGTTGCAAACTAATGATTATGTACACAGTTTACATATTATGTAAACAGTTTAATATTTTATGATAAAGGACTATTTTCGTTAAGTTTCATTAAGACATTTCACTAAGTAAAACATTTTTAGGACACAGAACAATGCAGAAAAATTCCTTACCTTCCTAGTCCCGAATGTTAATTTTTTAGTTTAGGGCTCAAACTAACACATTTTTGAGCTAAAAACTACATTCATTTGGATTTTAAGTTGAACTAATACTATATCTTAACAAATTCCTTCCATAAAATTTTGGCTTTTAATATTTTTAATGTGTATTTCTCTTCTTCTAACTTTGTCCCTGGGTTTTGGTACATTCACTGATCTTATTGCTAAAGTGGCGAAGAGAGGCACTGGGTGGAGCTACAGTGATTCTTCAATCATGAAAACTGTATTGCAGAAAACTCACATTTCAGTTAGTAGCCGCATTTGTTTGCTATACTTCACCAATACGCCCAAAAGTTGAAAACCCCAGTAAAATGAGCCGCGTGGCTTTATTACTGTCCTTACAATACCCGATGGTTAAGGTTAATTTTTGCTTAATAATTGGAAAAAAATTTCTATAAATATGTTTAAGTGGAGTATAAGGAGTAAAAAATCCATTTTTATTAAACTGGAGGTAGTTTCAACATAAAAAAGACCGGAAAACTTCGTGAATTTCCTCATCGTTCGTTCTTTACCTTCCGTTACTAACCGCCACAATGATCTAGGCATAGAAAACCGAAACCTGTTTTAAGACTAACCGGTTTGTTCGTGACTTCGGTTTCATTGAAAATTAGTTATTTTCATAAGGCCAGTTTAAACCGGTTTCTGTGAAACCGGGTTTTTTTTTTTTTTAAAAACTACCACCCCTAAATTTTATGTAAAAAAAAACAAATGAGCCTTGTTGAATTTTTTTTGTAACTCTAGAACCCTTATAAACCTTTTTACAAATATTTAAAGTGATTTTGAAAAAATTAATTTCACAAGTTTTTTATACCTGAAATTAAAAATTATGGTAGAACTGTCCATACATGCAAATAAAACAAAAAATAATAATCAAAAAATGATTATATAGTACTTTTTTAGTTTAATTGAGGTTTATTTAGGTGTTTTTTTAATTTTTTGTACCACTGTAATTGGATTCTTTTACATATAGTGGGTGTATTTTCTCAAATCGAAAAAATCGCAAAAAAAAATGAATAACTTGTTGTATTACGGTTTGCTATTGAATAGAAATAGCATTATGGTTTGTTTGTTGAATCGAAATAGCATGCAAAAACTTCATATTGTCTTCACAGCCAATTTTCCAAAAATTGAAAGTGCATTGTTAAAAGTTATTTCAGTTTCAACCTTTTTAATAAACCAAAATTATTTCAAAGTTTTGTAAAAATGTTCACAAATAGAATACATATTTTTGATGTTTTTAAAATATGTGAATCTTTTTTCCCCAGGTTTCTTTAAGTTAAAATTTGTAGACCTTTTCTCCTCACTACATTTCACGGAAACTTGCTCTAATATTGAATTTTTTATACAAGAAAAGCCCCAAACGAAAGAAATAAAAGCAAAAAACTTACATAAAAACGCCACATTCTCATCGGAAGAACCACTCACAGTAATTAGAAAGCATGTGAATAAATAAAAGGCAAGCGTGAAAAAACTCTTTGGAAATAACATTTCTATTTCATCCAATCTGCATACTTTATAATAGTCGTATTAGTCTATTCAGAACGAAAAAGGTTCTAATTGTTTTCTATCAAAATTTTTTATAAAAGTTCAATTATTTTTTTATAAAAGATTTAATAAAATGATATTTATTCTATAAATGTTTTTATAAAAATATAATTATTTTTATAAAAATATAATTATTTTTATAAAAGCATTATGTGTATTTTGTATTATTGGTGTTCATTCTTTTCAATTGAACGTAAGCAGAATTTTATTTAATGTTTCTGTATATCGAAATATTTTATATATTTTAGAATAAAAGCTAGTAAATATAATGAAAAGTAATAATGAAAAGTAGTTATTAGTAAGTAGTAATTTTTGTAATAATGAAAAGCTAAGTAAAAATAATTGCTAATATGTACAAATAACTCGCATGCTCGTGTTTCTTATGCTTAACAACAATATATAAGATTTTTTGTCAATGAAATTATAACTTATCAAATTAAAACTCAATAGTTTAATCCCAAAAATTATAATAAAAATTTAATCTTCTTCGAGTTTTATTTTCAATTTAAAAAAAACGAGTCTTACGAAGTACTATATCAAACTATGATGGCAAAATTATTTAAGTTTTAGAAGATGGATAAGAAATAATGTCAGCGGAAATTTAAAATATCCCAAAATTGAAATATAATTACAAAATACGTAAAGCAAAAACATATCTTACTCTTGCCCATTAAATTATTTTAAAACTAGCCCTTCAACGTTATTTCAACTCCCGAAACCCCCTTAACAAAGTTTAGTTTAGTTTGAATTATCGTCGCACTAGAGCTACACGAGTGCTATTGGCGACTGGCGTCGTATTTTAGAACCACAGTCAAGTGACGAGCCGACACCTGAGTAGGCACCCAACGCAACCGTTAAGGGCGACATCGTGCGTGGCGTTAGGACTTTGAAGTATATTTAACGTGCACTTCCTCCACACGGGATTCGTCGGACATTTTTGGCTGCTACGGGCATGCTAGGCAAATGCCTAACCGACTGGGCTCCCCAACCCCTCCCTTAACAAAGAAAATACCAAACAGAATCAAACAAAGATCTAGAATCTTCCCAAATACCACTCACAATAATTACAAAAAATAAAAAAAAACATGCCTAAACGTGCAAAATCTTTTGGAAATAACTAATCGGCTTTCTGCAATCAATAACCTTTATAAAAGTCTTAGTAGCCCATTCAGGAAAGAAGGGCAATAAAGTCAAAAAGCAGAAAAATAAATTAGTTTTTTTTTATCGGTGGTGTTAAAGTTGGTGCGAAAGATTTTTTGCTAGAATAGTTATTAAGGAATTTAAGGCTATGTTTGTAAAAGGGTAATTGAAGATCTTAGTGGAATAACCTGCTAAGTGACATTTTTGAAAAAATTGAGATTTTTGCGTCAATGAACAACTTACTAACTTCTTTAACGGTAACAAGTTTCCACTTTTCCATAAACTTTAAGTTTAGTATATTTTTTAAGGTTTGCAAGTTCCGTTTTTAACGTATCTAAGTGCAAACGAAAAAATTAAAAGCTCATTTTCTCGTTTTCACCTTTTTGTCACTTAGCACGTTCTTCATTAAGATCTTCAATTGTATGTGGAAGTAAGAGTCATTCGCATTTGCAAAAGCCGACTAGAAAGCGTTACTTCTAAGCAGGAGCTACTATAAAATATTCTAGCATTTGAGAATCGATTAAATAATTGTATATCCAACAGCAAGTGATCTTTAATTTTTCCCTGTTAAGTTATTAATAATAATTTCATTTATTAATTAACCCTGAATTAAAACAACCGGAATTTATTGTCGTCTTTTACAATTAGTTTTTTTTTTATTAGATTAAATTTATGGTGAGGTTGGATAGAGGTCACGTGTGGGGTTTAAACCCACAAATTTTGGTACCGAAGGTTAGCGAGCAAAATCCTTCAAATCATTACTTGTTCCCTGGTACTATTTGATGCACTTGTTGATTATAGATTAGTGCTTACCAAATGTTAGTACATTACTTTAAATTGTTAAGGTAATTCAGTATTATGTGTCACTTATAAAGAATTTAGTAGGAAAGTCTGGTGGTACAACCTTTTTTTTTGTCGTGTCCATGAGAGTCGAACTCTATATGTGTCCGTGAATTTTGATAATTTCTTCTACGACTTGCTTGATGTTGTCTCCATACGGATCTAGCATAGTCGGCAGTACTCCAATCTTTCTCAGGCTGGCGCTCATAGCCGGACACTCATAGATGTGAGTAGGCGTAAGCTGTGTATCAGGACAATGTTCACAGCTTCTATAGATCTTCTTGCCATCTATCTTCATACCCCTGTGGTGTCCGGTTCTCAGCCTAGTTATGGTTTTAAGAGTAGATCTGTTCGCAGTTATTTCAGAGAGAAGATGTTTGGTCTGGATGGATTTTTCTCTAAGCTTATATCTGGCCACTGCATTCGCATCCTGAAGAGAAACATCACTGCAGCTAGTGTTGAGGTCTCTGCCCTCCTTGGCCAATCTATCCGCAGTTTCATTATCTTCTATGGCGACGTGTGCAGGAATCCACTGGAGGATGCAGGTCTTGTTTATAGTCTGAAGATCTTGAAGACCTGAGATGATTTCTTGGTATAACCCTTTGATTACCATTTATTGATTTGTATATCTAAATAATTATAATAAACAATTAGTTTTTTTTTTCAAGTTATTATTTCTTGACTATTTCAAATGTGTAACAACGCTTTGTATATTGTTGTGGTTTATGTAAATGAATGTCTTGCGTCTTCGATTGCATCACTTTTTTTTTTATAAATTTCATAAAATCTTAATTATTTCTTCCATGAACAGTTTATTTTCTAAAAGAAGAAAAACTTCTCGCTAATTAGTTAAATATTTAATTTCGCAATCTCTTCAATACCCTAACAAACCTACAAAACTCAGTTAAACACAAATTAATTAGAAGAAAAAAATCTTTCGATTTAAAAAATAACTAAATAATACGCAATTTGAAAACATCAGACATGCTACGGAAAAAAATCCCGAGAAAAAAAAAGAATATTAATTAAGATATTTTTCTCCTGGGACTAGAAGATTAAAACTATGCAAATATGGTGGTCCGTAAGTAATTAAAGGAAACTAAAAAGCAGCACACTTCGTTTTGTCCAATTACTTGCTATCTTCATTTAGTACATTTGTGCATTTGTCTTTTAAAATGCATTTTACTGAGCCAAACACATAAATTTGGGATTTAGTTGTGGGTTAAACTTAGTAATAAACTCGAAGAGGTTCTTTGAAGTCACAAAAGCTTTCAAATTAAGTAGGTTGTCAGTGACTTTTGTTAATTAGTTTAGTTTGAATTATCGTCGCACTAGAGCTACACAAGGGCTATTGGCGACGGGCGTCGTATTTTGGACTTTTGTTAATAAATGAGAGTTTTAGAATGAAAGTAAATATGGGTTTAAAATGTAAAAGGCTTAATATTAGTATCTTACTTTGTCAATGCTGTTTTTAAATGATTTGACAGCACTGTTTCGTTCATTTTCTCTCTTTTTGGTATTAACCCTTTGACCTCAATTTAAAAATTATTTCACTAAACACTATATTTTATTAGGCACCATTTTTAATAAACTTTTATATTTATAAAAGTAGGTTTTAAACAGAATCTGTCACTTAACCCGCTTCCACACAACAGTTGTATTTAACAGGTAAAAAGGCGCCAAACACAGCATTAATTCTATATTAAACATTCACATGCTAAATTTGGCTAGTTTCATTTATTTTATTCCGAAAATTCAATAATTATTACTTATCGTTTGCAAAAATTAATTTATATTTCAAATAATAAATATGTAATATTCCTCGCTATTGAATAGAATTAAAACATTTCATATCAGCATACAAAGAATCTCGTAGTGAAATATATTTGACGTCATTTCATACGGATCGATGTCGCAAATATAAATTTATTTTAATTTATTAACTAAAAGAATTAAAGTTTCTCGAGCGATTGTTGCGAATAGCAATGGTGATTAAATTCTAATAAAAATGGCTTCCTATGCTTTTTAAATGAGCATTAAATTTTGCGTTTTTTTTAAATAACTGAAGTACTTCGAATTCGAATTCTTTTCTGAAATTTTCAATGTATTATCATTTTGATGTGCTGAATTTTTGACGTATCGCACTTGCCCGTAGCATTTGTAGTCTGGGCTATGAAAGTGCGTGACGGACAGACAGACAGATAGACGGACTGAACGATTATAATACCTTACGTTATAAACGGAGTGTGGAAGTTAATATATTTAAAATGAAAGAAAACCCGATCATTTCCAATTACTTGATCTTCATTTAGTACTCTAATTATATTTTTATCTTTTGCAAAGTGTTTCTCAGAGTCAATTACATTAAGTAGTGATTTAAAGGGGCTTTCATCTTAGTTTAAATACGGAAAGCAATATACTTAAATTGCTACTTTGAAGTTACGATAAAGACATTCTTTCGAGTCACTTTACAATGAATTTTGTAAATATTTGTGGGATCTATAATAAAATTAAATACGGTAGTAGAATGTCATAGGAATACTAATAATAACTTGTATGTTCAATAGTTAATGTTAAATGTTTTTCTGTTAAATAATATGACTACTTCTTACATTTTAGGCATTGTAATAAATCTTTTAGAAACATTTTTAAATATATATTTTGTTGCACGAGATACACTCAGAAAAAAACTTGTGCTTAAACTGCACATAACATGCACACAAACAAGTATTGTCTAAAAGTAACAACGTTACAATATTGTTATTTTTCAATAAAAGAACTGTGTTAACATACGAACACTAATTTAAGAGGTGCCTATACGCCTATCCTAATAGCTTGTTTAAGTTCCCATAGCTTAACAAATAACTACATATTTCGCCATCATTCAGTGATTTAATAAACTTATGTGTGATATAGCGTTTCTATTAGCACGTTTGATTTTTGAAAACTTAAGGGGACACGGTACCCAAAACATTATTTCTAGAAATAATAACATAAATTTGTAAATTATAGTAGTTTTATATAATGTTCACTCTAAATAAATATTTTCTAGCAATAAAAACAAATATTTACAAGTAGTATTTCATTTATTTAAAAAAAAGTCAAAATTTTGAACTTTTTTAAAACGCTAATCCTCTTGCAATTTTAAGAATAACTACACCAAACTTTTTCATTTTGTTTTTAGTACTAGTTGTTCAAGAACTGTGCATGGATTTTAAAATATGAGCTACAGTTAAAAAGTAACATGCATTTATACTGAAAATCACAAAAAATACAAATTATGGAATTCAACATTTAAAAAAAACTATACATAGACCTTATTCCATGCACTATGTTGTGCACCATATATATAAGAACACAGGTTAAAAATTTCAAAATTCTAACTTAATTAGCAAAAAGGCCTTAGGGATGTATTATACACAAGAATTGAAAAACGCAAAACAGATAAAACAGTTTGAAAGCAGACGAAATACGTATTCAAACTTATAGGAATGACTCTAGAAAATATTTAATAACTTTTTTTCTACAAAAGATATCATTATAAAACTTTCAGTAAATGTTCAGAAACTATTATAAATAATACGAATTAAAAACTGAAAAATCGATATTTTGACCACTTTTTGGGATTTCGATATTTTGACCGTATCCCCTTAAATCTACAAAAATTAAAAAAGCTCTCTGAACGATATTTGCTAAACATATATTTTAATAAATTATAGGTTTGATTATAAAAGGTGGGTTAGTTAGGTGGTTCAGTAATTCATATTTTTTGTCAGAACAATAAAACTCAAATGAATAATGAAATTATATTACAATATTTTGCTAATTGAATAAGCTGCGGCAATTAAAATTACATTCCTTCTCATTAAATTGCGAATGTTGAAATTCTGAGGCTAAACTGTAGCTTATTTAAGTTTATTTTGTTTCAGCTCGCATGCAAAGATAAACCGAATTTATCTAAAAGCTAAACTCTTAAAACAAACGAGTGGTTTTAACTCAGTCTAAGTTAATTTCCACTCCTTTCCGTGCCGAAAACACACTTCCCCTATATTAGTGGATTTCACTCTTTTTGCGGAGTGGGTAAAAAAAATAAAAGAAAACATCTACGTCCTGCACTCTTAAAACGAGCGGTTTTAACTCAGTCTGAGTTAATATCCACTCCTTTCCGGTGCCGAAAATGCACTTCCCCTATAGGAGTGGATTTCACTCTTTTGTTTTAAGAGTGTACTTTATTATTAGCCTGCCTAAATCATCTCGATAAATTTTGCTGATAACTAAAGCAAATTTAATGTTTAAATTTAATATTACGATGGAGTTTAAAGCATACATTCTCCAACTAATCACGCTCGCATCCCACGTTTCATCTATATCTTAATAAAAATCTACTAAAAATCTCCAAGGGGCCATAATTGCCCGACCACAGTGGCAAATATTTACCTAATAGAGCAAGTTGCCCATTATAAATCTACCCTGTTCCCAGGGGCACCTTTTCACAACGGGCAAGAAAATCGACTTGCATGGTTATTTAACCACAACAAACAAGCTTGTATTTGGATCGATGCGAAAAATCGGCCGAAACAATCCCAGACAACTCTTTCTATGGGGACGTGTTATTTTTTAAGGTTGAATTGTATTCAGTTCGTTTTTAAAAAAATATCATGGGCCAGTTTTACCTATTAATGACAATTAGCAAGATGATCACATCAAACAAGCTCGTATTTTGTAAGAAGCAAATATTCTTGCAAAACAGTTCTATGCAACTCTTTTTGGGACCTGGGCGTGTCATTTTTCAACAAAATCTGTACTCGTTTCTTGTAATGGAACATGAGTGTGTTATTTTTTAAAAACGAGTTACAATCAATTTAAACCATGTAAAACGATTGACAAGAAAATTTGCCAATCTAAATAGATATTTCTGCTTAAGGGGGAATGGGCACGCTGGACCGGGGGTCTCTAAAGCAAAGTGCATCATTGTTAATCCTATGATGAAAAAAATATTTTCTCTGCTACATTTCTCCGGCTGTATTGAATATTTTTACAAGCGGATTTTTTTGTGTGATAAATAAAGCTGACTTACAGGTACCGACCTTCCCACTTTTTGAAATGGGTTCGAATATTTTTTTTTTTAATTTTCAATAAATAATTTTACGCAAAATATTCGAAGCAATTTCAAAAAGTGGGAAAATAGAGACCTGTAAGTTATCTACATTTATTATTTAAAAAAAACCGTTCCTAAAAATATTCAATACAGCCGGAGAAATGTGGCAGAGAAAAGAGTTTTTTCGCCATTGGATTAACACTGAGGCACTTGAGTTTGGAGACCCGCGGTCCAGCGCGCTCATTCCCCCTTAAGTTTATCTATATAAACAAAATATAAGAAAAATAAAGATCATGGTTCTGAGCAGCTAATGTAGGATAAACTAAGTTACACGAAAAACGACTTAGTTGCTTCATTTTCTAACTTAAACGTTAACTCGTTCTAACGTTCTAACTAAACGATTTAAAAAATCGTTTAGTTAACGTTTAAGTTAGAAAATGAAGATGAATATGCTAATGGTATTCACAAAGTTTTGAAGTATCATATAAGTTTTGAATTCTACGTAAATAATATTTTTTAAAAATTATTTCGTAATTATTTATGGTTTAGAAGCTGTATGGTAAATATTCCCGAGCACAATTGAAATCTCCACAATTAAAAAATTACAAAATACAAAAAAATCACAATTTCCTGACTACTTGTTAAAAAAAAACATCTCCAAATACTATTTAACACCAGAAGCGAGTTAAAGAACAAAATTAAACTGTACAACCGAGAACAAAACCCCACTGTCATCCCAAAAGCACACTCATAATAGTTAAAAAAAAAACTTACACAAAGGTTTAAAATTCTTTAAAAAAATAACACACAATTCTTCTTTCTAAAAATCAACAGCCTTTATAGAAGTCTTAGTAGCTTATTCAGAAAAGGTGCAATTTAGTCAAAAGAAGAAAAATAGTTAAAGTTTTTTTTTTATCGGCGGTGTTAACTTTTGTGTGAGAGAAATTTAGCAAGACTGTATCATTAAGGTTGGGCTATTTAGGGCTATGTTTGTAAAATGGGTAATTGTATGTAGAAATAAGAGTCTTTAGGGGAAACCCCGACCTAGCTGTAATTAGGTAAATAAACTTTAATTGTGGTTGAAACATTCGCTGTGGGAATGCCAGGTTAGACAACTTCGTGTTGATTACTTTCAAGTCCTTAAGATATAAGCTATTTGGAATATCGTTAAAATGTTGCAAAAGTGTTTTAAATTTAGCTTTCCTTCATATTCAGGTCATAATGGTTACGTGATAACGTCAATATTTGATTGCAACATTTTTTTTATTATAATCTTTAATCTTCGCAAAAAAAACTCAACGATGTTCTTCCATAAACTTTTGACAATTCTGCAAGAAGAAGAAGGTAGAAAGCTGCGTGTTGATTACGTTCAAATGCTCAAGTTATAAGCTGTTTGGAATATCATTAACATGCTGCAAAAGTGTTTTAAAATTAACCATCCTTCATATTCAGGTCATAATGGTTACGTGATAACGTCAATATTTGATTGCAATATTTTTTTTATTATAATCTTTAATCTTCGCAAAAAAAGCTCAACGATGTTCTTCTATAACTTTTTGACAATTCTGCAAGAAGAAGAAGGTAGAAAGCTGCGTGTTGATTACGTTCAAATGCTCAAGTTATAAGCTGTTTGGAATATCATTAACATGCTACAAAAGTGTTTTAAAATTAACCATCCTTCATATTCAAGTCATAATGGTTACGGGATAACGTCAATATTTGATTGCAACATTTTTTTTATTATAATCTTTAATCTTCGCAAAAAAAGCTCAACGATGTTCTTCTATAACTTTTTGACAATTCTGCAAGAAGAAGAAGGTAGAAAGCTGCGTGTTGATTACGTTCAAATGCTCAAGTTATAAGCTGTTTGGAATATCATTAACATGCTGCAAAAGTGTTTTAAAATTAACCATCCTTCATATTCAGGTCATAATGGTTACGTGATAACGTCAATATTTGATTGCAATATTTTTTTATTATAATCTTTAATCTTCGCAAAAAAAACTCAACGATGTTCTTCCATAAACTTTTGACAATTCTGCAAGAAGAAGAAGGTAGAAAGCTGCGTGTTGATTACGTTCAAATGCTCAAGTTATAAGCTGTTTGGAATGTCATTAACATGCTGCAAAAGTGTTTTAAAATTAACCATCCTTCATATTCAGGTCATAATGGTTATGTGATAACGTCGATCTTTGATTGCAATAATTTTATTTTTATTATAATCTTCAAACAAAAACTCAGCCATGTTCTTCCATAAACTTTTGACTTTTCCATAAACTGACTCTCCATAATTTTTTTTTGTAAAAGTAAAGCTCATTTCCCACCAACATGAAGTACACTTTCAATGGATCCCGTCCCATGTTGATATCCACGGAAATGAATTGGCTGACACTCTTGCAAAGAAAGGACTAGTCCATCCAGTCCCCTCCACCTCAGAGCTTACTTACCTAGAACTCTTTGCAAGGCAAAAAGCTCAGAACAAACAAAAGTGGCTTAAACCCCCTACTCACTACTGGTACAAACCAAAAAGACAAGGACTCTCTCTTCCTGGTAACAGGCAGACCAACACTTGCTTGTCCCGACTTGCCAGTGGACACCTGAAAAATCTCACGTTTTCAGCTAATCAAAAGATCTTCCCCCTATGCCCTAAATGTCAGCAAAACCAGGCATCACCTGATCATATCCTGAACTGTTTAGGACTGGACTGGGAGGACATTCATTCCTCTCCCCTTTTAGTTTCGGACTTTCTTAATGTCAACGGTTTCAATGATCTGGTCTGACTCCGTCAGACCAGATTGGAATTAGTAACAACAACAACAACTTTTGACAATTCCGCAAGAAGTTAATCCTCTCATTAAGAAGTTAATCAAATATTTAAATTCGTAACCTTTTCAATACTCTAACGATCAAACAAAGCTCAGTTAAATATGAGTTAATTACGAAAAAATCTCGTTAGTTAAAAAATAACTCTTAATGGTACGTAATTTGCAAACATCAGAAATAACAAAAACATTTTTTTAAAAATCTGAGTAAAAAAGAATAATATTAATTAAGATATTTTTCTTTTGGAATTAGAAGATTAAAACTATGCAAATATGGCTGCCCGTAAGTAGTTAGATGAAACTAAAGAACATCACACTTCGTTTTGTATAAATTAATTGATATCTTCATTTAGTACTTTGGAGCATTTGTCTCTTATAATGTGTTTCACTGCGTCCAACGAATGAATTCGCGAATGGATTGTGGGTTTATTTTAGTTTAAATACGGAAAGGAATAAACTTTAAGATGGTTTTGTCACTTTGAAGTCACATAGGACTTTGAAATTAAGTAGTTTTAAAGTGACTTTTGTTAATAAATTCTTTTATTATTAAATTAAATATGGCATTAAAATGTAATAGGCTTATTAGTATCTCCAATACAAAATGTGTTTAAGTGGTTACATATGATTGTTTCGCACGCACGCATTTTCTGTGTTTTATTTTTAACATTTCGTTCTCTTTTTAAAAACTATTTTATTAGACATAATAATTTTGATTGGTGAGTCATTTATAATTGATTTGTCTTTTTATAAACGGTGTGTAACCCTTGCTAGTCTCTCTCACACTCTGATGTTATTTGTGTTTCCATATATAAATCCAGATATTTTAATAACTATTCAGTGTTATGCTATAACAAAGGATGATATGTCGCTTCTATTTATATATTTGCATTTGGAAAACTACACTCTAAAAACAAGAGTGAAATCCACTCCTATAGGGGAAGTGCATTTTCGGCACCGGAAAGGAGTGGAAATTAACTCAGACTGAGTTAAAACCGCTCGTTTTAAGAGTGTAGGACGTAGATTGTTTTCTTTTATTTCTTTTGCTCACTCCGCAAAAAGAGTGAAATCCACTCCTATTGGGGAAGTGCATTTTCGGCACGGAAAGGAGTGGAAATTTACTCAGACTAAGTTAAAACCGCTCGTTTGTTTTAAGAGTGTATAATATAAAAATGTGATGAATATTCTCTCAGCTATATTTTCTTTGGTAAGTTTTTTAAACATATTTTGAGAACATTTAGAATTTGGATTTAAATAGGATTAGCTTAAAAAATGTTTAGAAAGATAATTCATGAGATTATGCGTTTCCAAAACTTTTAAACTTCAAAATTGTCATTTTTTTTTTAAATTGCATAAAAAATTTTATATTTTTAAATCATTGGATGTGTATTGAGAACGAAAAAGTTTTTAATATTGTCAAACATGACAAAGTAAAAAAATGTTTTGGTGTTTTTCAACTAAAAATTAAATTGTATGTAAATAATACAATGACACAATCTGATCGACAGAATATCCAGACTTGCCGGTATCTATTTTTCGCCTCGGAGAAAATCTCTTGAAATGTTATGACCTAACATTTTTTTTTACAGAGAAAGTCTAAGAAAGATTTTCGATTGCATTAATTTACTTTTTATTTTAATCTTTAATAGACAGAACGTTGTTCCTACATAAACTGTTTCGCATTCTGTAAGAAGTCTTATCATTAATTCGTTAATCAAATATTTAAATTCGTTATCTCTGCAATACCCTAACGAACAAACAAAACTTAGTTAATTTTTTTCTTAATTAAGGAAAAAATATCTTTTGTGTTAAAAAAAATCTCTTAATGATACCTAATTTGCAAACATCAGAAATAACATTTAAAAAAATGCCAAGCAGAAATATTAATTAAGATATTTTTCTTCTGGAACTAGAAGATTAAAATTATGCAAACATGTTGTCAGTAGGTAATTAAAGAAAACAAACGAACAGTACACTGCATTTTGTACAATTAATTGCTATTTTCATTCAGTAATTTTCATCACTTGTCTCTCCTAATGTGTTTCACTGCTTCAAGTGAATAAAGTTGGGATTGAATTGTGCTTAGTTAAACGTGGAAAATAATAAACTCGAAGAGGGTTTTGTGTCACTTTGAAGTCACTCAGGACTTTCAAATTAAGTTGTTTTGAAGTGCATTTTGTTGATAAATTAGAGTTTTAGAATAAAATTAAGGGGATACGGTGGCCAAAACATTATTTCTAGAAATAATAACATAAACTTGTAAATTATAGTGGTTTTATATAATGTTCACTCTAAATAAACGTTTTCTAGCAATAAAAACAAATATTTACAAGTAGTTTTTCATTTTTTTTTAAAAGTCACAATTTTGAACTTTTTTTAAAACGCTACTCCTCATTCAATTTTGAGAATAACTCCACCAAACTTTTAAAGTTTGTTTTTGGAACTATTTTATCAAGAACTGTGCATGGATTTTAAAAAGTGAGCTACAGTTAAAAAGTAACATGCATTTGTACTGAATTCCAAAAAATCACAAATAATTACAAATTATTGAATCCAACATTTTTTTTAAAAAAAATTACTATACATAGTAGACCTTATTCCATGCACAATTTTGGGCATCATATATATAAGAACAAAGGTTAAAAATTTCAAAATTCTAACTTAATTAGCAAAAACGCCTTGCGGATTTATTAAACACAATAATTGAAAAACGCGAAACAGAGAAAAAAGGTTGAAAGCATACAAAATACGTATTCAAACTTATAGGAATGTGACTCTAGAAAATATTTAATAAGTTTTTTTCTATAAAAGATATCATTTTTAAACTTTCAGTTAGTGTTCAGAAAATATTGTAAATAATAAGAAGTAAAAAATGGAAAATCGATATTTTGACCAATTTTTGGATACCGGATCCCCTTAAGATATTTTTCTTCTGGAACCAGAAGATTAAAACTATGCAAATAGGGTAATTCGTAAGTAATTGAAGAAAACTAACGGATTACATCTTGCTATCTTCCATTTAGTACAATTTAGCAGCTGTGTCTTATAATGTGTTTTACTGAGTCAAATAAATAAATTTGGGATTCAATTGTTTGTTTACCTTAGTTAAAATACGAAAAGTAATAAACTCTAAGAGGGTTTTGTCACTTTGAAGTCACAGAGGACATTCGAATTAAATAGTTTGGGAGTGACTTTTGTTGATAAATTATAGGTTTAGAGTGAAATTAAGTTTGGGAATAAAATTTAAAAGGCATTGTAATATTAGTTTAGTTTGAATTTAAGTCGCACTAGAGCTACACGAAGGCTATTGGCGACGGGCGTCGTATTTTAGAACCACAGTCAAGTGACGAGCCGACACCTGAGTTGGTACCGAACGCAACCACTAAGGGCGACATCGTACACAGCGTTGGGAGCGTATTTTAACGTGCACTCCCTCTACACGGGGTATTATTCGTCGGACATTTTTGACTGCACGGGCCGTTTATAGGTCGGCAGTTATTTTGGCGATGCCCGGACCCGAACGTGGGACCTTTCGCATGCTAGGCGAGCGCCTAACCGACTGGGCTCCCCGTAATATTATCATATTTGGTTAATGCTAAATTTTGTTAAAGTGATTTCATATGACTGTTTCGTACATATTCTTTGTTTTGTTTTTAACTTTTCGTCGCCAATTTGAAAACTTTTTTTATCAAACATGTTTTTTTTTTGTTAGGGCATTTATAATTGATTGTCTTACATGTAATACAATATGCGTCATTTTTTTAACCAAGCGTCAACTCAATAATTTTGTTATCAAAAATAAAACATAACCCCTACGTAAGTAATCTAACAAAATATGCTTGAGTAATAATTATTTAAGGTTTAGAATCAGGACAAAAAAATCAAAAGGATTTAAAATTTCTACAAAATCCAAAAAATAATTTTTAAAATATAAAAGAAATCATAGTTGTCTTGACAAATGACTTTTTGAAAACCTGCTCAGAAATACTTTTTGACACCAGGAAATCTCTTAAAGAAAATTCACTGAGCAGCCGAACGAAGCCCGAATGCCTTGAAAAAACCCACTCACAATAATTAAAAAAATAATAACAAACACCCACAAACGTACGAAATTCTTTTAAGGTAAAAATTCTGCTTTATAAAATCAACAACCTTTGTAAAAGTCTTAGCAGCCTATTCAGAAAAGAGCAATTTAGTTGAAAGGAGAAAAGTAACTAAGTAACTAAGGTTTTTTTATTGGGCGGTGTTACATTTTGTGAAAAGCATTTTTGCTAGACTATAGTCATTAAGGCAGGGCTATTTTGGGCTATGTTTCTAAAAGGAGTATTTGTATGCGAAAATAAGAGTATTTAAGGGGAAACGGGCGCGCTGGACCGCGGGTCTCCAAACTCAAGTGCCTCAGTGTTAACCCAATGGCGAAAAAAATATTTTCTCTGCCACATTTCTCCGGCTGTATTGAATACCTTCACAAATGTTTTTTTTTTAAATAATAAATGTGGATAACTTACAGGTCTCAATCTTCCCTTTTTTTGAAATTGTTTCGAATATTTTGTGTAAAATTATTTATTGAAAATTAAAAAAAAAAAAATATTCGAACCCATTTCAAAAAGTGGGAAGGTCGGGACCTGTAAGTCAGCTACATTTATCACATAAAAAATTCGTTAGTAAAAATATTCAATACAACCGGAGAAATGTGGCAGAGAAAATATGTTTCTCTCCATAGGATTAACACTGATGCACTTTGCTTTGGAGAATCCCGATTCAAGGCGCCCATTCCCCCTTAAGGACAATCCCTAACTGACTGTAATTAGGTAAATAAACTTTAATTGTGGTTGAAACATGCTATGTGAGAATGCAAGGTTAGAAATCTGCGTGTTGATTATATTTAAAGGCTCATGATATAAACTATTCGGAATTTGGTTAAAACTTCTCAACAATATTTTGTATTAAACCATCTTACGTATTCATATCAGAGTGGTTAATGGTATCATGCCAATATGATTTCAGAAAACCTGCACGTTACAGTGGATACCAGCTCACGTTAACATCCTTGGAAATGAAAAAGCCGATGAGCTTGCCAAAGAATCAAGAGCTTGCCCCCAATTATCGAACCTCATAACTCTCGTTGACGCCAATGCAGTTGCCAGCCGTAGACTTATCAAAAATAATTTTAAATTTTCCTTTGCTGCTCTAAATTGTAACCGTACAATATCTTCAATAATAGCCAGACTACGAACAAAAATTTAAAAGGAATGAAAATCTCAACGGAAGGACAAAGAAGCTACTCCACACACTGCCCAAACTGTCCTGGTGTCCAACTGTCCCCGCAGCATATTTTGGCTGCCAGCAATTCAAGTCAGGCTCTTCAGATTGGCTTTGAAGACCTAGAAGTTTCGATTCTCTACGACGATGCAAAACTTTGTTCTATTGTTTCAAGCTCAATTTGTTGTTTCAGAGTACTTAATTCGTTCCAGGTTTAATTCCTGCACTTCCTTCTATCAGTTATCCGATTGGTTCTCTTTTCGAACGAGTAATTTTTTCCCCCAATATCTAGGCTTGAAAGCAAATTCATTTCCTTTCAGAATTCATGTTGCCACTCAAGACATTAAGCAAGGCCATTGTAAAATTGCATTCCATTAACAAGTGATACATATTTTTTCCTTTTAATTTCTAAAATAATTTTTTCTATTAACTAAATCAAAATCGCAATAAAAGCAAGCTAATTACTGTAAATTATTTAATTTTTCAAGTTATTTGTCGCATATAATTATTTCCCATTTTTCACGTTTATGTAACTTATCCAATTATTAACTGTTAGTGATTAATTAAATCTTATTTTACTGTGCATATTTTTATCTAGACCAATGGTTGAATAGAGAAAAGTTATTAAAGATCTCGATTGTAGAACCTTTTACTTTTTTTTATTATAATCCTCATCAAGTCAACAATAGGTCTTAAAAAGTAAATCGAATATTTAAATTCGCAATGTTTTCTATAGCGAACAAACAAAACTCAGTTAAATATGAATTGTAGCGAACTTATTTTGTATTATTATTTTGTGCAGGATTATTTCACGAGAGTAATTATTACATTTTCTCTCGCAACGACTCAACTAACGTCTCGCGCAGTTCTATTTTTAAAAAATCAGTTTGTCTTTTTTGCCTTTCGAAAAGTTATGTTTTTTTTGGCTTTGTGAATTAGAATAAAAGTTAAGTTCATCTGTATTCTCTCATTTATGTTCACTGAATTCAAGTAACATTGCTATAAATTGGCGCTCCAACTCGTGGCCCGATCTACGATATTTGAAATAGTTATTTGGTGAACTTGTAGAAAGAAGTTAGCAGTCTTATTTTCAACGTAGTGAAACGATGCAAGATGGCGACTTTTTCAACGGTTTGGTTATGGAAGGTCGCCGAGAAGAAAGATAAGTAAAACCCTTTTGCGCTGTCTTGCTAATTGTGAAATCAGGAACTAAAGGAAAATTGAATTATCCAATTCAAATTTGGTTTGGGAACATTTCGGTCGAAATAAATCCAAGATGATAGGAATTCTTTTTATAAAATTCCATGTGTATACCTACCTTTAGTACCTGAAGAATATTATTTTTTTTATCCCTGTTAACTTTAATGAGGTTATAGTGAATTGTTACTAATAAGTGTTCATACTTGCAACGGGAAAATATTTTTGAACTTTTAAAATAAAAGGTAGACAAACCTGCTTAGCAATTTTGTTAACAAAGTATACAAGTAATTATTACTGACTTAATATTTGATACCTTAGAAGATTTACATTGATACCATGTCATTCTTTGCTAAAGCAAAAAAGTCTGATTTGCAAAGGTTAGCTGATGACTTAAATATAGAGTATGATGTAAATAACAAAGTCATAGAAATAAAAAACAACATTCAGCAAAGTGAAGTTTATAAAGAAGAACTTGAATATGTGAAAACACTTCTTGAAGAAATCATCGTAGAAAGAATTGCTAAAGAAAAAGAAGAAAAACTTGAACAAGAACGATTGAGAATTGCTAAAGAAAAAGAAGAAAAGCTTGAACAAGAACGATTGAAGCTTGAACAAGAACGATTGAAGCTTGAACAAGAACGATTGAAGCTTGAACAAGAACGATCATTCGAACTAGAAAAACTGAGATTGCAATCTCATTTGGAAAATCCGAATTCTTCATCGGGTTCTGCTTTGTCAACCGACACAGGGTTTCCAAAATTTGGATTCGAAAAGTTAATTCCTAGTTTCGATGCAAAAAGTGATGACATCAGCCTGTTCCTGAACCTGTTCGAAAGACAGTTAACATTTTTAAAGATACCAGTCACAAAGTGGGTTGTGTACTTGGTCGGTCTTCTCCCAAAAGACATCGCTAAACTTATTGCTCAAGAAAGTGAAGAAAATGTTCAGGAATACGACTATGTGAAGCGAATTCTTTTAAAGCGTTTTAAGATGAGTGCCGAGAAGTTTCGCCAGTTGTTTACGCAACATCGCAGAAGCCCTGACACTACGTGGCGTGATTTCTACTTTGATTTGCAGAACTTTTTTGACGGATGGATATCGGGACTTGGAATAACAGAGTTTAAACCTCTGTGTGACTTGATGAACAGTGATCAAATTAAGCGTCGCGTTCCACCCGATGTCAGAGACCATTTCCTGGACAATTGGTCGGATCTGGTAAATCCTATTGAACTTGCGAACAAGTTGGACTCTTACGACGAAGTTAGAAGCGTAAGGCAAAAGGCTACTTCTCAAGAGCCTAGAAGGAATGAATTTCCGAAGTGTCGTCAAGGTAACGAGTTTAACCGAAATTCTAAACCTGGTCCACAGAAAATAAAAACGTTTCTCTCTAACCCTAGAAATGAAACTGGAAATGTGGAAAGGCCAACTGTCAGCTGTTATGGCTGTGGTAGAATAGGCGTGATTAAAACTAAATGTCCCACCTGTTCACCAGGAAGAGATGAGAAGTTTGCTGTCAACTTCTTGACTATGCACACCTACTACAAAACAAACTCACCTCTGGCTTTGATTGACACCAACATATCAGGAGTAAATGCTCGAGTCTGTGCAGACACTGGCGCTTCCAGATCGGTCGCTGGAGAGATTTTATATTCCTGTCTGTTGCACAATGGTGTGAAATTCCAACCCACAAAAATTGCAATGACATTGGCAAATGGATGCAAATCCACCGAAGAAGCGTACACCGCCACAGTGAACATTAGGATTGAAGATAAATCCGTACCATTGGATATTCTGGCTCTGCCAAGTGCAAAAGGAAATCGAACTCTACTTGGGACGGACTTTCTGGAAAAGACTGGTATCGTACTCAACATGAAGAACAGAAATTGGCACTTCTGTGAGAACCCAAAGCGGAAGATTCACTTCCAGGAAGATATTCCGGTTAACCTCTTACGGCCAGTAGAAGCTGTTCCAGAACCAGAAGTCTTACAACAGGATGTTCCTGAACCGGGCGTAATGCCTGAAGACTTAGCAACATCCCAGATTGAAGAGGTTGAGCCACCAATCAAATATCAACTTCGAGAAGAGGAAGGAGAAGGCTTGCCCCTAAGCAGCGAACCCAATTGAACAAGTTAATAATGGAATTCCAGGATACCTTCAATTCAGGGGGAGGCCCTACACCATATATGGAGCATCGTATTGACACCGGAAATGCACCCCCGGTGGCCACTACACCGTATCGCATGTCACCAGCGCGCCAGGAGGTGCTCAAGAAGGAATTGGACTCTCTACTTGCCTCTGGAATTATAGAAGAGTGTGACTCACCTTATGCGGCACCAGTTGTGCTAATTCCTAAGCCGAATGGAGAATTCCGATTATGCGTAGACTACAGAAAATTAAATGCAGTCACTAAATCTGATCCTTATCCATTACCGAGGATGGATGACCTGCTGCAGAAAGCCTCAGAGACTAACTTTATGTCCACAATTGATCTAAAAGCAGGTTACCACCAGGTCAAGATGTATCCACCGGACAAGGATAAAACTGCTTTTGTTTGTGTCTTTGGAGTTTATCGCTTCACACGAATGCCTTTCGGATTGAAAACCGCTCCAGCAACTTTCCAAAGATTGATAGACATTTTCAGAAATGGGCTAAAGGTCAATACACTAGCTTATTTAGATGACATAATTATCATGTCCCCAACTTTTGAACAACATCTCGACGATTTGCGCCAAGTATTCAAAAGACTTCAACAATTCAAGTTACAAGCAAATCGTGAAAAGTGTCACTTCGTTTGTCAGAAGGTCAAATACCTTGGACATTACATCACAAGTTCCGGAATTGAAGTTGATCCTGCCAAGGTGTCAGCCATTAGGGATATTCCTCCTCCGAAAAATGTAAAGCAGGTTCAATCATTTCTACAGACATGCAGCTGGTACAGACGTTTCATAGCTAACTTTGCAGGAATCTCAAAACCACTGAGCAATCTTACAAGAAAACGAACTGCCTGGACTTGGGGTTCGGAAGAGCAGAACAGCTTTGATGCCTTGAAGAAAAGCCTAATTTCACCACCAGTCCTCAAACAACTAGACGAGAGCCAACCCTTCCTTCTGAGAACTGATGCATCAGCCTACGCTTTGGGAGCTGTCCTTAGTCAAGGTCAAGGTTCGGAAGAACACCCGATAGAGTATGCCAGTCGCCTTCTTAATCCAGCTGAGAGAAATTACTCAACCACTGAAAGAGAAGCGCTAGCCGTCGTCTGGGCAACAGAGAAGTTTAGAGGATATATCGAAGGAGCTGAAATCCGGGTCGTTTCGGATCATCAACCGCTGAAGTGGCTGTTGAGTTTGAAAACACCTACAGGGCGCCTAGCTCGATGGGCTCTACAAATACAAACATTCAACTTGAAGCTTGAATACGTGCCTGGAAAAGCAAATGTAGTTGCAGATATGCTCTCCCGACCTCAGTGCACACATGGTGAATTAGAGTGCGAGTCCTGTGCTGTTATGGTGGACCTCCCCACCAGGTCGGCTAGTGACATTAGGGAAGAACAACTCAAAGATCAAAATTTGAAGACAATAATAGAGACTTTTGAACAAAGTTCCAAGAACGAGAATTTCCTTAATTGGACGAATCGCGGTTACCTCATGACCCAAGGAGTACTCTACAGATACTCACCAGATTCTGACTCTGAAGAGGCGCAGTTGGTAGTACCCAAACAAGAATGGGACAACATTCTAAAAGAACATCATGATGCCCCAACTGCTGGTCACTATGGTGAGGAGGGGACATTTCAAAGAATCTCCAAAAGATACTACTGGACAGGAATGAGATCCTTTATCTCCAACTACGTCAAGAAATGCCCTGATTGCAGTAGATATAAAGCCGAAAATCAGAAACCGGCTGGACTTTTAAGAACACCAGTGTATTCCCAGCGTTTTGAGGCTTTGGCAATTGATCTTTTTGGCCCACTACCCGAAACACCAGATGGGAAAAAAATGGATATTCATCGTGGAGGATACATCAACGAAATGGGTAGAACTCTTCGCATTACAAGAGGCCACAGCCCGAGAGTGTGCTATAACCTTGCTAGAAGAGGTAATTTTAAGATATGGACTACCGAGACGTCTCATTTCTGACAATGGCTCTCAGTTCGTCAGTGCAGTGATGCAGCAAATCTGTAATCTACTAGACATTGCCCAAATTCTTACTCCAGTTTATTGCCCTCAAGCTAACCCAGTTGAGAGGAAAAATAGAGATCTAAAACCTCGAATTGCAATCTTAGTTGGAAACGGCCTTCATACAGTCTGGTCCGAAAAGCTGCCAATGATTCGATTTTCCATGAATACTGCCCATTGCTCCTCAACTGGATATTCTGCTGCCTTCCTACAATTTGGAAGAGAACTGCGCACGCCAGATGACGTGAATCATGACTTACGCAGTGTAATTCACAACGACAACTTCGTAGCGGAAATCACACCATACCTGTGTAAGTTTGCAAATTTGAGTCGGGAGATAAGAGACCGAGTGGAAGAAAAACAAGATCAGCGAAAGGAGTATGCAGACAAAAAGCGCAGAAATGCAGTACAGTACGCACCTGGCGATAAAGTCTGGGTCACCACTCACCCTATAAGCAGCAAAGCTAACAAGAAATCTGCCAAGTTCATACCACGACGTGACGGACCGTATATAGTGAAAACTCAACGCTCGCTAACCAGCTATGAAGTGGCAAATCCAAATAATCCGGACGTGCCATTGGGAGTGTACCACACTTCCGCTCTACGCCCTTGCCTTGAGTCTCCCGACAACGGGAGCCCTGTAAACCCTCTACGCAAGAGAGGTCGTCCCAAGAAGAACTGAACAAGACACTCTTGCTGGATCCTTGCCGGGACGTCAGCGAATCCAGAGGGGGAGTCTGTAGCGAACTTATTTTGTATTATTATTTTGTGCAGGATTATTTCACGAGAGTAATTATTACATTTTCTCTCGCAACGACTCAACTAACGTCTCGCGCAGTTCTATTTTAAAAAAATCAGTTTGTCTTTTTTGCCTTTCGAAAAGTTATGTTTTTTTTGGCTTTGTGAATTAGAATAAAAGTTAAGTTCATCTGTATTCTCTCATTTATGTTCACTGAATTCAAGTAACATTGCTATAGAATTAATAAAAACAATATTTTCAGTTAAAAAAACACTCTTGATGATACGTAATTTGCAAACACTAGAAATAATCCAAACACAAAAAAATCCACGTACAAAAGAATAATATTAAGATATTTGTCTTCTTGAACTCGAAAATTAAAACAATGCAAATATGGCAGTCCGTAAGTAATTAACGAAAACTAACGAAAGTACGCCACGTTTTGTACAATTAATTGTTATCTTCATTTAAAGTTAAACTCATAGTTTCCTTGCACAGAAGCCACGACCATGTGCGGAGCTATAAAACGCGCGGAGCAATCAGATAAAGACAAAATATAACGGATGAAATTTTGTATTCATCTGATTGCTCCGCGCGTTTTATAGCTCCACCCATGGTCGTGGCTTCTGTGCAAGGAAACTGTGAGTTTAACTATAGTACTTTTCAGCACTTGTCTTTTATAATATGTTTCATTGCGTCGAATGAAAACGAATGAATTTGGGAATGAATTGTGGGTTTAGATTAGTTGGTTGGTAGACATATATTCTCAGGCTTGTGTGCTTGATCACAAAGACCCGCTTATAAACCATCGTCAAGAAGGACGGACACGACATACACACATATGACATATGCTGCCATCTATCGCCACCTCCACAATTTAGACATGTTTCTGAAGGGGAGGAAAATAGTCCCCAGGGACATGTACCCGTGGGAAACTGCGCAATGAATGCCCACATGACTTTCGGACCCAAAAGATTTAACGAGCACGTACTCCGCATATTCTCGACAAACACAAACATCCATGGTTTACCGGGATTCGAACCCGAACCTAGAGGCTCCAAGGGCTAGCTCCCTAACCGCTGCGCCGCCGGGTCGGGAAAATATTAGTTTAAATCCGGAAGTAATAAACTCAAGAAGGCTTTGTCACTGTGAAGTCACAAAGGACTTTCAAATTAAGTAGCTTTGAAGTGCATTTTGTTAACACATTAGAGTTTTGAATGAAATTAAATGTGGGAGTAGAATTCAATCTTCATTTTAACAGTATCTATTTTGTCTATGTTAATTTGTTTAAGTTTTTAGAAATGGTTATTTAGTACATTTTCTGTTTTTTGTTTTTAACCTTTAGTTGCCAGTTCATTTTTTTTTTATTAAACAAGATTTTTTTGTTTGGTGAGGCATTTATAATTGATTTAATATTTAGAGACGGTAAATATCACCTGTATGTCTCTCTCATTTCCCGTCCCAATTCTAAATCAATAACCAAAAAAAATTGATAACGTTCTGTGTTATGCTAAAATGTGGGTGATATGGCGTTTCCATTTCCATATTTGGTTTTAGAAATCTGTAATATACAAAAGTTAAATAAATTCTCTCAATCTTATTTTCTACGGTAAATTTTTGGAACATAATTTTTAATGGTTTCCTTTATTAAAAAGGATGATTTAGAAAGGTATTATATATGTGATACTATAATATGTTTAAAATAGAATAGACAAAAATAAAGAACGTAACGCCGTAACTGTGACACGTAAAATTCTATGTATTCGTTCAAATGTAAAATGTGTTATTAAAACAGCTACGATAATTATGAAATAATGTTATGAAAATATTAGCATTTAAGCTGCTATTAATAACACCTTACTTAGTTTTTTATTTTGTTTCAGTTCACAAAAACTACTATAATAAAGCAAATTCTTTCAAAACCGCTCTTCATTGTTGGCCTGGACAATTCATCTTAAGGGGATACGGTACCCAAAACATTATTTCTAGAAATAATAACATAAACTTGTAAATTGTTGTTGTTGTCGTGTCCATGATGTGTGCAAAAACTAGATGGATCCGAAGCTGTCGTAGACAGCTTTCGCTATTTCTTCTGCATCTTCGGAGAGAATTAAAAATTCTGGGTCTTCAAAGCCAATCCTGAAGAGCCTGGCTTGAATTGCTTGAACTTGTAAATTATAGTGGTTTATAGAATGTTCACTCTAAATAAACATTTTCTAGCAATAAAAACTCAGATTTACAAGAAGTTTTTCATTTTTTTTAAAAGTCAAAATTTTGAACTATTTTAAACGCTAGTCGTCTTTCAATTTTGAGAATAACTCCGCCAAACTTTTATAGTTTGTTTAGGGATTTATTAAACACAAAAATTGAAAAACGCGAAACAGAGAAAAAAGGTTGAAATCAAACGAAATACGTATTCAAACCTATCGGAATGACTCCAGAAAATATTTAATAACTTTTTCTACAGAAGACATCATTATGAAACTTTCAGTAAATGTTCAGAAAGATATTGTGAATAATAAAAAGTAAAAACTGTAAAATTGATATTTTGACCAATTTTTGGGTACCGTATCCCTTTAATAAATATTACTGATAACAGAATCACACCTTTTACATCTCACGTTTCATCTACATCTTAATAAAAAAAAAAAATTGCCAAATCTCCAGGGAGCCATAATTGCCCGTCCCCAATGGCAAATATTTACCTAATAAAAAGTTGCCCATTATAAGTCTACCCCGTTCCCAGGGGTACCTTTTCACAACGGACAAGAAAAGCGTCTTGTATGATTCTTTAATCACAACAAGCTTGTAGTTGGGAAGAGGCAAACACAATTGGCAAAAATAAATCCATAACAACTATTTTTGGGCCGTGAACGTGTTATTTTTGTAGAAGAGTTGTACTCAAAATCTGTTCAAAGCATATTCTGGGGCCGTTTTACACATAGCATCTCCAAATCAAAATATGTTTAGGCCATTAACGACGGCTTTGTGAATACCTTTAACACCTACTTTCAGAAAGAAAAAGGCGCCAAACACAGCATTAATTCTATATTAAACATTTTTATGCTAAATTTGGCTAGTTTCATTTAAATTTTGTTTCGAAACTTCAATAATTATTACTTAACGTTTGCAAAAATTAAACTACTGTATTTTAAAGAATAAATATGTAATATTCCTCGCTTTTAAATAGAATGAAATTATTTCATATCAACATACGAAGAATCTCGTAGTGAAATATATTTGACGTCATTTCAAACTGATCGATGTCGCAAAAATAAATTTATTTTAATGTATTGTCTAAAAGAATTAAAGTGTCTCGAGCGATTGTTGCTAATGGCAATGGTGATTTATTTCTAATAAAAATGGCTTCCTATGCTATTTAAATGAGCACTAAATTTTGCAGTTTTTTACATAATTGAAGCACTGCGAATTTGAATTCTTTTCTGAAATTTTCAATGTATTCTAATTTCGATGCGCTGAATTTTTTGACGTATCAAACTTGTTCATAGTATTTGTAGTTTTGGATATGAAAGTGGGTGACAGACAGACGGACTGAACGATCATAATACCTTCCACTTTTTACGTTATAAACGTAGTGTGGAAGCTAAAAATTAAGTTATTTAAGATCGTTTTTCGTGGAACTTTATTTGCCCTAGATAAATTTAACGGAGTATGGTCTTCATTTATCTTATAATTTGTTTATTTTGTTTAACTTTAGGCAAAAATCTCATTTTTGTGTGTTAAATTTTCTTGGCAATCGTCCGTGAATAGGTTAAGTCCTAAAAACCTAGCAGTCAGGAAGTATCCAAAGTAGATTCGTAGGTAATGTAGATTTAAGTATATTCAAATGATATTGTAGATTTGTAACTACGTATGTTAATGTACGACGTATGTGAATGTTATTATGAAAATATTAGCATTTGAGCTGTTAACACCTTACTTTGTTTTGTTTCAGCTCACAAAATCTACAATGATAAAGCAATATCTTTCCAAACGGCTTTTAGCTTCCACACTACGTTTATAACGTAAAAAGTGGAAGGTATTATAATCGTTCAGTACGTCTGTCTGTCCATTTGTCTATCCGTCACCCACTTTCATAGCCCAAACTACAAAGGCTACGGACAAGTGTGATACGTCAAAATATTCAGCGCATCGAAGTTAGAATACATTGAAAATTTCAGAAAAGAATTCGAATTCGAAGTACTTCAAGTAGTTAAAAAACTTCAAAATGTAATGCTTATTTAAAAGCATAGGGAGCCATTTTTATTAGAATTTAATCACCATTGCCATTCGCAATAATCGCTCGAGAAACTTTAATTCTTTTAGACAATACATTAAAATAAATTTATTTTTGCGACATCGATTAGCTTGAAATGACGTCAAATATATTTCACTACGAGATTCTTTGTACGTTGATATGAAATGTTTTAACTCTATTTAAAAGCGAGGAATATTACATATTTATTCTTTGAAATATAAATAAATTTTTGCAAACGATAAGTAATAATTATTGAATTTCGAAATAAAATAAATCAACTAGCCAAATTTAGCATGTAAATGTTTAATATAGAATAAATGCTGTGTTTGGTTCCTTTTCACCTGTTAAACACAACTGTTGTAAGGAAGAGGGTTAAGTGACAGATTCTGTTACAAACATACTTGTTTTATTATTGACCCCTAGATATAATTCATCTTAATAAATAGTAAACTGATAACAAAATCACTCTGCTTACATACCACGTTTCATCTACATATTAATAAAAAAATCTACCAAATCTCTAAGGAGCCATAATTGCCCGACCACAATGGCCACAAATATTTACCTAATAAAGCAAGTTGCCCATTATAAGTCTACCCCGCTCCCAGGGGTACCTTTTCACCCGGGCAAAAAAAGCGTCTTGTATGATTCTTTAATCACAACAAGCTCGTAGTTGGAAAGAGACAAACAATCTGTTTAAATAAATCCATAACGACTCTTTTTGGGACGTGGACGTGTTACTTTTGTAGAAGAGTTGGACTCAAAGTCTGTTTAAACCGTTCTTTTCGGGCAGTTCATACATTACATCTTATAATCGGTTTAATGTATCAAAAACCAAGCTTTCGGGTAAGTATCCAAAATAGATGTGTAATTATTGTAGATTTTTTTTTATTTGAATATTTATTTATAAGCTACATTTACAAAACAAAGGCAAAACACACATTGATGGCCAAGGGGAAACAAAACCCGTACAGCCCATAGCAGAAGATTGATAATACAATTTAAAAAATTATATTATATAATATAATTTATATAATATCTAAGAGTATATAAATGATAATGTAGATGTGTAGTAATTTTATGGATGAGTTGTACTTATTTTTGGTTTAAAACACATTCTTGGTCATATTTAACATAGAATCTTAAAATAAAGGCAGAGGCTACGCGCACGGGCACCGTTCACGCATTACGTGTACGGGTATTAACGCGCATGCTCAAGTCTGGGCTTACTGGAACCGTGCATCATTGCGTGCACGGACATGATATACTTGAAAGTTGAGATTACTCTTTTTTAGGCTCCGGGCAATTTTGTTTTCTCTAAAAAAACATCCATTCTAGCCATTTTGCAATGAAAGTTAAAAAAAATTAGAAATTTAAATACTTCATGAAAACGTAAAAAATGCAAGTAAACTTTTCCAGAACAAATTTATAGCCCTCGTGTAGCTCTTGTGCGACGATAATTCAAACTAAACTAAACTAAACCAGAACAAATTTGAAACGATGATCTTTCAGGGTGAAAAAATCTTATAAAAAAAAATTAGTAATTCTGCCGATAGCGTGTTTTGAACCGGAGACATATTGAATACGAACTTCTTATGCTACCACTAAGCTACGGTGGTCAAGGATGAATCAAACTAAAAATGAATCAAACTAATAAGCCTCGGTCCTGCGCAGTTACTACCCGTACGCGTAATGCGTGTACGGTGCCCGTGCACGTAGACACTCCGTAAAAGGCAATGTAATTGCAGTTTTTCAAAAACTAAGCAGCCAGGAAGTAACCAAAGCAGATTTGTATATCATTTAGATTTAAGTGTATAAAAGTCATAATGTAGATTTTTAGTACATATATAGATGTCTCAGTTTTTGTTAAAACCACATTCGAGGTCAAATTAAACATATCTTATGACACAATTTTCGTTCAGTTTATAAAACACTAAGGAGTTAGAAACTAACCAATATACACCAGAAAATATAGCAAATGGCAAATTGATGCATTCAATAAGGGTTAGATGTCATTAACTCGAATTATCAAGCAGCAATGATGTGTGAATTTTTTCGTTAAATGAGGAAAATGAATTTATTTGTTCATCGTTTGGGAGGGTAACCACTTGTCGAATTAAGTGTCATTTTTCTACTCTGTCCTCCATGACTATACGCTTTGGTATTGTATCTGTTGTTGTAGTTGTTTCTAATGCCACTCGGTAAACGAGCTCGGAGTAGAGAGCTACCCGATTTTAAGGCGAAGTGGGGCGGCTTCCGTTTTTATTGAGCGCCACAAGGGAGGAAGTCCGACTTTTGCTCGCAGCATGACACATCCGTTTTACAGGAAGGTCCCTTTCACACATCCATTCTCACTCACATATCGGAATTTTGAACCAGATCAAAGGCCGATAACCCCCTGATCTGGTACCCCCAGAGGTATTAATTTGGTATGGGAACATGGAGGACTTTGTGACCACGACATATTTAACGTGCCCCAGCCACCATTAGCAACACGGCGGTCTATAGTCGAATACAAGCGCCGACCTAGCAACCATCAGAATTGCGAGCACCGCCGAGGACAGAACTCACAACCCTTCCGATGCGAGCACGACGCTTCACACGACTGAGCTACCGCGGCTCGTATTGTATCTAAGGTGCGGATAAAAAAAACACTGGACTTTAACCATACAGCAATCATTTGTATATTAAAAACTGCTGAAACCAGAGGCGACTGAAACTTGACTATTTTATTCTTAATTGACGTGAGGATATTTCTGTCTTCCGCAGATACTTCGCAAGTCGCTGTCTTCCGCAGATACTTATAAGTAGAACAGACTGAATGATACAATGTCGATTTCTCGTATGTTCAAGGAATTCAAATTACTAAAAAATCTGTAAAATTATGGAACATACTAAAATACTCATTTCCAAAGAGTTTAGAAATAAATTACTCTGTAAAGTGAGTGTTTTTATACCGTACGTTAAATAAACATTAAATGAAGCACATTCAGTCTAAAATCAGTTAAACAACTGTTTATGCTCAAGAGCGGTTATAAGAGAACATAATTATATTTTCTTTAATAATTTTTCTTTTGAACTCTCTTGAGAATTGGGAAAACGTGTCTTTTGTCTTATATTTTGGGACCACCTTGGTAATCGATGTACAAATACGCAGCGAAATCTTGTGTATATATTATGTTGTACGTGATGTTCTTATCGATTTGTTTAGAATTGCAATGTGTTTCCAAATAAAACAAATATTTTGAAGACGAATACATTATATATAAAATTTTTATTTAAACTTTAATGTTTTTCCCTCTTTCAACCACTTTTAAAACCATTTATATTCTATCATTGAAAAAGGAAAAAAATCTAGTTCACATTTTTTAAAAACTAATTACTTGCAAACTTCGTTTGGTTTCGTCTCTATTACAAAATGACTTAATTTTAAGGTACACTTTTAAAACAAACGAGCGGTTTTAACTCAGTCTGAGTTAATTTCCACTCCTTTCCGGTGCCGAAAATGCACTTACCCTTTAGGAGTGGATTTCACTCTTTTGTTTTAAGAGTGTATGGTCTGGAGTAAACATATTTATCTGTCATATGTAAATTAGGGTCAAGTTTGCATCTATAATGAAACAGATTTTTAGACCACAACTACGATAAATTTTTCAAAAACAGATACATATTGTTACAAATCGGTCTTTAAAACTCGATACCGTATTGTTTCATTTTTACACAAAATGATTTCGTTTATAATCAAATTAAAATCCTACTAACCATAGTAAGACAATAGTTAAAATAACTTATTTTAAATTTAACACATAATATCGAAACAAACTTGCTGTACCATCGTCTTTTACAAGAGAAAATGAGCACATTTAAACACCGGACAGGGAGGAGTTGAAAATTCAGCACTGACATAGATACTGCTGGATACTGAATAAAGATAGAGTCAATTAGATTATTCAATAAATTTAAACATTGATGGTACCATGTCATGGTGTCCGGCAAATATATGTTTTAAATAGGGTTATTTATTATGCATCGACTTAAGGGGAATGGGCGCGCTGGATCGCGGGTCTCCAAAGAAAAGTGCCTCAGTGTTAATGCTATGGTGAAAAAAATATTTTCTCTGCCACATTTCTCCGGCTGTATTGAAAACTTTTACAAACGGTTTTAATAATAAATGTAGATAACTTACAGATCTATCTTCCCACTTTTTGAAATGGCTTCGAATATTATGTGTAAAATAATTTATTGAAAATTAAAAAAAATATTCGAACCAATTTCAAAAATTTGGAAGGTCGGGACCTGTAAGTCAGTTACATTTATCACATAAAAAAATCCGCTTGCAAAAATATTCAATACAGCCGGAGAAATGTGGCAGAGAAAATATTTTTTTTTCTCCATAGGATTGACACTGATGCACTTTGCTTTGGAGACCCCCGGTCCAGCGTGCCCATTCCACCTTAAGAGCATATCACATGGACGCTCATTTATTCAACCCAATATTCAATGCAAGTCGCTCTTCAACTTTATCTTAATTTTGACTTCGAGAAGTTGGACATAGGGTTGTTAGCGATGAATGTACGATTTCTCGCTTATTGTATTTTAGGGCAGTCATAAATAGAAACTTCATCCTTATGTTTAGCGCAAATTTACGTTTGCCTATAAATGCCGGCTTAATATACGCATTCTTTAAAAGGAAGTAGTATATCTTCGCTGTGACGAAATAAGTAATTTATGCGTCCAGTTGGTTAAAATACAAATACAAAAAGTGTCGACCAACAACAGGCCAGAGGCCCAACAAAGTTGGTCCAAAATAAATCTAATACTTTACCAGCTTCCAATGACCATCAAGCTTCTTCTTCAAATCTTCTACTCTCTTCGAATACACATCATAATCTGGTAAAGCATTCCACTCATTGACAACTCTTATTATACTAGGTTGGCTCAACCAGGTCGTGTAGGGTTGAAGACGTAGAAGAAAAGTTCTTCAACCCCAACTTCCAATACAAACGGCAGATTGCATCCGAGTTTTGAGTTTTGCGTTGAAGATATGGTTCAGTTGATGATTGGGATGTAGAAGTTTTGTTCGTGTAATATGTTCTCTACTATGAATAGACTTACACTCTTAAAACAAACGAGCGGTTTTAACTCAGTCTGAGTTAATTTCCACTCCTTTCCTCGCCGAAAATGCACTTCCCCTATAGGAGTGGATTTCACTCTTTTTGCGGAGTAGGTAAAAGAAATAAAAGAAAACAATCTACGTCCTACAATCTTAAAGCGAGCGGTTTTAACTCAGTCTGAGTTAATTTCCACTCCTTTCCTCGCCGAAAACACTTCCCTATAGGAATGGATTTCACTCTTTTGTTTTAAGAGTGTAGAAAAGGCCAACCTTACACTAACTTACCATCCAACTGTCCATAAACCCACGTCATTTATCAACCAGAACATTTAAATTACAAATTGCTATCATTATGATCTCCCATTACAAATTATTATCTGTCTACATTACATTCATACTAACACCAATCCTTTCAACTTTACAGCAGCGGCCGGAGCCCCAGGGCCTGTGCCGCAGCCTCAGGCGTGACGCCCACCTCAAATGCCTGGTGCTGACCATCCTGATCGCTTGTTCGCTGGCAGCACTAGCCTGGTGCCAGTGCGCCCGCGTCACGCGTCTCGTCGTCAACTTCCAGTCGTTCCCCATCACGACGCGTCGCACCGCGTCCCCGTGCGAGGAGGGGTACGTCTTCATACCCGTGGCCTTCATGGCCATGCTCTATCTGGTGTATCTGGTGGAGTGCTGGCATTGTACCACCAGGACGGAGCTGGCATACAAGGTGACTTATGGTTGAGTTTTCTATAACTATTTTTCAACTCAATTTGCAATAACATTCCTCGCATAAATATTTATCCGGTTTCACCTTGCAACTTGCTGACATTTCTTCATCATTTTACGCTCGATTTAAAATGATAAATAAGCATCTGACTTACAAACCTTATTTTGATATTAGACCGGATTAGAATATTTGTTTTTGCTCCAGTATGACTTGAAATAATTTATTCAACGTACATCTGGCCTAGAATATATAGTTCAATTTATGTCTAACTTGCTGTAGAACTGTCTCAACTTACGTCAAGCTCATAATGGTTGTTTCAACTTATGGCTGACGGTCTTGCATCTGCTGGCTCCTCATACGTCTCTAACATGAATGAAACTTTATTGGAGATTTTCAGCGAATGAAATGTAAGATTTGTTACTCGTATTGTCTTGGTGACAGTGCGCCCGCGTCACGCGTCTCGTCGTCAACTTCCAGTCGCTCCCCATGACGACGCGTCGCGCCGCGTCCCCGTGCGACGAGAGGTACGTCTTTATACCCGTGGCTTTCATGGCCATGCTCTATCTGGTGTATCTGGTGGAGTGCTGGCATTGTACTACCAGGACGGAGCTGGTTTACAAGGTAGTATATGCTTTATTGACTTGTGTCAGTATATACTTTATGACTTATGCCTTGTGTGTTTCTTAGTTCTATATTTCAAATCCTGTCTTACATGTAATGAAAGTTAAAATATGCAAGTATGTTACAACCAATGTCTCAACTGACGTCTGGCTTACAATCATATTAACTTATGTCGGCCTCACGATCCTTGTTTTAACCTTAGCCAGACTAACATTCTTTGCTTCAATGTCTGTTTTCCCTACCTCTGTTTTCACATACGTGTGACATCAAGTCACGTGTCTCAACATCAACATCTAGTCTCTGCCCATCATGACTTGACGCACTGCGTCTCCCTGCGATATGTCTAGTAGGTAGTATTTATAACCATGGCATAATGGCCATGAAGTACCTTGCATATCTATGGTGGAATACTGGCTGCACCTCAAATGCCTGGTGCTGACCATCTTGATAGCTTGTTCGCTGGCAGAACTAGCATGGTGCCAGTGCGCCCGCGTCATGCGTCTCGTCGTCAACTTCTAGTCGTTCTCCATCACGACGCGTCGCACCGCGTCCCCTTGCAAGGAGGGGTACGTCTTCATACCCGTGGCCTTCATGGCCATGTTCTATATGGTGTAAATGATGGAGTGCTGGCATTGTACCACCAGGACGGAGCTGGCTTACAAGGTAATTTATAGTTGACTTGCCGAAATCTAACTTAAGTTATATTTTGCAGTCATATTTTTTTTAGCTGCAGTCATTTTTACGTATTGCCTACAATTGTTCAATAAATACATGTCTTGTTTACTGAAGATTATTTGTAATTTATGACTGACATAAGGACTTCCTTGCAGTTAATGCATCATTTTAAGGTCAACTTAAAACCGTATAAATATGCACCTGGATTAAGATCCACGTTCAAGGAAAAGTCTGACATGATATCTTTGTTTTTACATTCATCTTGCTTAAAGACATTTCTACAAAGTTATGACTGGTTGATTACAAATACATGGTTTTTTTCCCGTCTTACTTGCTATATCCGTCTCACCTTGCAACAAGCTCAGATGCATTTCTTCAACTTATGACTGCTTGCAGTTCGTTAATTCCATAAACATCAAAAGAGCAAACTATCATATTGCGGTTGAAAAGTCATCTTTTGGGCTCTTATTTATCCAGTCTCTTATTGATGGACTCGTATTGTCTTGGTGCCAGTGCGCCCGCGTCTCGTCGTCAACTTCCAGTCGTTCCACATCATTACGCGTCGCACTGCGTCCCCGTGCGAGGAGGGGTACGTCTTCATACCCGTGGCTTTCATGGCCATGCTGTAACTTGTGTATCTGGTAGAGGAGTGCTGGCATAGTACTACCAGGACGGAGCTGGCTTATAAGGTTGTATCTGCTTTATTGCTTGCTATGCTTACGTTACCTGTCCTAATTCAAGTCTCTGACTATAGAGAGTTGAGCATTCATTTTGAGGGCTCTTGTTTGACACTCTCTGCATTATCGTTTCAAGTATACGTATTGTTGTATTTCACGTTACGTTGCTTATTTCACGTCGGTCGTGAGGGTTAGTATAGGGTGTTTGTACTGACCAATACAGTACTTCTCTTACGGTAAGTCGGAGGAGGAACGATTAATGTGAGGTGTTGATGTCTGATGTGAGTCTAAGGACTTTGTTGCCTGCTTTGAGTCACGGGTATTCGCTGCATGCTTTGAATCTCCTGAGTTTTCTTGTGGTTACTTGGAGGTTATCTGAGGTGTGACCTTAGATGGTTTCACGTATAATGTCACCAATGAAGAGGTACGGGGTGACCAGGTTTGTATCACAGAACCTCATGCATGCTAACCCAAAACTTTTGCCATAAAGTAATTACTTGGTCACCAGAGCAATTATTGGTCATTTGTGCTAACCACTACACTATTAACATAATAATTAAGAGTTACATTTTATATGCCAAATTTCAGGTGGACTCTTCCACGGTGTACGAGCACATCCAGCAGATGCGAGAGACGCAGCCCGTGATCTGGTGGAAGGCGGTGTGCTACCACTACGTTCGAAGGACGAGACACGTGACTCGGTATCGCAATGGCGACGCCTACACCACCACCCAGGTCTACTACGAGCGGGTCAACTCGCACGGCTCGGGGGCCTCCTTCACCTACACCAACTGCGGAGTCAAGGACATCTCGAAAAAGGTAACTGCAACTTATATTGATGCCTCTTATTATCTACTAAAAGAATTTTTGCCGACCCGGCGGCGCAACGGTTAGGGAGCTAGCCTTTGGAGCCTCTGGGTTCGGGTTCGAATCCCGGTAAGGCATGGATGTTTGTGTTTGTCGAGTATATGCGGAGTACGTGCTCGTTAAATCTGTTGGGTCCGAAAGTCCTGTGGGCGGTCATTGCGCAGTTTCCCACGGGTACAGGTCCCTGGAGACTATTTCCCTCCCCTTCAGGGACATGTCTAAATTGTGGAGGTGGCGATAGATGGCAGCATCTGTCATATATGTGTGTGTATGTCGTGTCCGTCCTTCTTGACGATGGTTTATAAGCGGGTCTTTGTGACCAAGCACACAAGCCTGAAAATTTATGTCTAAAAACCTACCTACTAAAAGAATTGTAGAACTTAGTGGAAGCACGTGATATTTGACGAAATGGCGATAAAAAATTGCTTATTAGCTTTAAATTTTTTAGTTTGCATTAGATCTATTAAAAAGCATGCGGTAAAGAATCGATTTAACTTTAAATTTCAGAAAATGGAGAGATTTAACTACCTGAAGAAGATATCTTTAAAGTACGGAATCATATGTTCATACATCAAATGGGAAGTGTCCAAATATTTGAAAACTTGGTGGTGTTAAAAAAAAATTCTTTTTTTTTCTTCAAAATATCTCATAACATTTTCTTCCACTAAGCTCTTCAATTAAGAATGTATGTTTTGATACAAGTATTGGTTCTTTAGTATGATGAGGAACATGGTTGAACCTCTGACTAGGATTACTGAAACGTTCAACAAATGTCTCAACTTCATGATTAGTTAACATGGATTTCTAAACAATAAATAGCGGCCGAACTATCACGTTGTTTTTGTCAATGCAGCATCCTCCCAAAACATTTATAGATTAGAGGAAAGTGGAAACTGCTTTATACCATGATATGTTTCGGTTTAGTTTAGTTTAGTTTGAATTATCGTCGCACTAGAGCTACACGAGGGCTATTGGCGACGGGCGTCGTATTTTAGAACCACAGTCAAGTGACGAGACGACACCTGAATAGGCACCCAACGCAACCGTTAAGGGCGCATAGTACGCAGCGTTAGGACTTTGAAGGATATTTAACGTGCACTCCCTCCACAAGGGGTATTATTCGTCGGACATTTTGGCTGCACGGGCCGTTTATAGGTCGGCAGTTATTTTGGCGATGCCCGGACCCAAACCTGGGACCTTCCGCATGCTAAGCGAATGCCTAACCGACTGGGCTCCCCAGACCCTGATATGTTTCGGGTTCCTGATGGTCAAAGAAGGGTTCTGGAACGGTTAATTTCTTGAACCGTAAGGTGTAAAACAGGATAAATTTAATAAAATTTCTGTCAAGTTCTGGCTACAAAACGGGATTTAAAAAAAAAAAAACGTTTCAATATTTAATACTACAACAACGCATTTTGTCCCTCCTAGTAAATATTTAAAAGGATCTTTAAAAACAATATCGTAAAGATTAATGTACTCTAATTTTAACCAACAGGCCAAATTCCAAAACCAGATCAAACAAAATTCTGAAAAACGGCAAGAAAATCACACAAAAAATCAATAATTTGTATTCTTTAATATTAACTTTCAAACAAAATTCTTCCAAATTCCTATTCTTAAAATAATTTCTAAATATTTCAAAGCATTCCAAAGGTTCAACAAACAAACATTCTCAAAAATAATTATTAAAAAGAAAACTATAAAAACAATATCCAAAATTAATCACATTTCCAAGGCTCATATTTGCAGTCGGAAAATGTTGGATCTACAAAAACAAACCCTATCTCAAACTTCGAACCATCACTGAAAAAAAGATGAATACTAATGGAGCAAGCAGATGAGAAGAGAAAAAAAAATTCCAACGCCTTCTGCTCGTAAGTCTTTTGAATTTATGACGTTTTCTCTCCTCTAAAAACGAGATTTTTTCGATGGATTTGCGATGGATCGATACGGTAATAGTAGAGAGGGTCTGAAATGGAGATTGTTTAACTTTGATCAATGCTAGAGATTAGGGTGGTGAGGGGTTTGAACATTAAGGAAATTTCAGCATATTTCAGAGGGTAATTTTTCATGTTAATGTAGAAAGCTGAATAAATATTTTCCTAGTTTGTTTGTAAAAAGAGAAGCAATAAATTATAATTTAAATTAGCTTCATAATGTATGATTATAAATGAGATGTTGTTATTTAAGGTATGATAATAACAATTTCTGCACTGGTTGTTATAGGTTCTTCTTTTTCAACTGACTATGAGAGCATGCGAAAATATAATACACAAAATTAAAGATTTTGTTTTAATAAAAGCACTAATCAGCAATATTATTTTAACTAAAAGCTTTGGGTTTTTTAATAATCTGAATTTTTTTATCAAGTTATATTTTTTCCACATTTAGAACAATAAAACATAAAAAATAAAACTTCATTACTAACTAACTTTTTTGTTAATAAAAACTCATAAAATATTAAAATTATTATTTCAAGTAAAATATTTCACATTTTCTTATCTCTTAAATTTGTATGTTATTTCATAATATATAGTTTTAAATTACATATTTTGCTTTTACATATACGCCTTAAAACACACACAAAAAATTTCACTAAAAGATGTATTTTATACTAGGGTCTCAAGGGAAAAAATTATATATGTCCTGTTTACCAATAACTAAAATTTAACTTATAATAAGTTTACAAAAAATTGTTTTTAACATTTCAATATTTCAAAGCAAAACTTAACTCCATTTCTTTAATTTTAATGTTAGATAAATATTCTATCAGAACCTGAATATAACTTAAATATTTACAGTTGTTGAACATATTAAATTATTTTACGCATCCGAAAGCCAACTGCATTCAAAACACAAACATAACTTCAAACGTCTTTCCCCGAACCATCCTAATTAAAATAATCAAATATTGAAATACTACTCCTTTCATCTTAAATTTATTATTAGTACATTCACAGAAACATTTATAGCTCTTTGTTATGCATTGGTAAACATCGCAGTTTGGTGCTCACAATAAATATTTTTAAAAATCCTTAAAAAAAAGTATAGATAGTTAAGAACTATTATAAATGAATATTATATTTCAATATTTGCCAAACAAAGGCTGATTTTCCCTGTTTGAAATTGTAAATAAGTTTTCCTATCTATTTCAATCTTAGCCACGGCCAACTTCAATAACAAGGCCAGAGAAGCTCTCCCAAACATGAGCGTAGACGGAAATTTTGACGTCACTGTTCCCAGTGCCGAATATCGAGAAACTAGTTCGGACGCATTCGGAACCCTATAAATGTGGTCAGCCATGAACGAGTGGTTCCGAACAGCTTTCGAGACAGGTTGTCTTCATCTTCGGAACAACGTCACTTGGAACTATGACGTCAAAATTTCCGTCCCCGAGCGTGTTTGGGAGAGCTTCTTTTGCCTTAGTACTCAAGTAGGCCGTGTCTTAGCCCGTAGCTTTTTTTAGTTCGAGTGGTTTCACAGACAGACGATCAACCAATGATCAAAAACGACTCTTTTTCGAAATCAGCACCCTCCAAAACGTGTTGGAAAAACAAAATCCATTTTGGACTTTCGACTCTCTCGCAATACGTTCATACACTGTTAAAAATTTTGTGCTTGGTTTCACCATGATATTGGTACCTTTCACCATGATATTGGTTCCTAGTAGCTGCAACGGCTGGATGGTGAAATGTTTCACCTTTTTTTCGATGTTTGGTTGAACCATTTTTCTGGATTTGGAAACAAAAACCTGAGAAATGGTTCAACCGAATACCAAAAATATGGTGGAACGTTTCACCATTCAGCCGTTGCAGCTACTAGGAACCAATATCATGGTGAAAGGTACCAATATCATGGTGAAACCAAGCACACAATTTTTAACAGTGTACATTGTATTTTATATTAGGTAATAAGAAGTAATACTTTGAATTTAAGCGTTTTACACTATTGGAATGTATGTTTGTGTTTAGTGAAATACGTATACAAATACGAAAATTGTCGACCCACAACAGGCCAGAGGCCCAGCAAGGTTGGTCCAAAATAAATCTAATGCTTTACCAATTTCCAATGACTATCAAGATTCTTCTTAAAATCTTCTGCTCTCTTCGAATACACCATATAATTTTTATTCTCTTCGAATAACCATATTTTATGTTGCATCCAACTAAAAGAATACCATTTTCGCGAATTAAATTCATCATCCACAATGCTTGATAAATAGCGTTGTCCGCGTACTTCTTATTTATTGATAGGATTTTTCTCCAGTTCATAAGATCGTTAGGATTAGGTTGCGTCAACGTCGCACAAGAGCTACATGAGGGCTATTGGAGACATGCGTCATAATTTAGAATCACAGTCGAGTGACGAGCTGATACCTATAAGATGGTTAGGACGACGACCGAACCTGGTATTGACACTCCTTCGCATCACTCAGTCCCTCATCCTAATACGAATCTATTTCAGAAACATTACAAATACAAAAATTGTCGACCAACAACAGGCCAGAGGCCCAGCAAGGTTGGTCCAAAATAAATCTAATACTTTACCAGTTTCCAATGACTATCAAGATTCTTCTTAAAATCTTCTGCTCTCTTCGAATACACCACATAATCTCATAAAACATTCCACTCATTGACAACTCTATTGTAAAAATAATGTTTTCTTACCTACCTTCTATAGCATGATTTATTCAATGTCTGATCATGTCCTCTGGTCCGGCTATCTAAGGTAAAACCTAAGCCCTCCATGTCTCCCTGTTTTATGAACTTGAATAACTGAATTAAATCACCCCTAGCTCTCCTATTTTCCAGGTAACATGTTTAAAGATCTTAATTTGTTATCATAATCAATACCAGATAGACCCTTTATCATTTTGTAGCCCTATGCTGAACTTTTTTAAGCAACTCTATATATTTTCTGAGGAAGGGAGACCAAAACTGAACAGCATATTCCAGATGTGACTTTACCAATCCCCTATATAATGGCAAAATGATCTCTTTAGACATAGAAGTGATACTTTTTCTAATATATCCCAACATTCGATTGGTATGTACTTAAATATAGTAAATGTTATCAGTTAGTTTGACTGAAGAGTGATTTAAGTCAAAACACAGCTCAAAAACCACTTTTTTACGATCAGCACCCTTCAAAATACTATGTAGAAAACATAACATTTCCGTTTAGGATTTTGGACCCCATCTCAATACTTTCATTTTCTTATATTTCATACCAGCTAATTAAAAGGAATTTTTTTTTACTAAAAAAACTATTGAAATATGTATTTCAGCTTAAGGTTTTAAATTAAAAATAAGAGATATAAATAATCTGTTGTCCTATAACTTAAATTTAGCCATTAATATTTTACAATAAAATTGTTTTATTCATAATGTTAAATAAAAACTTATATTTCAGACAACTTTCCTTTAAATTTAATGAAATCTATATATTCCACCAGAGCCATAATATTATTTAAATGCTTATATTTGTTGAACATTCGAAATTAGATTTCATCTGAAAACTGGCTTCCTGCAAACAAACAGAACTTCAAACGTCTTTCCCCGAAACCATCCTAATTAAAAATCAAATATTGAAATAGGAGCCTCCTCCTTTCATTCTACATTTATTATAAGTACATCTTCTAAAACAACTCTTGCTCATTATTTATTGCAATTATTCATGTAACGCAATTATTTTCAAAACAAGCCTATCGCCGTTTCAGATGCTCTCTGTATATTGTCTTTTCCATTGCACTGCGACGAGAGCTAGGCTTGCAAATTGAAAGCGGCACTTTCGCAAATTGAATTTTCAATAGCTTTGTTGCCGGTCGTCCTCGTTTCCTGCCCCTTTATTCATTAGTTCCTAGTAATTTACAGATGAAAAGGGGGTTTCGGAGTGTCGAGAGAGTAAATGACTCAGTTGGTTCAGTGTAGGGAAAATATTTATAAGGCCTTGATGTTCTATTAGTAATGACGTTAATGTTCTAGGAAAACATTTGTTTTACTAATAAGATCACGCTACGCACAAATAATGTCCAATACATGTACATCAGTACATGTAAAACTAACTGTTATTCGAAGTTTGCTTAAAATTTACAGTGTACACAAGGTATAGTGCGGGGAAAATGTCTAGACACTCCTACGGACACAGAAAACTTAACGTTGATTTCATAGAGATAGGAAGGAGGTGTAGAGAGGTCCACCAGTTAAGAGAAATTGAAGCAGGGCTGTCAGGTTTTTCGAGCTAATGCGCATAACATACTGACACCGAGGTATCCCAAGATGCACCGCTCTAGTCTGCTTCATTTGTGCGTTACTGCGCATATACAAGGACCTCTCTATTCTCCTTCCTACCTCTATGGTTGATTTAGAGGAATGTTAGGATTTTAACTAGTACTTCCTAACAACCTGGTACAGTAATTTTGACGTCAATCGGGTTAAGCACTAGAATAAGCTATGCACCTTGAATCTACTCAACTTGCTGTTCAATCTTGCATTATGTGTTTACCCTTTTTTATCCACTGAAGACCCACCGAGTATATGTGGAGTACGTGCTCGCTAAATCTGTGGGTCCGAAAGTCATGTGGGCAGCATCTGTCTTGTATGTGTGTGTATGTCGTATCCGTCCTTCTTAACGAAGGCTTATAAGCGGGTCTCTGTGACCAAGCACACAAGCCTGAAAATATATGTCTACTAACCAACCAACCATGCTTATTCCATATCATTTCCTTGCAGTTACTGGACCTCGAGAAACACCCGGCCACCAAGATCCGCTTCAGCAAGGGGTTCGCTTTCGCCAACCTGGAGGCCGCCAACGAGTTCGACGAACAGCGCAGACGATTCTTCCACGAGAACGAGCGACTCGACGACTACATGGAAATGTGCGAGGGCCTCGATCTCGTTGGAGTCAACTTCCAGGAGCACATGGTCGCTTTCGCCGAGCCACACAGGCTCCCCTGGTGAGAAACGTACTGAACTAATAAAAAATTGTAGTCGTGCAGCATCCGTGCTGGTAAAGGTAACACTTTCACGTGTGCTGTAATTCGAGTTAGAATACAGCATCTATAATAATAAAATAGAGTCTGTCTGTTTGTCTGCGGATCGTGAAAAACCTATTTGTACTGCTCGAAAAAATTCGAAAATTTTAATATAGATTCCCTGTAACACCCACGTGTGCACCTGAGGCTTAGTATTTTCATATTTTATTACGATTTTTTAATTAATATAATTATTTTTAAAAATACGTCATCCACCTGAGAGTGAGAGACCGAAACTGGGGCTTGAACACACATGGACTGGGCCGAAAAAGGGTCTTGACGTCATCCGTAGATAAACATGAAAATCCAGTAAGAAGAGCCGTTCAAAAATAAACACAAATTCGATTTCTACTTATAATTTTCAATTTGAAAGAAACTTTAGCGCGAACGAAAATTAAGTATAAACACGATCGCGAGGATTTAATTTGTAGGATTGTTATTTGACAATCATTATTTTATTTCATTTATTGACTGTGGAATGATTACCACTTTTGGGTTGTTAAATTTTAAAGATCGCCGAAAGTCGCCAATGAATAGACCTGCGATTTTATTATAGCTGTATAAAAAACAAATCACCGTTATTAAAGGTTAACCCATGCGACGCCAGGTTTAGAAAGATAGTAAGTACTAATAAACGAAACGCACACACGTGTGCTGTAATTCCATTTAGAATGCAGCATCCGTGCTGGCAAATGTAACTTTTACACGTTTTCTGTAATTCCTTTAAGAATACAGAACCCATGCTGCTAAATGAAACGTCTATACGTGTGTTGCAATTAAAGTCAGAATACAGCACACGTGATAGTAAACGTAAGGCCTACATATGTGCTAAGATTTTCAAGCACAGGTGACTCAACCCCGACCCAGTTTATATCCTCCGCTAAATGGCTGGCACAATAGCCGCCGATCCATAAATGGCCCCTGTAACCAAAAATTCTAACGAATAATACCAAGTGTTGAGGGAGTGAGTGTTAAATATGCTTCAAAGTCCCAACGCCGCCGCCTTAAAATATTGAGTTGGGTGCCCAATTAGATGACGTCTCGTCGCTTGACTGTGATTCAAAATAATAACTTGCATGCGAAAGGTCCCATGTTCACTTCCGGGCATTTCCAAAATAACTACCCACCTGTAAATAGTCAGTACAACCAAAAAAATAGTAAATTTTAAACCAAAACGTAGTTTTAACTGAGGTTTATAAGCGGCATCTATTGAAGCACAGGTGTATAAAATAAGCTCACATCGTAGAAACGCAAAGCGAAAGATCTTTTAATTGTTCAAATTTTCATCTTACAATAGGCAAATGCAAATAAGTACTAATTATAATAAAAGAACTGTCTACAATAAAAAGTTGTACAACAGTATGAAACACTATTTGTGATATTACAACATTGATGCAAGAAGTGGTTCAAAACAGTTGTATCTATTATTTAAATAAAATTATTACGGGGTGTTTGAAAATTATGCTTCCTAAATTGAAAGAAATGCTACACCGTTAACTTTCCATAGCATCTCAAATATAGATAACATACTCTGAAACAGTATTTATAATTTTTAAAAACTATCCTGTAAGTTGTCTTTTCAGCTATGTATGTACTATAATAAGGAAACAACTTCTACAGATATAGTCTTGAGCAAAGGGAAAGTTATTTCATACCTAGCTATTTTTAATAATTAAAGTTATAACTAGCTTTTTAAATATTTTTAATAATGTTTTGAAATTGAATATTGATTTTGTCTAGAATGACTATATTCATATTATTCTAATTCATATCAAACTTCAGATGGAACCATGTAGTTTTATGGTTGTTAACAGTTAAGAGGGTCCGGTACCTTGCACAAGGTTTTCTTTATTTTTGCACTTACGTAGAAAAAAATGTGGATTCACTAAGCAACATATATAAACAATACTTTTTAGCCCAAATAACTTCAAATTATGTGCAAAATTTGACAAAATTTAAGTTTATAAAATTTTTGCCTTTTTTCAAATTCCTACCTCCTCTTCGATTTTTCAATTTTGTGTTTTTAAAAAATTATTAGAGGTTCTTTATTAATATCCTAATAGAAGTGTGCATTAAAATTTTAGTTAACACACACTACTGTTTTGGAAAAAAATATTACTTAAAAAATTACAGATCTTTATGGGAAAAAAACGAATTTTCAACTTTGAACATTGTTTACGAAAAATCAAATGAAAATTAAGCAAAAAGAATGCATAATTTTATAATAAATACTATATTGCATTTAAAAATGTAAAGAAAACAGTTCAAAGTGCTGTAGTTAAAAAGCCTTAGCATTTTGAAATAGATAAAAATAGGAAAATCTCGTCTGGAGATATTAGCCTCTTAAGTTTCTAAACATTACCAGAATACAAAGTTTTTGATTGAAATTAATCATAACTCTTTTGGTATTATGAATTTTGTTATCTGGTTTGCTAGGAATTGTAGACTATTGGCTATATTATGTTTCCATACAATAAAAAAGTGCAATTTTACCAATTTCAAAGTACTGGACCCCTCAGTTCTTTTACTTATAGTATAGGTAGTTTAAAAAATAATGCAATTCATCAAATAATGAAAACATACTTAACGTATTTTCTTTTTGTATAACTTAAAATATTTTTTAAAATTCACTACTATTAAGGGTCTTAATATAGAATTTAAAAAGGTTTAAATATATTAATTATAAAGAAAATGAATATTTTATTATCATGATAGAAATTGCATATTAAATTTTTTTAAACTACCTAATAAGTAAAAGAACTGAACAGTTTAAAATACTTTAAGCACCATAATTATTTCTCATGAGAAAAATTACAAAATTACACTAAAAATGCATTAAAAAATTAATTAAAGTTATATCGATTTATTTTTAACTATTTCTTGCTTCATAAAATTCAAAAGAATCTTTCTTCGTTCAAAACATTTTTCCTAGTAATAGTTACTCTAGAAGTAAATAAGAAAAATATCTTTCCTGACTATTGTTTTTCGTTCTTTGATATTCCATTAGAACATTTTCCGTTTCCTTTCGAAAAAATCGGACAGTTTTGAAATGAGTGCGCGAATGATAAGATAGAATTGAAAAAAGATAGGAAATTGTGATTTCTTTCAGAGTTAACGAAAAAAAGTGGCAAAAAAAAAGAATTTTGTATTTTCGGGACTTTTTTTTAATACATTAGTGTTAAAAAATAATGAAAGGATGGATCAATATTTTTTTCGATTGAATTATTTTTAAATAAATTCTCTAAATATTTTTGAATGAATATGTAATTATAATTTTTTTAACTTATTATTTTACTGATTCGTTTAAACTGAAATCTTTTTAACAATTACTATAAACTATCTTAAGAGGATACGGTACCCAATACATTATTTCTAGAAATGATAACATGAACTTGCAAATTATAATGGTTTCAGATAATGTTCACTCTAAATAAACATTTTCTAGCAATATAAACAAATATTTACAAGTAGTTTTTCATTTATTTAAAAACAGTCAAAATTTTGAACTTTTTTAAAACGCTACTCCCCTTTCAATTTATAGAATAACTCCACCAAACTTTTATAGTTTGTTTTTAGTACTATTTGTTCAAGACCAGTGCATGGATTTTAAAATGTGAGCTACAGTTAAAAAGTAACATGCATTTGTACTGAAAATCACAAAAAATTACAAATTATTGAATTCAACATTTAAAAAAACAACTAGACATAGAAAACCTTATTTCATGCACAATTCTGTGCACCATTTATATAAGAACACGAGTTAAAAATTTCAAAATTCTAACTTAATTAGCAAAAAAGCCTTAGGGATTTTTTAAACACAAGAAATGAAAAACGCGAAACAGAGAAAGAAAAGGTTGCAAGCAGACGAAATACATATTCAAACTTATAGGAATGAATCCAGAAAATATGTAATAACTTTTTTTTCTACAAAAGATATCATTATGAAACTTTCAGTAAATGTTTAGAAAGATACTGCAAATAATAAGAAGTACAAACTGAAAAATCGATATTTTAACCAATTTTTGGGTACCGTATCCTCTTAATAGCCCATCAACAACGATCGGCAGGAGGTTTTGCCAAGTCTGCACAGATTTGCTTCGGACAGAGAAAAACTATTTAGCTAAGTTTCTAAACTAAACTGCGACACTCATCTGTACGCTTTAGCACAATCCGATAGTGTGACTCAATAAAAAAAATTTCCTTGCCTAAGAACTAAGTCCAACAAAGACAAACTAGAGGGAAAAAAATAGCACTTTCTGAGACTGGATACTCTCCTATATACCCTCTTAATAAATTATCTGAAGCTGCCTATCGGAACAAGAGACTGGCAAACCTAGAAGGCAACAAGAACCACTCGCTGCCAAGTCAAATGGTTTCGGCCAATATTGGCTTGCTTTCAAGTTTATCAAGGCTAAACAATTAGCATAAATCTAAAGAATGGTTTTGCTTTTCAAGTATTCTAACATTACTCACATTTCTATTTTTACCCAATAATTGGAGAGCTCAGTTGGAGAACATTTTAAGTGCCGTTATTAAAAAAAAATTGCGGTTAATGAACAGATTACTAACTTCTTAAACGATAACAAATTTCCCCCTTTTCTTTAACTTTGTTTAGTACATTAGCTTCCACACTACGTTTATAACGTAAAAAGTGAAAGGTTTTATAATCGTTCAGTCCGTCTGTCCGTCCGTCCGTCACCCACTTTCACAAACAAGTGGGATACGTCATTTTGAAGCAAAAAACAGATTAGGCTACATTCCAAATTTCATTAAAAAAATTTAATTAGAAGTTTATTTAAAATTTAAATAACTAAAAATTTAAATTACATTGAAATAACATGCAAATTCCATTTTCATTCAATATTTTCACTGTTGCCATTTCGTTAAACGTACGAGTAACTTTATTCAAAATAAAAATAAAAACTTTTGAAGGAATATTTATTTATGTGATATAATTTAGTTTGGACTGTTGTAATATCACAATAGAGTTCTTTTGATGGTTTATTATATATGTATGAAGAAAGATGCATAGAGTATTCTAACTTTTCTTCTAGCGTTTAAAAGTTTTACAACTAGCTAAAGGCCCTGTTTGGCGAATTTCTTTCTGAGGTGTATAAATAGTTTGTTTCCTGTTGGCAGCGGTTTAAGTTACAGATTTTGTAACAAACCTACTTGTTTTTTACTGTTCGCAAGTACCATTTTTAACAAATCTGATTGCAAACTAAAAACTTTAAGGCTCGTTTTCACCTTTTTGTGTCACTGAGCACGTTCTTCCACTAAGCTATTCAAATTAAGTTGTAATAAGTTTAAAAACAGCTTTCAAATTTAATTTCTTTCTTTCGTGTCCTAATGCCAAATTTAACAATAAACTGCCAGATATAGCAACCTCTGTCACTGATCTTTGTCCCTTCCCAAACCAGTCTTTTAACTAGTAGATCCTCCATTTACTTTATCATGTCGTTGAAGCTGCCTATCGGAGCGCAGCACTAACTATATCGATCTTCTATTGGAGTATTGGCCCGGAATTCTCTAGGTGGTATTGGCTAAGCGTTAAGGGGTCACCGTTGTTTACGTGAGTTAATCAATCAAGTCGTGGTCCGTTTAGTTTGGTATGTTGTACCAGGTTTGGTATAGTTTTTGGTGGTGGTTTCGTTGATAGAAATGTTTTAAAATGGTTAATGGTTTAATGCGTTAATTTTGTGCCCAGTTGATATATTGTGGGTTAGTTTTAGCTTCCACGCTACGTTTATAACGTAAATAGTGGAAGGTATTATACTCGTTCAGACCGTCTGTCCATTCGTCCGTCTGTCCGTCCATCTGTACGTCACCCACTTGCATAGCCCAAACTACAAATGCTGCAGACAAGTGTGATACGTCAAACAATTCAGCGTATCGAAATTAGAAGACATTGAAAATCTCAGAAAAAAAATCGAATTCGAAGTAATTTAATTATTTAAAATACTGCAAAATTTAATGTTCATTTAAAAAGCATAAGAAGCCATTTTTATTTGAATTAAATCACCATTGTCATTCGAAACAATCATTTGAGAAACTTTAATTCTTTGAAATAATAAATTAAAAGAAATTTATTTTTGCGACATCAAGCAGTTTGAAATGACGTCAAATATGTTTCATTAAGAGATTCTTTGTTTGTTGTTTATATTAAATGTTTTGGTTCTATTTAAAAGAGAAGAATATTACATATTTATTTTTTTAATATAAATTAATTTTTGCAAACGATAATTATTATTGAAGAAATAATTATTGAATTTTCGAAACAAAGTTAATGAAACTATCCAAATTTAGCGTTTATAGGTTTATAATAGAATTGATATTGTGTTTGGCGACATTTTCCCTGTTGAACACAAATGTTGTGTGGAAGCGGGCTGAGTGACAGTTTCTGTTACAAACCTACTTGTTTTATTTAGTTTTGTTTCTAATTAGGAGGAGTTAAGATTTCAATAACAATAAAATTATATTGTTAAATTTTTTAAATGCTAATTTCTTGCTGTGCTGATGATTATTCAATTCTTTTTTTAAAGAAAGCTTGCATAGAAAGAAACGTTTATTTATTTATTTTTTCATTATTTAATTACTTACTTAAAATGCGGCAAAAAAATAAAATTCGAGCATTTTTCTATCTTTAAGTTAACACATGTTTCATGAAACATAAATTCGACAAAATAATTGTGTTTTTTTAGATATTAATAAATTATATTTTTTGTTTATCCCAAATTGTTTAAAAATTTTCAAGAAATAACTTAATAAACGATTTTTGAATTTACTTACAATTTTCTGTTTATTAGTAGATAGATATGCTCCATCCTTGAAAATTCATTAATTCTTTCGGCAAAATTTAATGTAGAAATACAAGATATTTTTCCCCAAGACACAATTTATTTACTAGAATATTATTTATTTGACATAAATAAAGAATAAGAATGTTTTAATTATTTTTTTGATATCGAAAGTTTTAGCGTAAAACAGGAACTGAATTATAAGACTTATTTCACTAATTTAAGTAGATTACGGTAAAATCCTTGCAAACACGATAGTTGCAGAAATTCATATAATTTATCGGCATGATTATTCTAATTGTAGAACAGTACAAATAATTTTTCGCGCCAACGACACAATTTATTTATACCTAGAATATTTATTGTTTCATTTGTGAACATAAATAAATGAAGTAAGAATTGTTTTTAATTATTTTTCTTTTGATATCTTGAAAGTTTTAGTCGCGCTAAAACTAGGAACTGAAAATTATAAAACTTTATTCCACTAATTTTCTGTGTTCGTGTCAAATCCTTGCAAACACGATATCTTAGCAAGAAACCCTTTGAATTTGTTAGTAGTAAATCTCTATGCTTCTTAACTACAAGGTTAATATAATTTTAAAAAAACTTTTTACCGATACACTTTAGTCAAAAGGAAAATATGTAAGAAACACCATTACATAGTTGATAGTGTTAACTTGTTAAAGTTGTTATTTCTGATTTCTGTAATGTGCATACAATGTTCGTAAATTGTTTTGGAATCCAGAAATTTCTCATACAATGAAAAATTCAGCTTTTTCTCGTCGTGAAACGTAGACCATCGTTCGAACTTACACCAAACGTTTTGTTCGTAAATTGTAAAAAATTCCCTTTAATTTACCTTCACAGTTTGATGATAAAAATGCTGCCATCAATCTGTACTGTGAATTTGTATATATGATGTAAAATGTATCGTGTGGTACAGGAGAAAACGATTGTTTCACTGATAAGGATTCATATGTGCACTCGCCTTCTCTGTTTAAATTCTATTGGAGTAAGTTTTTCATACAAATACAAACACAAATACAAAAATTGTCGACCAACAACAGGCCAGAGGCCCAGCAAGGTTGGTCCAAAATAAATCTAATACATTACCAGTTTCCAATGACTATCAAGATTCTTCTTAAAATCTTCTACTCTCTTCGAATACACGACATAATCTGTTAAAGCATTCCACTCATTGACAACTCTATTGTAAAAATAACGTTTTCTTACCATGTGACTCTGTGCGTCAAGAAAACGTCATTTTTCTGTAAAACAAACATTACAACGACGGTATGTTAAAAAATAACCACAAAATGGGCAATAATTTTACAGATTTTTTACAGAGTATATTAAATACAAAAAAAGCCCTTCAGTGTACTATCTTTGAATTTGAGCTATTTGGTGTAAGTTGTATGGACAGTAAGAAATACTTTTTACTATTTATTTATACATGTTTGTGAGAATAACCAGTACACATTTACCCTTTTTTTAGGTACGTTTCCCACATGATCTTCTGGATTTTCAGCCTGGCCCTCCTGTCCTGGCCCTTACGTGTCCTCATCCAGTACAAGACGGCCTACGTTCACTACCAAGTAAAAGAACTACTAAAATTTATTAGTACACTCTTAAAACAAAAGAGTGAATTCCACTCCTATAGGGAAAGTGCATTTTCGGCACCGAAAAGGAGTGGAAATTAACTCAGACATAGTTAAAACCGCTCGTTTTAAGAGTGTAGGACGTAGATTGTTTTCTTCTATTTCTTTTACCCACTCCGCAAAAAGAGTGAAATCCACTCCTATAGAGGAAAAGCATTTTCGGCACGGAAAGGAGTGGAAAAAACTCAGACTGAGTTAAAACCGCTCGTTTGTTTTAAGAGTACTTTTCTATTTCCCAGGAGCGAGCGATAAAGTCGCCAATAATGTCTCGCCAAACGGAATATTTCTAATGGTAACCATTATCTGTGGTATAATGTGGTCCTTAAAACTAGTCATACACGGAGGAACATAACATGTGAACCTTCCAAGCATCGCCACTCATGTCAAACCAATACCACGTTACATGCTGTAGCGGCCTCAGTACCCACAGTCTACTAAAAGGTTCCTCAAGGTAGAGATGAGTTACATCGGCTTATATACTACTATTAACGTTGCAATTTGGAATAGTGGTAAGAACGTGGCTGTAAGTCAGCGCCACCTAGTTGTTGATGGCATATTGAGGTTGCGTGTGTGGTGAACCGTCACACCAAAGGTACTGAGGACGCTACAATGCCAAACCAATACCACGTTACATGCCAAGCCAATCACTGACGAATGAATATGCATTCGGTAACTTTTTAGAGTAGAGATGCTTGGCGAAGCTAATATGTCCTGTCGCTTGTCCGTTTCCTCCATATATGCCTAGCTTTAGATGTGTACACTACGATTTGCCGCCAGAAAATTCTGTTTTCCTCAATGATTCCGTTTGTCGAGATTTGAACCCGCGAATTGGAAAAGTACCCATTTATTCAACTATTTATGTACAGTCCCTGGACAAATTATTAGACGCACTGCAAGATTTCATGTAAAATATTAATTACCGGGTGATATTGTACCGTTTTATTATTTTAAATTGATTTGTTTTTTTATTTTTATAGTATCCAATCAAAGATTTATTTGATATAAATAAAACAGCATTAATTTATTAAAGCATAAGTTTATTAAGTTTTAAAGAAAAGTGAATTTAATGTTAGCAAAAGTCAATATTTAGTTGAGCCACCTTTATCCAATATCAAAGCTTAATTTTACGCGGCATGCTATCAATGCAAGACTGTACTGTCTCCTGCATTTGAGGATGATGATTCCACACATAAGTAATCTTTTCTAGGAGCTGATACAGGTTTGTACTTGTTTACGTTCATGTATCACTTCGTCAACACCGTGTTTCCATAAGTTAAAAATAATTACAAATATGTAGTCTACAACAATTCTTTTAAATAAAAATCAATAATAGTGCAGTTTAAATATACGACCATTATTGCATAAAAACTCTTAAGAAACATAAAATTACTAAAAAAATATACAGTGCGTCTAATAATTTGTCCAGGGGTATTTACATTGCTCCGTACCATAAGTTACCTTTTGATTATACAATAATAAGAAAAGGCGTTTATTGGTTGGAAAATCGATGACACTGGTCATGTCATTGTGTATTGAGTTGATGCACAAAACTGTGGTTATATGTCATTAAAAATGTAATGGTAAATACTTAGAAACCGAATATAAATGCATTTGATTTTATTTACCACCTTTTTTCTATCATTATTTGTCATTGGTGATACACAAAAAAGAAAACATACTTCATTATAAAAATAAAATAGTTTGCTTCATTTTACTTAACTTGGTATAAAATAAAACTGCAATAAAATATATTTTCTACACTTTATTGTAATCTATTTGAATATTTTCGATTTCTCTCTCTCTCTCAATAGGTTAACAAGTTGTTCGGCGTCAACTACCTCAGCCCATCTAGCGAAGCTCACATAATGATTGGCTGCCATATGTCACGAGGCACGACGATAGACAGTTCCGAATTCGAACGCCAGATCGTCAACAACAACACCATTGCACCGAGCTACTCGGAATCGCTGCTGCTCAGGTCCTCAAGTTCTTTCATGGAACAACACAACTGCAGCAGACCCAGCAGATCTTCTTCGACCAGAAGGTTTTCCACTGCTGGAATACCAGTGTCCATCAGTAGGTCGTCGTTACAAAACGGTAGGATTGTGTACTATGTGTCGCCGCTCGAGGACGCTAACAATGAGAATGTACCAAGGAGACTGACGGATCCCGCCAGGACACAAGGGGCCGACGAGACATCACCTAGAAGTCCTGGTGACGGAAGTCTGGAGGATTCCAGAACAGAAGAGGGTCGAAGAAACAGCCGTGGAGAAGATACTCAACGTAATTCTGCCACGGAAGGTCCGGAATGTGGTGGAATAACAGATGGTGAGATTGCAGAAGATAGAACCAGTGGTGGTCCGTCTTCCGGTACTCGAACCGATGCTGCTCCAAAACACTACCAACCAAGAATGAGAGATAGTTCACTAGTACAATCACCAGATGATTGTCCTCAAATAATAATAGAAGGTCCATCAACCATAGCCCAAGAAGATTCTGTTCCGAAATTCCCTGGTGTTGTAAATGAAGATGGTTCCAGTGAAGAAATTCCACGAATCTCCGTTGAAGATCCCCCTTCGGTTAATCGTACAGATCCAGTTCCAAAAAGTCCTTGTGTCAGAACTGCTGAAGACGGGTCTGGTTCCTCAGAAGGTCAGTCTTCGGGACTGAGTCGTACGTCTCGTGAGCTGCCCCCTCCGCCGTCTTACGTCGATGCCTTACGCCACTGCCGACCCCTTTTCCAGCCCCTCCTTCGCAGATCCGCCACAGACCGGGACATTCAGCGACGTCTGCCAATGGTGTTCGTTCATCAAGGGAACTTCAGAGAGTCGGTGACACTGGGTGAACACATTGAGGAGAACGAAGGGGAGACCATGCAGACGAGTTTATGACCGCGGAGGTACCTTGTCGGTGGAAAAGAAAGTGGTGGAAGCATGGGTTGTGAGGTATTCCCTGAGATATATTTCCCAAGTAGCGCAGATGAGTTTAAAGTTGTCTTAAAATCGTCGTTTTGAGTTCTTGTCATTAGAAAAATAAATGATTACATCATGTGTGCTTAGATCAAAATGTTTCTCCAGCCTTAAAGTATTCTTGGAATAACTGGTTCTGCGTCATACAATTTATAAGTTTATTCGTATATTCCAATACTCATTTTATGTCTTTAAAGAAGCCAAAAGAGCGCTGTAAATTCGTTTTTTATTGCCATTTCTTCTTCCTATTATTTAGGCAACACGATAGTAAAAATGCAAGCCATCTTTATGGAGTAATATTACGTAAAATTTATATTTCGGAAACGACTTTTGTCCAAGCAGCGACCATTTCTTGACGACTTGTTGCAGTTTCTAGTGCTACATTTGGGAATATCAATTTAAAGACCTTTTTACTTACGAGCTGTGATTCCAATCAAAGCGTCAATTCCTCAATCACTCATTGGGCTGCTAGTAAACTGTTGAGCATGTTGAGCTAGAACAATTTCACATAGATCGGCTTTGTATGAGCTGCTTGTTATGAGTACTACCATAAACAAATTAGCTGTCCATTTCCAAAAGAACCTAAATGCCTGGTAATATGCCTTAAAGCAGTAATATGGTCTCCTAACGTGCGCCAAACTCTATTCTAATGACGCCAGAGATCAGCACGGTGCTAGGCATATATGGAAGGACATAACTAGGGACACGTGACAGGACATGTGAACTATCGCCAATCATCGCCGCTCTTTCTCCAAGACGTTACCGAAACGAATTTCATTCGTCAGTGATTGGTTTTGTGTGCTCACGTGACATGTCAAACCAATCACTGACGTGTGAAAATGCTTTTGGGTACTTCTTAGGATGTGTCCTGACTACGACATCAAATGCCGCAAAAGCAACAAAACTTGGCGATTTGGCAGAGTCAGCTACATGCTATTGCATCGCTTGGCGCCCTTGGCGGTCGCCAAGTTTTGTTGCATTTGATTTGATGTCGTAGTCAGGACACAGCCTTAGAAGAAGAGTGGCGATGTTTGGCAAAGGTTAACCCTTTGTATATGCCTATAGCTTCAGCGGCCAACCGATCGAGACTGCCAAGTATAACACCAGAGTTGGACTGTCTGGAGCCATTGGCGACTGAGTTGGTCATGCATTAATAGATCATTTTGTTTTATGAGCATTTTGTCAAGGAATTAGGTCCTCCTGGAAATGGATGACTCAAATATGAAGAGTACAGGGGGAAAAGAGCTTGATTTCATAGGGATCTGTCTGCATCAGGATTCTTTGGCAACAATGGCAAGTCCTCGCCTAAACTGGTGTAAGGAGACCGGTTACTCACTTTGTTTTTCTCTCGCGGCAACCCTGATTCACCCCAGAGATCAGTGCATACGAGTCACACGTTTGTACCGCGAAAGAAGAACCAAAAGGAAAACCGGCTTCCTGTCGCCAATGTCCGCCAAGCACAAATGAATACGGGAAGATTCCTACGAAATCAAGCTCTTTTTCCCCTGTACTCTTCATATGGTATTTGAATTTTATATGAACTAAAAGCTTGTTAAAAATATATAAAAATTACCTTGTTATCTGCAATTTGACCTGCCTAATACTACATATGCATGATGATGTAGAGGGGAATCATACTGATGTAGTAAACTTAATTATAAATGTTTGTTTCAACTGAACGGCATGGTAAAACTTTCAATATTGTTTTCTCATATTTACCAACCGCTGTCTCAGCCACGGATATCTTAATAGAGGTTATAGGTATTCAATCTCTTATCATAGGATCATTGTATGTTTTGTTTTCCAATCATGGATTGAAATATAAATAAGTTAAATTGGTCTGAAGTCTTAGCAAATGAATAGTTTGAACTGAAGGAGTGAGGTTTGTTTATGTGATGGAAGACAGTGCTTGACGTAAGTCTGACGTCACTGTAGGCGTGTCCGTTCTAGTTTAGACAAGTTAGCTGCAGGGTGTTTTTGTTTGTGAGATGCAAGACAACGTCTGATGTAGTTGTGACACCACGAATGACGGTGTCGATATCGTCATTTGACCGCGGTTCTAAATTACGATGCGTAATTATGGTTGTGTTAAAGCTTCTTTTAGGCTAGAAATAGACAGCCGGAAAAGTTCAACCCCCAAGACAATTTATTACCGATCCTGGCCCGGATGGCCGAGTGGTTTGGATCGCAGACCATTACGCTAGCACTCTGCGCGCTGTAACGGGCGCGGGTTCGATTTCCGCCTTCGCCTTGGTTGTATTTCCATTCTCTGTGTCTGTCTTACTTGACGAAAGCTTATAAGCGGGTCTCTGATCAAGCACACAAGCCGGAATATATATGTACCTACCCTACCCTATTACCGATCCGTGGCTGATCTACGGTTGCTGAAGATGACTGTATTAGTTGTTTCAGATACCACCTGTACGTTAATATTTATGTATCAAGTGGTTTTATAAGAATGCAAAGCTGAAAACACACTCAATATCAAAAGTAGCATAAACGTGAATACTATTTGAGGTAAGATTTTAAACACACATATCTATATATATATATTCTCTAACAAATTGATTTATGCAACATTTTATATACGTATATTGCAACAACTAATGCATTTTTCGATCGCCAACTTATCGAAGTGAAGCAGCAAAACTCGCCAAGTGCATGCACTGCATTTTTAACCACATTTTATTCCCTATGAACCCTTAAAACATATATAGTTGAAATAAAAAAAATCTTTCACAAGATTCATATTTTGAAGATAAACGATAATATATATTTTATATGGTATCGTGCTGAAATACGAAACTCAAATTGATTATTTTGTTGATGTCAACATTTTATCTGCATTAAATAAAATTTAAAAAAAAATTATCAATCTTAAACCTTTAACAATAATATGTATTACTAGGTTCAAGCGTAACTATTCCTACAACATCTTTAATTTTTGTAAGAAATACTTTAATAAAATTAACTAAATAATTAAGTTGGTAAATTATAATCATTACTATTATTATTTTCCAATGAATGTGCATCGATATTTTTAATGAGGTTTTTGAGGTATATGATACTTTTCTTTTCAATTTCTGATAGTTTGTCAATATTTCTTAAACCACTTAGAAATCTAGAAGCATATTTATTTTCAATAATCATGCATTTACATAAATATTCTTGTTGTCAAAAATAATTGAACAATTGTTATTTGTAGTTGTAGAGTCATGCAAAGTTTGTTAATCCAGTAGCCTATGGCAAATGATGCTATTAAATTAGTTATTCCCTATAAATATTACAATCACACATGTACAATCAGAATAGCTGATATTCAAATCTATATAAGTCACACACCATTTTTTTTATGTTTTACTTTTCTTCGCCTTGTTAAGGGGACGCGATACCCACAATTTAGGGCTGTCCAGAAAATAATTAAAATGCTCGAATGTTGTGAGCTAAGGATATTGCAAAAAAAGAAGGAATACTTTATAATGGTGGAGGTTTATTGAAAATGATATAATGGTTTGGCAAAATGGTTTTAAAATTTTATGTTGATTTTTTCAATTTTTAATTTTTTCAGCTTGTGAATAGTTAAAACCCTAAGGCTTTTAGGTAAATAAATGTAGAGCTCCAAAAAGTTTTTCCTGTGTTGAGACATATACGATTAGCAAAAGTTGGTATGAGATAAGGTCTAGTGTGAATAGTTTTAAAAAAAAAAATTATGAAGTTGATAATTCACAAAAAAATCTCATTTTTTGGCTATCTTTATACATAAGGCTACATAATTCTTCTAGTTTAAAAGATAGCTCAAAATTCATACCAAATTTTATTAATAGATGTTGTGGGAACATTTTTCCAAAAAATCCATTAAAAGATTCTTTAAATTGTAGGAGGAGTAGCATTTTGAAAAAACGTTAAAACTTTTTTAAGTTTTTAAAAAAACTAATGTTTCAATCTTTATTATTTTTCGTATATTTTTATTGAATGTTACTTCTTTGTAAAAATAGTTTAATTTGAATGCTAGCTATAAGAATACAGGATTTAATTTTTGGGGTATCGCGTCCCTTTAAAGTATCTTGTTTTTGTAAAAAAAAAAAAACAAACAATGTACACAACGTAGACAAACATTACCACCTTATAAATTTTTTTAACCAAATGCTTGTATTCATAATGCACATGACAGCTTAACTAAAAATGCATGCATTTTTTGTAAATAAATAAACGAGCACAAAGTTGCTAATGTTTTGTTTCAACATATCAATGACCATACAAGCCTTTATATTTGCTGTCTACTTCTTAGGTCTAGACTTTTGTGAAACTTGTAATCATATATTTTCGCTGAAATATTAAATGTCAAAGTACTTATAACATATTTGTACGAAGATGACGCAGACACAATATTTTTGAACTCCAAAATAAGATTTTTTAAATGGTCATTCTATAAAACTTCGAATAGTTTCTTGTAAGAATAATGAAAATATTTGTTTTTACTTATGTTATTGTGTTATGATGTTATGAAAAATTAGATTGACTGACACTAAGTAATTGAAACTTGCAACTTAAATAATGGTAAGTGAAACTTTATGAAAAAGTGGTAAAAGTTTACATACTATTTCTTTACTTTTTTTTTTCTTAGAGTCAAATTCAAAAATCTTATAATAATTGAATTTGACATGTATTAATGAATGATTTATTTTTTATTAAGGTAGGTAAATAAAAAAAGCGCTTATGAAAGTAAGTAAAAGGAGTGATACTTTAAAAAATGTAAATATAATAGACTTATGAAACCCTAAGAAATTACTAAAATTCATATTTTACCTTGTGTTTTTATCGTATTAAAATGAATTAATAAAAGGTTATAGGATTAAAAGCAACACGTTTTAAAAGAAAATAACTAGTAGCTAAAATTTCAGAAAAAGATATATGAGGACTAACATTTTTCAGCAGATCTTTCATTCACATTACAACATAAATTAAAATCATTTTAGATAAATGTTTCACTTTTAAGCCAAAAATTTTAGTTTAGCGAGAAATTGAAGCACACATGATCAAAGAGAAAACTTATTTTGCATTTTGGTTGTCAAAATCAGGGTATTTCTCATTATCACTCATAATAAAATTACAGTTTTCCAATTTTTAACGATTTATTCACCCTCTTTGATATTTATATTATTTATTTTGAATATGAATTGTGCCTGTTTTGAAGTTATAAAGAGTTATTGTGGGATGTATATTGTATGACGGATATTACAACTAGGAAATATATTACTTTTAATATGATTCGAGGGAAAGTGTTTAGTGTTAACTGTTAATTGTGTACAAGAGTTTCCTAGTTGTTTATAATGGACTTTTGGAATTTTCTTTATAATTATTTTTTTTTCCCAAAATAGTAGTTACTTATAGTACTCTACCCAATATACCACAAGATTAAAAGTAGCTCATACATATCTGCTTTGTCTTTTTTTTTGTGTGATTATTTTAAAGAAATTAGAAATCAGGCAATTTTCCATTTCGTAGGCGTAAACGATAAAGTCGTCAAATAAAGACAACCGACATCAAACGTAATACATATTTCCAATGGTAATCTTCAACTGGATGTATTGTGTCCCTTCAACTGTGTGTACCGTGGTCCTCCAACTGTGTATACTGTGGTCCTCCAACTGAACCATACTGTGTTTTGTCGCTAGAAATTTCCGTATGCCGCCAAAGTTTCATTTTGTCGCCAAAATTTCAGTTTGTCGCCAAAGTTTAAGTTTGGCGAGATTTGCGCCCTCGAAATGGAAATATACCAAAAATAATATTTTAAAGAAAACTCAAATTCTCTAAACATTAAACAGCCTCGTCTTTTAAAATAACACATAAGCGCTTTTTTTTTTACTTCACTCCTACGACACCTCAAATCGGGTGTATTCTTAGCACACTGGCGCTATTTTTGCTACATGTACATTGTTACGTGCTGTTATTATCAATCTGTAAATATAAGCAATAATGTCTCGTGAGCTTCGGGTGCTTTGCAAAGTGTTGTTATGTGTTGCTTTTTTCATATTGCATGTGCTGAAAAAAAATGAAATAAAAATATAAACTATATTTGTGTCTATTTATTTTTTATTTCTACTTTTACATGCGAGTTTTTAAGCAATTTAACACAGTAATAAATTGAAAAAAAATAATTGATAGTATAGTAGAACTCTAATATTATCAGAGGCAATTGAGACCGAACCGCATTCGGAAAATCAGAAATTTCAGATAATTGGAGTGTTTCGGAAAAGGTTGTGGCCAGAATATTATGCTTCGCTCCCCGGAGCCCTAAAACGGCCCTTGTCCAAATAGGAGCTATGGTGCCACTGTGTTTAGTATAGTATACACATTAAAATTTAAAGAAATGACAGATGTGTTAAAAATTAGCCCGTTAATTTTAATGTATTATTAAAAATATAAACGCCTTTTTTTTCTTATGCTATTTAGAAACAATGGTAAACGAAGATATAATTTTAGGCAAGTTTTATATTTATTAGTTATTAATAAATAAGGACTAAGGAGAATTACTTTTAATGTATCTAAGATTTTAAACTACATTGCACTCATAATAACAGCTAAAAAATGCATATACTTAAACATTGGTTGATTTATTCTTACTATTTAAGCACAAATTAAATTTTGGATCAATCATTAGGAGGGTTATTTAATAAAAATTTGCTAATCTGGCAACATTATGTATGAATGGCATTCGTTTAAAATGTAATGCTGACATATAAAATGTTTTTTAAATAGAAATAATTTTCTTATAAAAATACATAGGACAAAAAAACTTTCAATACCTACAAATTTTCGTCTGTGTAAGTAATACAATTAAAAGGGGGGGGGGGGGGATACTTTTGACCTAGCAAACAAAGGGATTTTCGGGAACAAAATGGTGCTGCCATCTATCCGCTTTTAGATTTATAGAAAACTAACCACGGAAACTAGCAGCGAAAGTGTTAATTTCCTATTGGAGTTGTTATAGATTGGTTGTTGTCTTTTTTATATGTTATATAATATGAACAGTAGAGCTCATGGCATACAGCAAGTACAGCCAGGCTGTACCTAAATATTCATTTTAAAACAAAATCCCTAATCCGATCATGTATTTTTTATCCATTAATATAATTTTCCAAAGGAGCGCATTTTTTTAATGCAACGCTTTCACGCCAAAATTGAAAATTTCGCTCAATCAGTGGTATTGATAAAAGGTACCTATTTTTGTCTCAAATGAGTTGCTTGCTAATAATCCAATCCTACTGACTGCAGCCCGTGAAGAGTAATGAGAGAAGGGCTGCAGGATGCGAGCCTGGTTGCCATGACGACGAAGAATATGCATTGCTTAATTCACTTACAATTAAATGGATTAAGGCGCTGAGTGCTGCTCAGAACGATATGAAGCTATTCGGCTGCAGTTGTTGGAATTCGCTGATATGATTGGTGGTTGCCAAACAACGTGTTAGGCCATGTGTGATGATAGGGGGGGGGGGGGGGGAATCAAGAATTTGAACTCGTCATCGCTTCAGCGTTCAAACGATTATTATTTTTCGGTGTGTACGGAATGCTTTTTTTTCTTGTTTTAATGTTTTATTTGTTCTTTATTAAAAAATGGAGCCCCGCTATGATAAAATATACTTAATTAAAAAAAACCAATAGTGTATTACTTTAAGTTTTTCTATTTTCTATAATTTTTAATACTTTTTTTAATTATATGCTTCTCAATTTATTCTCAGCTAACTAAAGTTTGTGTGTGGAGGGAGGGAGGTCGCGTTTTCTCGGCTGCACCAACATTTTTGACCACGGGCCGCCACTGAATATGAAACAGTAGGAATCAATATGTGCCAAGCATGGGGTCCTTGCCTAGTCTGGGGACCTAGAACATCAGAGACCTTGGTCACGTAAGCTGAAATGGACACGGTATGCCTTGGCCCACTGACGGTCTGTTGCGCCGACGATTTGTAGTTTAGTAAACCTGTATATTCAAATGGTTTTGATTTGCATCAGTGAAGAGAATACGTACTAAATTCTATCTTGGATTATGACAGTAAATAGCAATCATTAAAAAAGTTCCTAATCAGGTATTATCTTCGTAATCTCACCCTGATGCTCTGTTAAAGATATTTTGGTAATCGGGTTCTCCTTCTGACTTAAAATTACAAACAAATACGTTTGGATCAATTTTTTCTTGATAAATGAAGTATTTAACACATAAAAAAACGCAGTTTAGAAGCTATATAATTTATCAGCAGATTTTGGCTGATCTATCGCAGTTAGTCGTTGTTTGCCTTATTTCCGAAACCTTCAAATCCACGGGGCCTATTATATTTATAACTTTAGAATTTTTAAATTATAATTTCATGCATGACGATATGCAACTTTTGAGCCCTATTTAAAGTTGATACTCGAAAATTTTGTTATTTCGAACCACCCTAAGGCTGTGTCCTGACTTCGACATCAAATGCCACAAATGCAACAAAACTGGGCGACTTGGCAGACTCAGCCACATGCGATTGCATCGCTTGGCGCCCTTGGCAGCCGCCAAGTTTTGTTGCATTTGTGGCATTTGATGTCGTAGTCAGGACACAGCCTAATGCATACCCACTAGTGTACCGACGACCAATTTACAGGTACCGAGGGCAAACGGTAGGTAAATTATAAGTAAATTATTTCATTTTCTTAGGGCTGATTTTTACGTATGTTTAAGAAAACATTGTTAAAAGTTAATAATTAAACTGTCAGACACTTTCCGCTTGCGAAACTTTTGCCAGACGCTTTAAAATCCCTGTAAAGTTCTGACTTCGTTTGGTGGCGCGATATAGGGATATTTATTTTCTAACTAAAAAAAAATTAATTAAATCGAAATGATAATCTTTCTTCGTTTTTATTGCTTATCGACTCGGCTTTAATTCTGTCACCATAAAAGTAACGAACAATTACAATTACAATCCTCCTTACAAAAAATAAAATTTCCGAAATTACCTTATTTGTAGCATGGGTAACGAGTTTAGCTTACTTAAAATAAAGTCACACTGATCTGACTAAAAATCTACATATCCTCCTTACAAATTTAACATAACCAATTGCGGAATCCAGAAATTCTGCTTCTATTCTTATTTGTATGGTTTTGCATTTTTCGCATTTTTTGGTAACTGCAAGTTATAGTGCACTTTTCATCTCAAAAATTCGTTAAAGTCACACTGGATCTGCTAATAAATCACGATATTCCTCGTAATTTTGAACTACACTCAATTGACGACGAAAAGATCAAAGAAAATTTTCTGGCTTCTTATTCTATTTAAATGGCTCTTAATAATCAAGCTTCGTTTCGACATTTTTATTCGTGGTAGAACTGCAAAATAGTGGCGACATCTATTGTTCATTTCCAACAACATTCCGATTTTAAAGAAATACTTCATTTACCTTCAAAAAACCCTCGTAATTTTGAACCACACTCAATTGACGACGAAAAGATCGAAGAAAACTTTCTGGCTTCTTATTCTATTTAAATGGTTCATATATAATAATCAAGCTTCGTTTCGACATTTTTATTCGTGGTAGAATTGCAAAACAGTGGCGACATCTATTGTTTATTTCCAACATCATTCAATTTTAAAGAAATACTTCATCTACCTTCAAAAAACCCACGCGAAGAGCAGCAAAAACTCACAGAAATTAGCCTACAAAATATTTCTTATCGTTTGGTTTTATTAAGAATAAACAAGCTAGGATCTAATACATTAATTTTGCAAATCTATATTTCTTAAAAGTATTGGTATATGAGCAATTTTCTCTAGGTATGAAAATTGTTATAGCAGCAATATAAAAAAAAGTTGAACTTAACATTTCATCCAGCTGTTTAACCACTCATTTTTGAAGATTCACATTGCAAAAAAAAAAATGATAGTTTACAATATTATTTTGAAACCTAATTAATTAAAAATTAAATTTACCTTCAAAAAATTACCTTTAAAATTGTTTTATTTTGGAGTTTACAATATTTTCATACCTAGTGAAAAAAAAAAGTCCTACTTTCAAAGATTTTAAAACTAATGTGTAAGATTGATAGTACAAACCATTGGTCAAAAAACTTTTAGTCAAGCCACTATAAATTTAGAGTTACAACCAATGGAAATTTTAAATTAACTTTTTTTTTATTCCATGCTTGTTTTGAATAATTTTGTTTCAGATTACAAATATGCTATGCAATTTATCAATTCATGTTTTCAATTTAAATGGGGAAATTTAGCTCAAGTTTGCCACGAACGCTTTGAAAAAGAATAGATAATATATCATTTTAAACTTTAAAATACTAAAATATTGATGTAACACCGCATTTTACGTTTTTTTCATCAGCGTCCCAGCTTTTTCGTATACTGTAATTTTAAATTTTTAACCGGATTGTAAGTTTGTTATTTATGGATTTTCCCCATTTACGTTTTCCCTGGAAGGCAAGGTTTTGGGGGGTAAACTGTCTGTTACACAGGCAACAACAAAAGAGTTTCCCCGAGCGGTACCTACCAAAATTTAAAGTCCTTAGCTCTTTAGTTCGAGATGAAGAATGGTTACAGATAGACCGAGTGACAGACTGTCAAATAATCAAAAAATACTTTTTTAGAATTGGCACCCTCCAAAACATGTAGATAAAAACAAAATCTCCCTTTCGAATTTTGGACTCCATCGCCAATATTTCCATTGCCTTATACAGTGCTGCACAAAAGTTTAGGCACAGACGCAATTCATGAAAAAATCGTCAATGTTTACTATTTTTCAGTAGTTTTTTTTTAAATATATATTCTTTAGGCAGCATGAAAAATAAAAGGGTAAAAAATTGTTCCAAAAAATATAAATAAATTCGACTTCCATCAACAAATTAAAAATTTCAAAACTTTTCTTGCCACAAAAGTATAGGCACACGTTTCAGTTTTATGCAAATTCTCTAGAGAAAGTGATTGTGTTATCAAAGGGGAGAGTTTTTAAGTTGCTTTAAAAGGTTGAAGGTAATTTTCAATGCTCAGAACTATTCGGAAGTCAACTGAATTTTCGTATGAAGAGATTATAAGGATATGGACATTAAAATTCAGAAGTAAATCTGTTTCTGATATTTCTACCGAATTAAAGCGTTCGAAACGAAGTGTTTATAGAGTGTTAGCACGCGGCGATCAATATCAACCAAAATCGCGGTCTGGAAGACCTCGAATCTCCATTAAACAAGAGGATAGACAAATAAGAAAATTGGCTTCAGACAAACATTGCTCTTAGAGTTAGAAGCTAAATCACCGTGACTCTGGTGGAGGTGGTGGTTGGTAGCCATATATTTTCAGGCTTGTGTGCTTCGTCAAAGAGACTCGTTTATAAACCTTCGTCAGGAAGGACGGACAAGACATACACACACATACAAGACAGATGTAGCCATCTATCGCCACCTCCACAATTTAGACATGTCCTTGAAGGGGAGGGAAATAGTCTCCAGGGGCCTGTACCCGTGGTAAACTGCGCAATGACCGACCACATGACTTTCGGACCCAACAGATTTAACGAGCACTTACTCCGCATATACTCGGTGGGTCTTCAGTGATACCGGGACTCGATCGCGGGACCTTCCAATCTCGAGACCGAGATGCTGACCACTCGGCTCCCCACAATCCCAAGTGTTGGTTGGTTGGTTGGTAGACATATATATTCAGGTTTGTGTGCTTGGTCAGCGACCCGCTTATAAACCTTCGTCAAGTAAGACAGACACAACAGACAACACACACACATAAGTGGATCCATCTAATTTTTAGAGACAGAGGCCAACTAGAGGATCCCCAGAATTGGCTTGTCACCCCCAGAGGTATTGATTTGGTATGGGAACTTAGAGGACTTTCGGACCCAACAGATTTAACGAGCACGTACTCCGCATATACTCGGTAGGTCTTCAGTGGTACCGGGACTCGATCGCAGGACCTTCCGATCCCGAGACCGAGACGCTGACCACTTGGCTCACTACGCCCCCCCCCCCCTCCCCCAAGTGTGACTCTGGTGTTTCCCTCTTCCTGATAAGTAGGGTGCACTTTTTCCAGACATCTATTTCTAGCTTTAATACAGCCAGTTACGCCACCAAATCTAGAACCCTGTTCAAGTGATGAGGTCGACACCTGCGTGAGCATTCCGGGCAATCGTCAAGCGACATCATGTGCTTCGCGGCGTCAGTATAATAGGGTACTTGACTGTATCGCTAAAAAACCTTCCAATATTAAATTAATTATAGTTTGAACCCAAAAATGACAAACGTATATATTTTTTTGGAAAATAAATCTTTAAATAACTAGTAAAAATCATTTTAAAATGGCTAATTTTTCATCGGTACGTCACGTGATCACAAACACGTCGATTTGGCTGACGTCACTAGTATATATAAACAAACCAGTGTGATGTTTTCATGCTTGCAATTAAACTGGATTTAATCTAATATACTATTAAAATAAGAATTATTTAGATAATGGAAGGAGGTTTTACAGAAGTGGATAGTTTAAATTTGCTTAAAGTAGATCCAAAATGGTGTTTCAAAGTTTGTTCATAGTTACTAGTGACGTCATAGATACCACGTGACAGCCACAAAGCGTTTTCGGGAGTAATTTTTCGTCCTAATTTTAAAACTCATTTTTCTCCCTTTTTATGGGGTATTTGAAAAAAAAGAAAAAAATAAGGGTTTAATATTTTTGGCATAAGAATATTTTAAGCCAGTAAAATTTTTTTAGTCAAATACCCTATTTCTACTCTACAGATAGATCGAGCAAGTATGGCGTAATGTACAGAAAAACAAACAGCGTAATCATCCAAGCTCGTAGGTCAGGAAACACGGGACATTCTGACTGCCTGGTCAGTTCCGTAATCATTCAGCCGCCCAATCAGCCCCCATTACTGTTTCAATGGACTAATGAAAATAAGGTATTTACCTAGCTGTTGTTAAAACCCACGGAAAGGAGATTATAAAAACGTCATAACTATCAAAGCTAAAGCACATGAGAGCTTATTTGAAAAAGGAATAGTCTACTAGCTTTCATTTCCATCAACAGCCAACGTATGGACTCCCATCAAAGGTTCCCAGTTCGTATCACAGCCATAATATACACGTGTTAGTGCTATCAATCAAATAATATATCCCTAAAAAATCACGGAGGTCCTCGTGTACTCCCGGACAGACCTGCTCGTTAAATCTGCTGAGTCAAAAGTCATGATACTGCAAAGTTTACGTTGTCACTCGAAGTTCCGTTTAATGCAAGGTCAGGTGTCGACCTCAATACTCGCCAAGGTTCTAAATTACGAGGTGCGATTGGATGTGTTCGAGCTCTTCTCGGGAGGTTTGAAATCGATAACCGGAACCTATTACCTACCTATAGACTCCCAGCGAAGCAGTAAACTAGCTACCAAACCTATGGATGGCCTCCGAGACATTTTACTGAGCAGATCACGTGACTTCCAATGCTAACGACGGGACGCGCATGGAGACCAGAATAAGAGGGCAAATGGGCCAGTGTTGCCTCCACATTAAGGATAAAAATACTACGAAGAAATACCGTTTAATTCTAAAATTACAAAAAATACCATATAAGTAATAGCTGCATTATGGAATCTTTTTAGTGACATTAAAAAAAAACGTTTAATGCTTTTTTTTGTATTTTAATGGGTTTTTTTTGTAATTTTAGAATTAAACGGTATTTTTTCATAGTATTTTTCTCCTTAATGTGGTGGAAAAACTGGGCCACTTGCCCTCTTATTCTGGTCTCCATGCGCGTCCTGTCGTTAGCATTGGAGGTCACGTGATCTGCCAATCTAATACTTTAACTATGATACGCTTCGCCGATTTGGTTGCACGCCTCGAAATCGGCTCTAGAAGAGATTGATAATGTTCAGGCCAGAGCCGCCAAGATTATCACGGGTGCTGTCTCCTCAACTAATAACATCAAGTCGCAACAAGAATGCGGAAAGAAAAGAAGAAAATATTACACCATGAAATTTACAAACAAGATCAGGAGTTGTGAAAATGACCATATTGGAAATAAAGTCTTTAGGAAGAAAAGCAAAAGTACAAGACTTAAGCGATCCTCTACATTACTGTACGACCAAACGATCAGACAGGATATTGGACTTGAACATCACACACATGACATCCTCAAGGAAGCCCCTCGCTTCTCCCCAAAAATACCAAAATTGTTACTAATCTCCTCGAACCATGCTCCAAAAACGAACTAGCTTCAATCATCAGAACTAAAGGAGAAAAAACCATCGAATCATATTCATGCAGTGCAGAGGCTTTGTTCACGCCTTTACAGATGGGTCGTCCGATGAAACTCTGGAAACGGAGGAGCGGGCGTCAACTTTATTTTCCCTGATGGTAGCACAAAACAATTCAAATTCGGAGCTGGTAGAATTGCTTTCAACTACACATGTGAACTCTTCGCCATCCAAGAAGCCCTAAATACTTTTTCTTGTCTCCAGGAAACTGAGAGAGCTGGAGGTCTTATTATCTTCAGCGACTGTAAAGCTGCTCTCCAGGCAATTCAAAAGGGCTACACCAAGCAAGTAATCAACATACACCGTGCAGTGGAAAAACTGCTAACTCTAAACATACATTGCATTCTGCAATGGATACCCGCACACGTTGGTATTGATGGAAATGAGGCAGCCGACTTACTAGACAAAGAAGCGAGACATCTCAATGAAGGATCCTTTCATCTCGTCACACTCAGCGACATCAACTCAGTGGCAAAATCAAAATTCAGGGATACGACCATAAAGTTAAAGAACCAAATCTGTGAATTAACAACTAGCAGAACAATAGCAAAAACCTTAACTAGACTGAGAACTGGACATCCGGGGGGAATGAAAATCCAGCCAGACGGCTCCAGAAAGTACCCCACCTGCAAAATCTGCCTCGACATAGAACTAAGTCCAACACACATTTTCTCATGTCCAGCCATCCTTGCAAAAATGCAACAGATTAGTGACTCTCCGCTAGATGAAATTTATTCCCAAAACTGCCTTCAGATTGCTGAGGCTGTGTGGAACACACACGGTCACATCTAATACCTCAACCTATTCATAGACAAGACAACAACAACAACAACAACTATGATATCTATGGATCAAGCACACAAGCCGGAATATATATGTACCTATCCTACTTATTTTACTGAGTATACTGGGATAGACATGCCCGTTAATCTGTGAGTCAAAGTCCTGTGCTATGAGTTCATGTCATTGAAGTTCTGTGAGCAAGGTTCTAGTAGGGTAGAACTGACTACCACCGACATGGACAACGAGACATATAGGGTGCAGTAGGCGATGGCGAGTGTTGATCGGCCAAAACGCTAGCATCCAGACTGTATAGTGCGGCTCGATCCCTTCTAGTTTCCTTCTCAGTATAAATTAAATTATAGCACTTGCACCTATTCGGCATAGGATCCATGCTGCCATGGCAGCTCGTACGAGTCTTTCCTCTACCACTAAGACTCTTTGTGGACCGCTCAGATGTCACATGTCTAAATTGCGAGGCGCAATTGGCTCTGTTTAAGATCTTCACGGAAGGCTAGAAATAGGTATCCGGAAACGATTACCTACCTACCTATAGACTTCCGGCGAAGCAGTAAACCAGCTACCAAACCTGTGGATGGACTCTGAGCTATTGTACTGTGTTAGTGAGTGAATTTTTTTTTACGTAGTCTACGTGGACATTTTTGTGTATTTCTCTGGTGATGATACTGATACGTGGAACTATTGTTGAACTTTTCTACTGCTTGTTCCATGTGAAGAATACAGAACAATTTGAACGTTTGCTAATTTATCAAGATATGATCACTTTTCGGTTTAAGGACTTTTACATCAACTACTGTCAACTCTACGGAAGTTATAAGGTAAGTGAACACAATTAATTCTTTACTTGTGTAAGATTTGTTGTGTATTTATAGGAATTTTAAGTTAATTGAATGTTAAAGACAAAACTGACAAAATGCATTAAAATTTGTGACAACGGGGGAAATTTCGAATTTGAATTTTTGAGCAAGTATATATCTTTATGCGTGCATTTTAGAAAACTGCAAGAGGGAATACACTATGACTACTTCTAATAAGTTTAATTATGCTATGAATTATTCTTTTGAATTCAAAACTAATGATAAATTAAATAATAACAAATCCAAAAATGCAAATTATGGATGGTGACTTCTCATAAAACTATATTTACAACATTTTACTAAAGCTTTAGTGATATTTTGAAACATCCAACTAAGTAAAAGTTAAATTCAAATTTTTTTTTACGGAAAAAAATAAACTTCACTGTGTTTACAACTTATATTTGCTTTCCATACGCTTTCAAAAAAAGTTGTTTTACAATCGTGTTTTAATATCTTTTTAGTGCAAAATAGCATATAGGAGTTTTATATTTCAAAATTTTGTTTAACTATGAAAATAACGTAGTATCGCCAATTCAGTATTATATTTACGTGTCTTTAGTTTGAAAATACAAACTTCTTAAATTTGTAGCGTTAGATTATGTTACGAATAATTATAAAAGCTAATACCTTCAGGATTGCGTTTGAGTATTAATTATCAAACAATACTTTTCATTATTATACTTGCAGAAAAGCAAACAAAATAATTCCATTGCAAAATACTTTGGTACACTCGATTTTATTGACGAAATTCTATTGACTGCACTTTATTTAGAGAATTAGTGCTTCAGAAACTTCGTAGCAATAAAAAATATTCCACTTCCTATTTTAATGCATTCCCATTAAATGATTATCCAATACTTTACGGTATTGATTTGTGTGTTATAAAGATTAAAAAAAATCGGATTTAGCTATTCACATGCTCTCCAAAATTAAATCCCATAAAATCTTTCAGGAAAAGGTTAAAATACCCAGGAAATAACACTTAATTTCCTTAAGGTCGGATTTCCTTACTTTTTTTACATGAATACAGTTACAATTTTTATTTTCGAATCCAACTCATAAAATGCGTCATTCCTTTTTACGATCAATCTGGGTGGTTTATGACGTCATCTAAAAATCATGTTCTGTTTTGGAATGTTTTGGTTGAAGGTAGTAAACGCCAAGAGGCGGAAACATAACTTTTTTCGAATAAATTTATAATGTTTTATTGATGAAAGTAATCTTTCAAGTATCTATTCAATATTTTCACAGTTAACGGTGATTTTATCCTATCAGTTATATACACAATTTTTCCACAGTGTAAACTTGCTTCAGCCATTAAATACCGCCTCCATACTTAAAATTTATTAAAATTAAAAATAGTTAAACTTAAGTGTGTTGCTAGAAAACCTGATAGTCAGTTAGTTTTAGTTTGAATTATCGTCGCACTAGAGCTACACGAGGGCTATTGAAGACGGGCGTCGTTTTTTAGAACCACAGTCAAGTGACGATCCGACACCTGAGTAGGCACCCAATGCAACCGTTAAGGGCGACATCGTACGCAGCGTTAGGACTTTGAAGGATGTTTAACGTGCACTCCCTCCACACGGGGTATAATTCGTCGGACATTTTTGACTGCACGGGCCGTTCATAGGTCGGCAGTTATTTTCAGGACCGGCAGTTCGGCAGGACCTTCCGCATGCTAGGCGAATGCCTAACCTACTGGGCTCCCCAGCCCACAGTTGATGGGTTTATAAACCTGTTTCCATTAGTTGGTCGTTTTCCAGCAATGAATGACCGAATTGAAGATTTTTAACAATGTCGTTATTGTAATTATTATGGTTTTCTCTTGTAGGATTCTTTCTAAATATATTTAGAATGTAACTTATTTATTACAATCTAAAGGTTGTCTTGATAAAAATTGCAAGTATACTAGTTTTACATTATTTCAAACCTCTTGTTTTCAATAATAATAATAAATAAATATTTTAAGTTTTTTTTAAAAATATTTATTATATTTTTAAAACGAAAAATGCAGCCAAAACGCAACAGAAGATAATCTCCGTGCACAAGGACAAAATTGCTCGTTAAGTCGGAATAGATTAAAGTCGCGTACGATGTCGGTACAAGGTAACAACATTTACAACCTCAGGTGTCGGCTTCGTCGCTTGACAGTGGTTCCAAATTACTTAATCAGTTTCCAATACTCCTAGTATGCTTCTAGTGCGGCGCTAATTCACATAAAACAATGCTTCATTGTTCTGTATGTAATTTTATTTATACAAGTCCTGGATGTTGTTTTTCTTGCGTTGAGGATCTTATAATAAGGTAACGACTTTTACAGAACTTGTTTAAGATATTGATACTCTTTTAAAGTTAAATTACGTTATTAATAAACAAGTGGGTTTGTAACAGAATCTGTCACTTAACCCGCTTCCACACAACAGTTGTGCTAAACAGGTAAAAAGGCGACAAACACAGCATTAATTAGATATTAAACATTTACATGGGAACATTTATTAAGAGGGGTGACGGACAGACTGAACGATTATAAAACCTTCCACTTTTTACGTTATAAACGTAGTGTGGAGGCTAAAACGGGTTGTAACTGATAATAAACGGTGATTTTGGGTATTTGAAAATAATCAATGCGTAAGCCATTCTATAGTTCGTCAACTTATTCATAAAGTGAAAATTGACATGGGTTACAAAAACTAGTTAACAAAATTTAAATGTTATATATTTTTTTTATCTGGAGGAATTTAGATTATTTATATTTATCTTTTTCCCATGAGACTTTTACAACTGAAACAAATTTAAAAAAAAAGAAAAAAATATGATATTTCACAATAAATTCTCGTTGGGTGCCAGCTCTAATTTCTACTTCGTCACCTAAACGTGATTCAAAATGTTCCAAATTGCGAGGCATAATTGGATGTGCAAAGCTCCTCACTTAGGATAGAAATTAAACATCCGGAAACGTTTAAATCATCTGAATTAAAAATTTCACCTTCATTAAATTATTTTTTGATAAAGTTTAAATTATAAAATATTTTCATGAATGAGGCGAAATTTTTAATTCAAATTTCCTGCAGAGAAAACAAGCTTGTATTTTGGAAAAATTCCTTATCCTTCAGAAAACATAACTTTGATTATCCTCAAAATATATCAAGTATAACTCTAAGCAAGTAGGTTTGTAACAGAATCTGTCACTTAACCCGCTTCCATACAACAGTTGTGTTTAAGAGGCAAAAAGGCGCCAAACACAGCATTGATATTCTATATTAAACATTTACATGCTAAATTTGGCTAGTTTCATTTATTTTATTTCGAAAAATTCAATAATTATTCTTATCGTTTGCAAAAATTATTTTATATTTCAGTGAATAAATATGTAATATTCATCGCTTTTAAATAGAATTAAAACATTTCATATCAACATACAAAGAATCTCGTAGTGAAATATACTTGACGTCATTTCAAACTGATCGATGTCGCAAAAATAAATTTATTTTAATTTATTGTCTAAAAGAATTGCTGGCAATGTTGCGATTGGCGATGGTGATTTAATTCTAATAAAAATGGCTTCCTATGCTTTTGAAATGAACATTAAATTTTGCAGTTTTTTAAATAATTGAAGTTCATCAAATTGGAATTCTTTTCTGAAATTTTCAATGTATTCTAATTTCAATGCGCTGAATTTTTTGACGTATCGCACTTGTCCATAGCATTTGTAGTTTGGGCTATGGAACTGGGTGACACAGACGGACTGAACGATTATAACACCTTCCACTTTTTACGTTATAAACTTAGTGTGGAAGCTAAAATCATACCAATCAAATAAATTACATTTTATAAGTGTAAATATCTTTGATTGGAAAGTTCATTATGGGAAAAATCTTATTGGGAAAAGAACATTATCTTTTATTGTAATATATATTTTACCGGGAATATCTTTAATCTCGTATTTCGTTTTATTTGCCTACGACTATTGGGGACCTTTATCCCTTTTGAAATTTGTTTAGTGATCTCGAAAACATAAGGCTAATTCCATGCAAAATTACCCTTTTTGTAGTGTTAGTCAGGTGATTAAAAAGTGATTATTGCTTCAACTTTAAACATCAAATGAAAAAATAGCGGAAAAGCTGATCTGCACTTATTGCCGCTAAGAAATGTAACATGTTTTACATAGTTTGATTCATTTTTCAAATTTAAAAAGCTTTTTTAAAATTATGACTTAACTTACTGTTACGTAGAATTACCCACTAATCGAATCTAATAACCATATCAATTAAATTAATCTTAATTGTGTAAATATCTTTTATCAAAAAGTTTTTATTTGAAAATCTTATTGAAAAGAGAAGATATTGTTTTATTAGAAAATATCTTTAAGTAGAAATCTTTTATCTCATATTTCGGCACATTTTCTTACAATTCAAGGAAACTTCAAACGATCGGATGAACCTATCGATCAAAATTATAACACACAAGCAATACTTCTAATATTCATACCTAATTTTAAATTTTAATAACATATTTTAATTTTTAATAACATACAATAGAAATATTTTTTATTTTTTGGTTTATAGAAGCTTAAACCTCAGTGAAAAAAAAACTTCAAACGATCCAATAAACACATAAATTAAAACAAACACCATCCACCAAACGATTACTTCCCCGGATTCCAACAAAAAATCGTCACGTGCTTTTGTATTGGGGCCGTCCCACGCGCACAGGGTACTGCGCAACACCCCAGACCTCCCCTCCCCCCTCCCACCCCGACCCCCGGCGAAGCACACTTCTGCACTGCAGACGATCGGCACTCTCTCTCCGAAAGCACCCCGGTTATCGTTTGACTCTCCATGTCGCCCGGCCCCTGCACCACGAGGTTGTTTTTCGTCAATATCGTCTGGGGAGGTGAAGGACTGGAACCCGACAACCCTTGACGATATTTTGTGTTTTTTGTCCTCTTCCCACCCCTTTTTTTTGGTTTGTTTGTTTGTTTTTTTAAATTGTGTGTGAAATTGTCGTTTAAATTTTTTTTCATCGGTGGAATTATCGTTTGATTTAGTTTCTGTATTAATTGTCGTCTGTTTTTATTCCAGTTTTTTGTCTGAATTGTTCTGATTATATTTGTTTACAAAACAATATCGTCTGAGTTTTGTTTAATTAAAATTATCGTCTGTTTGAAATTAAAATACGAAATATCGTCTGTTTGAAATATCGTCTGTTTTTATTTGCTATACTTTATTTTATCATCTGAATTTCATTTTTAGTTAAAGTTATCGTCTGCTTTTTAAAATTATTTCTCGATATTATTTTTTTGCAAATATATCGTCTGATTATATTTTATCCATCAAATTATGAACAGGCTAAATTTTTAAAAATGCATCACACAATATTTTTTCGTTAATTATCGTCCTATTATAATTTTTATATTTTTTATCGTTATCGTCTGTCTTTTATTCTTCTGTGTGTGAAGTGATATCATGAATTACGGCGCCGGGGGCGCTGAATCGGGCGGCGACCGGGACCGAGGGTCGACTCGCTACAAAAAAGCAAAACAAAACGATGGCGACAAGACGGGCTTGGATGATGAGGTGAGATATCGTCTGCTATATTTATAATTAGCTTATTAGATGCAAGGCCCTGCGCGAAATTCAGCGGTACTCCCGTCATAACTACATTTTAAATGTTACTCTAAGAACTCATTTATGTTTACCACGGTATCTGCCCCTATATATTTAGAAAATAAAATTCTAAGTATCAATTGATAATTATGTTCAGAAGTTATTGTGTTATAGTAAGTCATGGATCTAATATAACGAATTATATCTATGTACGAATTGCAATCGCATCAACGAAATCTTTAGTTACACCTAGTTGTAGTACTACATCCACCTACCGTTCTTTCAAAAATAAATGATAAATCAAGTGAAATCTTCACATTTATCGACTGCGCTTTATAGGTGTGCTATCCTGTTAAGAAACTTAATACAGTCTTAGTTAATGCTTACTAAAATCATTTTGTTTTTATAATCATCGCGTGGTGTTATCTTTAAGAATTGCACCATTAATTTTCAACATAAGCGAATCTGGAAAAACTATTCGCTGACGATATAAAATTGAAACCGATTTTTAATTTTCTTTTAATCAGATCTTTTTTAGAAAAAGCTATAAGTAATCTGCGTATAGCGGGAAAAATTACGTTAAAATTGTATTTTTTAAGTTATTAAAAGTAGAAGGAAATGTGATGCAATCATAACGTCTTTCAATGGTCGTGACGTATAAAGTGACTCTTATTGCGCAAACTCAACTTCATATTTCGCTTTGAGATTTTAGAAAGTGGCGCCGATTTGTTAACTAATTTATACGCTATCTAAGACACTCGGCAGAATATCACTTTCGATTTCAGATTGATATCGAAACTGTCTTTTTGAAATTTAAATTAAAAATGAGCGGTCTTAAAAAAAACGTAAAATAGTTTTCTTAAAATTCAGGACTATAAAGTAAAAAATTCTGTAATTCCTTATTTATTAACTAGATTACAGATATAATACACATAAACTTATTCACGTTCATTTATCAATGCTGCGCATGTTTTAAAAAACACCGCCAGAATTGTGCTATATTAACCAAGATATATACTATCGCTGTTTTGATCTTGTTGTTCATACCATTCTAAAATTTCTGCTACGTCTTCACAATTAATATTTTACTGAAACTTACGTTTTTTGTTATTAAGTTATAGTTATATTATTAAGACGTATAAAGTATAAAGAAACTGTCACAAACCAATTAATAACCGAAATCATGAGTGAAATAAAGGATTATTGAAATTTAGTCACGGTTCTTAAACGAAAGGCCTACCAAGTAAACCAAACACAATAGCTCACTTCCGAATAGCTATAATCAAGTTCGCATGAATTGCCATTCTATCGTAATTTAATCCCGAAAATAAATAACAGCATGTATGCGAGGCTTGTGCATGTTAAATCTGTCACGGTCCAAATTAAACACATTCGAAGAGGTTGCGTTGGGATCCAAGTCAAATTTTGCATCGTCACTTGACCAATTTGAATTGTTGTGCGTCTGTATTGTTGTTGGCTCTAAGTAATTTTGAAACGCATCCTAATTGTTGGCTTTTCTGTGTACTATATCTTATAATAAGGAAGCAACTTCTACAGAACTGATCTGTGGAATTTAAGGGGATACGGTACCCAAAAATTGGTAAAAAAATATCGATTTTTCAGTTTTTACTTATTATTATTCACAATATCTTTCTGAACATTTACTGAATGTTTCAGAATGATATCATTTGTAGAAAAAAATTATTAAATATTTTCTGGAGTCATTACTATAAAATTGAACACGTATTTCGTCTGCTTTCAACCTTTTTTCTCGGTTTCGCGTTTTTCAATTCTTGTGTTTAATAAATCCCTAAGGATTTTTTGCTAATTAAGTTAAAATTTTGAAATTTTAAACCTGCGTTCTTTTATAAATGGTGCACAAAATAGTGCAAGGAATAAGGTCTACTATGTATAGTAGTTTTTTTAAATGTTGAATTTATAATTTGTTATTTTTGGTGATTTTTTGAGATTTTCAGTATGAATGCATGCTTTTTAACTGTAGCTCACTTTATAAAATTCATGCTCAGTTCTTGAACAAATAGTTCTAAAAACAAACTATAAGAGTTTGGTGGAGTTGTTATCAAAATTAAAAGAGAAGTAGCGTTTTAAAAAAAGTTTAAAATTTTTATTTTTAAAATAAATGAAAAACTACTTGTAAATATTTGTTTTTATTGCTATAAAATGTTTATTTAGAGTGAACATTGTATAAAACCACTATATTTTACAAGTTTATGTTATTATTTATAAAAAAATGTTTTGGGTACCGTATCTTAAGGAGTAAATTTTATCCTCTTTACTCCCGGAAAAAAACTAAAGCATATATTTTTATATAAACATATTTTCCAAGCGATTTTTTATAAATCGAAATACGTTTTTCAAGTAAATTAAAGAAAAATAACTTTTAAAATTTGCTGATAGTCACGCCAATTCAGTGAAAATTAAGTTCTGGAGCAGTAAAAATATTTTGTGTGTGTTTGTGCTGTGAATAAACAAGCTTTGTCTGATTTTCTTTGCGATTAATTATAAATCTAACTTGTTTTAACTTAAGGGGACAGGGAACATAACGACGCTTCAAAATATCAAATTTTCATTTTAACTTTCAATCAATAAAATTAATATTTACGAAATTTTTTATATAATACGCATCTGAATATGGGGTTGGAGTTCGTAAATTTGGTAGTTAATTTCAATATATATATTTGTTTCCAGCTTCATATGTCATTGTTTTAAAACACCAATTTTTAGCTTTTAGGTACACTTTTCAACACAACCATTGCGTGTATCTGAAAATATTTTTTATAGAAATTAAAAAAAAAATTCCATTCAACGCAATGAACCTCAATTTTGACGATAAAACAATCATAATTTTAAGTTATTAATCTAAATAGAAATTTTGCACATTTCTTAAATCAGAAAAATCGTCTTATTATTCCTCACTTAAATTTTTTTGAAATATTTTTGGTTCACTGTGTTAAATATACATATATACGACATCACAACAAATTTTAATTCTTCTAGTTAAATAGAAAAAGGGAAAGTGTACCCTAAGGTAGAAAATTGGTGTTTTGGAATAACGGCATTTAAAGCTGGCATCAAAGTTATATTGAAATTAACTACCAAATTTGCAAACTCCAGCCCCATATTCAAATGTGCATCATAAAAGTTCTTTCGTAAAGGCACGATAAAGTAACTAAAGTTTAAATGAAAATTCAATATTTTGAGTGGCCGTTTTGTTCCTTGTTACCTTAAAACGTTTTATAAATCAACCACTAAAAAAACTTTTTTTGTAAAATCCTTAACATCTACTTAACCCTTCTTGGTATGTCATTTCTTACGCAATGAAGAAATCAGCTGCTGTGGTTTCAGCAGGTTTTAAAAGCTTGAAAATTCTCGTCCGTAATAGAAAAGTTAGTATTAAGAAACAAGTAGGTTTGTAACAGAATCTGTCACTTAACCCGCTTCCACACAACAGTTGTGTTTAGCAGGTAAAAAGGCGACAAACACAGCATTAGTATTCTATATTAAACATTTACATGCTAAATTTGGCTAGTTTCATTTATTTTATTTCGAAAATTCAATAATTATTACTTATCGTTCGCAAAAATTAATTTATATTTCAAAGAATAATTTGTAATATTTCCGCTTTTAAATAGAATTAAAATATTTAATATCAACGTACAAAGAATCTCGTAGTGAAATATATATTACGTCAATTCAAACTGATCGATGTCGCAAAAATAAATTTATTTTAATTTAATTATCTAAAAGAATTAAAGTTTCTCGAGCGATTGTTGTGAATGACAATGGTGATTAAATTCTAATAAAAATTGCTTCCTATGCTTTTTAAATGAGCATTCAATTTTGCAGTTTTTTAAATAATCGAAGTACTTCGAATTCTTTTCTGAAATTTTTAATGTATTCTAATTTCGATGCGCTGAATTTTTTGACGTATCACACACCGTAGCATTTGTAGTTTGGGATCTGAAAGTGGGTGACTTGCAGACAGGCAGGCAGACGGACAGACAGGCGGACTGAACGATTATAATACCTTTCACTTTTTGCGTCATAAACGTAGTGTGGAAGCTAAAATTGTAACATGAAATTAATTCTTCAAAGGTCCACGTGTATGTACTAGGAGCGAGAAGGTTAAAGGATATATTTTTTTATATAAATTTTAGGATTTTGAACCAAAACATATTTAGAAATTTACTTTTTTTATTGAAGAGTAAGAACTAAAAAAATAATGCACATTACAATAAATATGATACATCAGTAGCTTTGACATCGCGGAGATATCTGTCTGAACCTTCTTTCATACTTAGTTCTATCTGTCCGATTAGGATATTTCTGGTCGTCTTTTGTAGAGAAAATTATGAGAGTTCCAGTATTTTTTTTGCAACTAAGGAGTTCGGTTTGTTGAGCTGCGTTATAAGATTTTAAGCTACTGTAGCTTGTAACGACATTTTTCTATGTTGAATAGCTGGTTCGTGATTCGGGGGCTATCCCTCTAAAGCCTGGGTTTCTTAAGCATCGCAATCGTAGCGTCTGTTACGATTGACCCACTGCTTTAGAAAAAATGCTATTAATACGGTATCGTTTTACGTTAATATTTATGTGACGTAATGTGAGTGTTCTGACCATAGATATCATAGTTAAAGTATTAGATTGGCAGATCACGTGACCTCCAATGCTAACGACGGGACGCACATGGAGACCAGAATAAGAGGGCAAATGGGCCAGTGTTGCCACCATATTAAGGAGAAAAATACTACGAAAAAATACCGTTTATTTCTAAATCTCCAAAAAAATACCATAAATACTAACTGCATTTTGGAATCTTTTTAGTGATTTTTAAAAACACTTGAAACGCTTTTTTAGTATTTGTATGGTATTTTTTGTAATTTTAGAATTAAATGGTATTTTTTAGTAGTATTTTTCTCCTTTATGTGGTGGCAACACTGGCCTATTTCCCGCCTATTCTGGTCTCCATGCTTGTCCCGTCGTTAGCATTGGAGGTCACGTGATCTACCAATATAATACTTTAACTATGATATCTATGGTTCTAATCAAATATGTCGCCATTATTTTGATCATAACATCATTTTACATCTGTGATTCTATTAGCTTAACTTAGATTAATTGGGAAAACTAATAGAAACGTGAACTAATATCAGACTAGTTGGGAATTAATTACTTAGATACAATTTGAGCTTTCTTTAAACAGTGCACAGAACGGGTATTAATTTGCGAGTACGATATAGAAACGTTTTTAAATGCATTTGAATGTGCTAATCTTAATTAATATCAATCTAACAAACTACACAAGTAAACCAAAAAAATAATTACAAATCAGATTATGAGGACTTGATTAAATGTTTTACCGAAGTAGATTTTTTTTTAACTTTTCCTCCTACTTAACGAATAAAATTCGGTACTTGAAATTGATTCGAAGGCTTTTAAAATAAAAACCGTAAGTTTTTTTTCCATTAAAATATTTTTTTTGTTCTCTTCGTTATGTGAGAAGGTTTTTATTGTAGGTACTTTTGAAATTTTTATGAATCGCACCATGGAAAATCTCGATTGCGTTTTCATTTTTAATGTTATTTATAATACAGGGTGTCCGTAAAAGAATGTCCGAGTTTTAATGGTATATTACAGGAGTTTATTTTATACTAAATATAACAAATCACACATGATATTGAAGGAAAACTAACCTAGTTTTTCCTATAAGTGCTCAATGTGTGCGCCTTTAGTGATACGGCACACATCCAAACGAAAATGCAATTCTTCCCATACTGTCTGCGGCAAGTCCGGAGTAATGGACGCAACAGCCTGTGCAATTCTACCTTTCAAGTTTGGTAAATCGTACGTTAGGGGTGGAACGTAGACCCGATCTTTTACGAAGCCCCAAAGGAAGAAATCACAAGACGTGATGTCAGGTCACAATTTGAGGTTCAAACAGTTATATATTGCCTTGGTTTGTGTTATATGCTTCATTTTCTTGGTCGTTTGTTGACAAGTTTTGTTTTAAGTTTTATTTTATAGCTTATCATTTATATCAAAAAGTTTCACCATTTTCAAAATCAACTGAATAACCGCAGTTTTATGTTATTTTATAGCTTATCATTTATTTCAAAAAGTTTCACCATTTTCAAAATCAACTGAATAACCGCAGTTTTATGTTATTTTATAGCTTATCATTTATATCAAAAAGTTTCACCATTTTCAAAATCAACTGAATAACCGCAGTTTTATGTTATTTTATAGCTTATCATTTATATCAAAAAGTTTCACCATTTTCAAAATCAACTGAATAACCGCAGTTTTACATAGCTGATTTATAGGACAAAGTAATGTAGTCGTAAAATTTTTAGTAACTTGTTTTTAATTAGCCAATTAATAATTATTTCTTGCATATCATTTAACCCCTTTATTCCGAATAAAAACGTTAAGGTTAATAAATTCGTTTTTCTTTTAACTAAATTTTTCCTATGTAAGTAGTTTAAGTGTATGGTCTTCATTTGGTTTGTGTTTTGTTTTTTTAGATAAACTTAAGGGGACACAGTACCTCAAACATGGCAAATTGCGAATTTTTTTATTTGCTAAGATTAAAGTTTTAAATCTTCTAAATAAGTCTACCAAGTTTTAAAAGTCTAGATATATTTTAAAAAAAGTTATTCCACTTTTTATGAGGAAAGGTAGGATAAAAATGCAAACGAATGAAAACTTTAAATATGTTTTTCCCGGTGTTCATTTTTCCTTGATGACAAGTTTTTCAAAACGCTTAGGCTTTTTTAATTATTAATAAAAGTCTAAGGAATTTTGTATGCAGTCTGTAAAATATGTTAATGTTAAGAATTGTCATTAAAATTGTTTTCAAAAGTAATACTTTTTTTTATAAAAAAATACAAATAAAAGTCACAATTTTTCAAATATGCTAAAATAATTTGGGATTTTCTAGATAAATATTTTTTATAAAACAGCTACTGAAGATAAATCAAATTTGGATGCAAATTCTTCTATAAAACAGTTTAAAGTATATGAGAAAAAAATATCGGGTTAAAATATTTTATTTAAAAAAGCCTTAGCGTTTAAAAAAGTAAAAAAAAAAATATTTTTTAATAACTTAAAAATGTAATTATTTTTTTGTCATATATTGTTTTTAAATATAGATTGAACTAATAAAACAAATTTTATAGTAAATATGTCAAAATTAAAGATTTCTTTGAAAGTGGTACCGTGTCCCCTTAAGCAGAAAGCTGATTTTTGAGTGGAAAATTATCTTGTCTTCCTGTGTTAATGGTTTAAATTCTTATTTCCCATTTAACGATTTTATCAAACTATAAATTACTCTTGGATGTAGTTTTGGTTAGGAAAATTAAACGACAATGGGATAAAATTACAGGAAAAACGAAATTAATAGTTCATTGTAAAAACAAAAGCATAATTAAATAAATGAAATATAATTTTTCTAGATAGCATCAAATAATTTTTTAATCACCAAAACTCAGTAGTCACTGTATAGGCACTACGCTAAGAACTGAAGAATCTGACATTTTTCTTGGTTTTTTTGGGGGTGAGGAGTCCATGGCAATAAGGAACTCTGTCTTTACAAGCAAAAGGTCCCAGGTTCGGGACAGGTCGTTGCCAAAATAACTGTCGACATAAAAGCAGTCTGTGCAGCCAAATTGTCTTACGTATAATACCCCGCGTAGAGAGAATACACGTTAAATATGATACAAAGTCCCGATGTTGCTCTTAAAAGTTGCGATAGGTCCCGACTCGGGTGTCGACCCGTCACTTGATTGTGGCTCAAATTTATAACGCCAGTCGCCAATGGACAAGTTGCATGAAACGTGAAATTCATTATATATGTGTTTTTTTGGTACATTAGAAGCTGCAGATTCCAAATGTAAGGTTAAATATTCACAAATATGTTTAATTTCAACAAAAAATGCATTTGAAATTTGCCGAAAATGTACGTCACTGAAAACAGCTCTGACGTCAACTGTTATGTTTTTGGCGATGTTTCGATCCATGCTGTAATACACTTTATAAAATAGTAAACCTTACAATTTCTGCGAAACCTCATTAAAAGAAGACGATATTTTTTGTAACCAGTTCATATCAAGGAAGTTAAACAGCTTGTTCCAAGTTTGGTTGTTAGTTAAAAAACACACACTAGAGCGCTTATGAGCTATTGCAGAACTATTGACTGTTGGATCTGATCGGAATAGTCGAGTGAAATCGTTCAACGTTTGAAGAAATTAACTGGAATGAACATGAAATGTTTCTGTAAAATAGCACAACTTTTTTAAGAGTTTGATAAGGATGAAAGCACGTTTCACAGTTCCAAAGCGATACAGTGAAACGTGATACGAAATAACTCGCCAAGAACAAAAAAAAAGCCAACCGTGACGTCATCTGTTATGCTAAGAGAGGTTTAACAGGAGTGACGTATCATTAACTTTAAAAATGAATTAAAAAATAAATACATCTTTGCAACCAGAAATAATTGAGTTTTAGAGGTTTTTTAATATGCTTAATCGAATAAATGTTTGTGGAAAACGCTGTAATTGTCCATAGCCCTTGTGTACTTCTAGTACGACGTTACGTCAACTCGTCTCTTTGTTTACGGAAGTATAAATTCGTTGAGATTAACAACATTTTTAAGCATACAATCTATCCAATAATAGGTTTGTAAGGATACCAAAATGAATCCGAGAATAAATTTTAAAACTTTACTAATTTATGTAAAAACAAGAAGTTCATAAAGAACTAAAATAGCCTACTTTCCTGTTACTTAAATACTTACTGAAGTTATAATCGGGAAAAAAAACTAGGTTCCTAAAGTAAATATCATCAACAGCCGTTTCTACACTAGATTTATACACATTAGAAAAAAAATCGGAACACAGCACCCAGCTATAATTTAAACTTCTAAAAGCCAAAATCAATTATTTTCCTTACAATTCTTTCGCAAATTAATTAAATATATTTATCATCTGCTCGTGATTTATTTGTAGTTCGAAGAATAATTAAATATTTATTAATAACAAAAGTAATGAAATTACTCCGAACTGCATTAAAAAATAAGAAATGTAAATTAAAACTATGCATAATTGCATGCAAAAGTATGCCTTGCCGCTTTCTTGGTAGATAAATAATGAATAATCAAAGAATCAAATTGTGCTACATTTTATGGCGTCATTCCAAACTGATTCATGAAAATATTATTTTGCTTCAAATATGTTTAAATAAATAAAGTTTCTCATGCCATTGTTGATTTGGCAACAGTGATTTAAATGACTCAAAATTGAATTTCAATGCTAATTCAATGGGAAATTCGCCGAAAGATAGTAGATTTATGTCCGTCCGGACGTACAGACAGACGGACAAAAAGTATGAAAGTTGGGTATCTGAGGTCATAGCTTTCTAACAAAAAAATAATTTTTAAGATCCGATGGATAGAACCGATTTTGGAAGGGGGGGTACAGACAGACAGACGGACATCGACCGCATGTCAATACCTACTTTTTCATTTTTTTAATTCTTTCGAATTAAAAAAAGAAAAGTAGGCTAAAAATATTTGATCGCTTTTATAGCGTAAGTACTAAACTTAATACTTAGTTATTAAGGCATCAATAACTAAGAATTCCACAATTACATTCCTGTGACATGTTAAGATTCAGCATAAATCTTACGAAGGAAAATTCTCAAACTTGTATTAAAAATAACAATTTTAACGAAATAATTTGTTATTTCAAAATCATTTCAACCTAAAAACAAAGTGAATGTAATATGCGAAAAAAAGTATCCGATGACACTAAAAAATCTACCTTGAAACATTGCTAAGCAGGATACATTTTCTTGCTTTCAACTTCTTTGAGAAAAACATACAATTGAAAGTGAAAATCAATAAAACTAACCTTTGTGGAATAAAGTGGATTTTATAAGATAGTTTGCGTTTGGCTTGAATGTATTGTCTGATTATTTGGTGAGTAAAATGTACTACTATTGGTAGCGTTATTTTTTTATTTGAAGTACATAAATCGTTTTTAAAATTGTGAACATTAAAAATTTTATAGCTACAATATGTTTCTAACTTAAAATATGCTAAAGGACCTGTCTCTTCTCAGTGATAGTTTCTTAAAAACACCACTTTACTAAGAATAATTATAAAAAAAATAGGTTTAGTTTAGTTTTAATTATCGTCGCACTAGAGCTACACGAGGGCTATTGGCGACGGGCGTCGTATTATAGAACCACAGTCAAGTGACGAGCCGACACCTGAGTAGGTACCCAACGCAACCGTTTAGGGCGAAATCGTACGCAGCGTTTGGACTTTGAAGGATATTTAACGTGCACTCCCTCCACACGGGGTAATATTCGTCAAACATTTTGGCTGCACGGGTCGTTTTATAGGTCGGCAGTTATTTTGGCGATGCCCGGACCTGAACCTGGAACCTTCCGCGTGCTAGGCGAATGCCTAACCGACTGGGCTCCCCAGCCCCCAAAAAATAGATAATCGATAAATACGAACATAGTTTTCCCAAAACAATACTGCATTTAATACCTTAAAAAAAACTTTCTCAAAGATGTGTGGCATGTAAAATATCCCTTGAGTACCCATTTGGCTTGTTTTTTTTTGGCAAAATTAAGATCTCGGCATTCTTTAACATCCACAGAGCCCATATTAATTGTTTCTAAGCGTTAAAATCAATATCCAGGTTCGCCTAGATGTTGCCATATAAAATATGGCTCTCAGTTCTGGGGAATATGCCGAGTCTGCATAGGCTTAGTCGGTTAGGCATTCGCCTAGCATGCGGAAGGTCCCAGGTTCGGGTTCGGCATGGCCAAAATAACTGCCGACCTATAAACGGCCCGTGCAGCCAAAAATGTACGACGAATAATACCCCGTGTGGAGGGAGTGCACGTTAAATATCCTTCAAAGTCCAAACGCTGCGTACGATGTCGCCCTTAACGGTTGCGTTGGGTGCCTACTCAGGTTCGACTCGTCACTTTACTGTGGTTCTAAAATACGACGCCCGTCGCCAATAGCCCTCGTGTAGCTCTAGTGCGATGATAATTCAAACTAAACAAACTTATTCCTTCCATTCAAATCGAACTTTAAATATACTATAAACTACTGTTTTCTGATAGTCTCGACTGATATATAAACAACATACAAAAAAAATCAATGATATCGTGGCTTTCCATGTAGACGGGAATTCAATAGAGTGCCTAGTATTCCTCTAGAGAGAGTGGCGTCAGTAGGGAGTGGGATACAGAGGTAACCTGAGTGGATGAATTCAGCGTTTACCGTCTACAACTATGACTTATTTCTTTCATATAGTGCGTGGAGAAAGAAAATAACGGGGCTTGACAAAAAAAAAAAAACCTCGTACTTATTCAACAACAATGTATTAATGTTTGAAATTTTTATTGCATGCTATGAGTTAAGGATTGTGTAGGCCATATTTTTCACTAAATATATTTTGTATGAGGCAAGTTTCTAAGTATTTCAATACGATTTTTCGTAAAGTTTTTTTAGCTCAATTTTTTCAGTTTCCCCAATAGTTAAAATCAGTTTCCTTGCACAGAAGCCATGACCATGGGCGGAGCTATAAAACGCGCGGAGCAATCAGATGAAGACATAATAAAACGGCTGAAATTTCATCTTCATGTGATTGCTCCGCGCGTTTTATAGCTCCGCCCATGGTCGTGGCTTCTGAAACTATGAGTTTAACTATAATACCAATAATTTAGATTTTAAGTATTTTTTAAGGTACTTAAAATCATTTTGGTTAATGATTAAAGACTGTTTTTCAGAAAGTAAAAATAATTATTAGTTTAAGTGAAAATGAGTTTTTGAGCAGTAACATAGTGGACGATATTTAGCAAAACCTTTGGTAGTTTCCAAACGCTAGAGTTCTCATAAAAGGTATAAAAACCTAATAGCATTGAGTATCACTCAATTTTAGTCTATTCAGGTGGGATTTTTGCTATATTTACATTTCAAAATTTGTTACTTTGAAACCATTTTTTTAGGCATTTTGCCCGGCCAAATACTTCTAAGCACTAACCAGCACTTTAAATAAATTATCCTCTTTATGTGCTACGTATTGTTTGAAATTGGCATAGTTTTTAATTAATGATGCAAACAGGGAACATATTTTTTAAGGTAAGAGTCATTGTTGTTTTTTAATATTCGAAAATATTATTGTAATTCGCTGTAATTGTTTAAAATTTATTTTCTTCTCATTTCTTTCCTCCTGATCTAACCTTAAAAATTGTAATTTCTTTTAAGTGGGTGAGATTCCAATAAATAAACTACTCAATTATTATCGATATAAATTTTATACGCACTATTAGAATTATGCATTCTTAGATGCGAATTTTTTGTTATTGCTGAAATATGAAATGTAAATTAAGGGCAAAAACTTAATTGCCTTTCAAGAAGGTTTGAGTCATTGTTCATATTTATGCTCGACTAAATTATTATTGTTATAAGCAATGTATTGTTGGAAATTTTTTAGAATAATGACAGTTGTACCAATAATTCATTTAAGTTTATGAAACGCTACAAGTATTTTTCAGATTTTTTTTTATTTACTATTCTAATGTTATGACCAATGCTATTAATTGGATTATAATTTAAACGTTGTGAGAATTGAGTATTTTATATAATTGTTGAAATTTTATGCAAAGCCTCAAATTGAAATAAATGGAAAATAATTGTCTTTATATGAGCAATTCAAGTGTTATTGGACGCAATAGCATCATGCATTTATTTCATGCGAATTTTCTCTAAAAAAGTTTATAGTAGTACCCAAATAAACCAATCATTACATTCAAGTGAAGTTACAATTCACAAAGATTTTTAAAAATGCAAGTTCCAAAGATTTACTAATGTTAAGATTAATCAGAAATAAATCGAAGTGGGAATTGATTTATAGTGCTGGACCCTTCCCATGTGATGACATTAAACTTCAACGGGAGGCTAAAAAATCCCTGGAAAAATAAACAGGAGTTAGTACTCAAGTAAAAAACTTTTTTCCACAAAACTTTTTCTGAAAATCGGGAAAGTATTTTAATGAACAATATCCTATACGGTTGAAAATTCACCAAAAGTATCGTTCCGAACCGAATACCAAAAATATGGTGAAATATTTCGCAATGATTCTGTGGAATCGTAATGAAGGTTTCGAAAACCAAATACTGCGAAATGGTTCAACAGAATACCGAAAATGGGGGAGAACAATGAAGCATACCAAAAATATGGTGAAATATTTCGCAATGATTCTGTGGAATTGTAATGAAGATTTTGAAAACCAAATACTGCGAAATGGTTCAACAGAATACCGAAAATGGGGGAGAACAATGAAGCAAACTAAAAATATGGTGAAATATTTCGCAATGATTCTGTGGAATCGTAATGAAGGTTTCGAAAACCAAATACTGCGAAATGGTTCAACAGAATACCGAAAATGGGGGAGAACAATGAAGCATACCAAAAATATGGTGAAATATTTCGCAATGATTCTGTGGAATCGTAATTTAGGTTTTGAAAACCAAATACTGCGAAATGGTTCAACAGAATACCGAAAATGGGGGAGAACAATGAAGCAAACTAAAAATATGGTGAAATATTTCGCAATGATTCTGTGGAATCGTAATGAAGGTTTTGAAAACCAAATACTGCGAAATGGTTCAACAGAATACCGAAAATGGGGGAGAACAATGAAGCAAACTAAAAATATGGTGAAATATTTCGCAATGATTCTGTGGAATCGTAATGAAGGTTTCGAAAACCAAATACTGCGAAATGGTTCAACAGAATACCGAAAATGGGGGAGAACAATGAAGCATACCAAAAATATGGTGAAATATTTCGCAATGATTCTGTGGAATCGTAATGAAGGTTTTGAAAACCAAATACTGCGAAATGGTTCAACAGAATACCGAAAATGGGGGAGAACAATGAAGCAAACTAAAAATATGGTGAAATATTTCGCAATGATTCTGTGGAATCGTAATGAAGGTTTTGAAAACCAAATACTGCGAAATGGTTCAACAGAATACCGAAAATGGGGGAGAACAATGAAGCAAACTAAAAATATGGTGAAATATTTCGCAATGATTCTGTGGAATCGTAATGAAGGTTTCGAAAACCAAATACTGCGAAATGGTTCAACAGAATACCGAAAATGGGGGAGAACAATGAAGCATACCAAAAATATGGTGAAATATTTCGCAATGATTCTGTGGAATCGTAATGAAGGTTTTGAAAACCAAATACTGCGAAATGGTTCAACAGAATACCAAAAATGGGGGAGAACAATGAAGCAATTTACCACACAGCTATTTGCCTTCTGAGGGATAAGTAAATTGGCTGAAGTGTAAACTTGGTTTCTCTGCATGAAATTTAAACTACAATTTAATTTCATAAATTTTTAGAAAATTTAATTTCTGTAGCACATGTTTACAAATGGACCTTCCATGCTTCAAAATTTAAAATAAAAAATAATTTTTTTTAATTTAAAAAAAATTATGTGTGTTGCTGGAAAACCAGGCAGTCAGGGGACGGGTTTATACGTCTGTATCTATCAAAGGGCTAGAAAAATAGTTTTGGTGTAACCAAGTAAAGAAACTGATGGGCCCAATTTTTAACAGTGTTAGACGAATACAAGAAGCTTTAAGCCCATTTCACACCTTGTCACAACTACTTGCAACTCCCATAGGACGCCATGCATTTAAAAGTTGCACTCAAGTCGTGAGATTTTTTCATGCGAGCACGAAAAAATCTCAAGTTGCATGTACCGTTAGCCAATCAGAATTCAGTATTTGTTTCGCTACATTATGACGAACTAGACTTCGCCAACTGGTTGTTTATTTACTTTTTAAGACGCCAACTTTCCTTGCTTGCAAAAAATGCAAAAATCTGCGCAATTATAAATGGGTAGTAATTGGACGGCAAATATGGAAATTGATCTTATTAATGAAGTTCGGAAACATAAATTTCTGTACGATGCAAGCGAGGCCCTGCAAAAAGATGAAACTTGCCAAATTGTGAGATAAATAATTTTTTGAGGAAACCCGAAAAACAAGGTTTCCACAAGTTACGAGTTGCAGTTGCATTAGTTGCAACGGAATTGCATGTAGTTGTGCAGGTGTGAAATGGGCTTTAGAAGTGTAATGAGTTTCCATTTTTTAGTATGATTTGTTTATTGCAAGAAAAACATGGAACTACTTCCAAATAAATAGTTTCATGCTAGCCAACCCTTATGTATTGAATAATCTCAATCAGTACTTTACTTCGCGAAGAATCTAGAAATAAATAAGCATACATGTCTTAAACCAATTTAAACTTATCTCGGATATTTATAAGGGTGAACTCAGTGACAAATGTTGGTCTTGCATAACTTATTTTATAAAAAGTGCATTTGTTACTGAATTTTCCACTACTTTTAACATTGTTGCATAAGGCTGATAATTGTTATAATTTTTATTATTACGATTGTTAGTACATTTTCTTCTAATAATTTTCCGAAGTTCAAGAAAGGAAATAACAAAAACGTTTTCTTTAGAAATAAATTAGTTGCAGGTTTATTTTATTACTTTATTTTTTTATTATCGACTGAATTTAAGGCATTAAATACAATATTTTTTGGGAAACCTATTTTCACATTTGGCTATTTATTATTATGTATTTTGTAAAGTGTTTTTTTTAAGGAAGTATCATAGAAAAAGACATATAAAGAGATCTTTAGCATATTATAAGTTAGAAATATTGTTAATAAACAATTTTATTAAATTGTCCAAATTAAGAAACAATAAATACTTAAAATGAAAAATAACACTAACATAATATATTTTACTCACCAAATAATCAGGCAATATATTCACGCATTGCTAACTCTCTAATAAAAACCATTATATTCCACAAAGATTTGTTTTGTTGATTTTCACTTTCAATTGTATGCTTTTCCCCCTAAGAGGAGAGTTTATAAGCATGAAAATGTATCCGAAGAGTCTGCTTAACAATGTTTATGGTAATTTTTTTTAACATAGGATACTCTTTCCCATATTAGTCTTTCCCATTTCCAACATTACGTCAACTGCATCTGATGTTCCCATGTTACGGCGGTAAAGTCAGATGCTGATGTTGACAAAACATGCTTTTATGTCCTCAACTAGAAAAACTTGCAATTCAGGAACGTTTTTTCTAAAATTCTAGTCATGAGATGTCAGCCTTTTCAGTCAGTCAATTTTAAAGCAATTTAACAACTGTCAAAGTTTTGTTTTTCAATTTATTCCTTTTTATTACCAAGAATTCAAAAAAATAATAAATTCTTAAATTTTCGAGTACTAATTTGACATGTGTAAGCCAATTTGCTTGAAACAGTTTATTATTTCGAAGTCATTTCCACTTAAATACAAAAAAAATGAATGTAGTATGAGAAAAAGTATCCGATGACACTAAAAATCTACCATAAAACATTGCTAAGCAAACTCTACGGATACATTTTCAAACTTTCTTCTTTGACAAAAACATACAATTGAAAGTGAAAATCAATAAAACAAATATTTATGCAATAAAATGGATTTTATAAGGTAGTTAGCATTGAGCTTGAATTTATTGTCCGATTATTTGGTGAGTAAAATATATTGTAGCGTTATTTTTTTTTTAAAGTAAATTCGTTGTTTTTAAAATTTTAAACATTTTAAGAAACCTGTATAGCTACAATATTTCTAACTTAAAATATGCGAAATAACTTGTCTCTTCTTAATAATACTCTTTAAAAAAACACTTTACCAAAGAATGATAATAAATATAAATAATAGCCAGATATATGAAAATAGTTTTCCCAAAAAAGTACTGCATTTAATACCCAAAAAAACTTTTAAAGTCTGTATTATTCCTTCCATGCAAACTGAAATCTACTATAAACTACTGTTTTCTGAATGACTCGACTGAAAAAACAACATACAAGAACAATCATATCGTGACTTTACATGTAGACGGAACGGCTCAGTGGCTAAGAGGTATTACTTACCCGCCTCATAAGTCCAAATTTGCGGGTTCGAGCCCAGTCTGAGTCGTCAGGTTTCCTGGATGGGAAAATCATGTTCAGGCATATACACTGCTCACAACAATTAGGGGAACGCATGATTTAAACCCTTTCACCCCCAATGATTCCATTTGGAATCATCAGCTTGCGGTTTTTTTCTCACTAAGTTGAGCTTGCTCTTATTTATCATTATATGGAAGGATCATGTCTTTTGAAGAATTAAATAATGTTTGTTTTAATTAAATGGAAAATATGAAAAACATGGTAAAATAAATTTTACTCCCAAAAATTTGACCCTAAATTCTTCACGTTTGTATTCTTAGATGTATAAAAATTGATTTTAGCTTTTTTTTAACAAATAAAGTTTTGAAAAAATTATTGTTATAACTTATTCAAAAGTTATAATTCCAATTTTTCCCCCTAAAAATTTTAGTTAAAAAATACGATTTAGTTCCCTGTTTCTTACAATTTCATTCTGGATGCATAATGAATCTATTTAACAAATTTTAGATTCTTAGAATAAAAAAAATAAGAAGTTGGAACTGAAAGGGTTTACAAAAGTACACAAAGTGCTTCCCTAATTGTTTTGAGCAGTGTATCATATGATTATGTGGCATGTAAAAGATCCCTTGATTAGCCATTTGGCGATTTTTGGTAAAGTACTAATGTAGATTATTCAATACATAAAAATAGTTTCATGTTAATAAAACCTTTTATTTTTTTGCACTTATACATGTTAATAAAAACCGATAAAAAAAACATTCACTACACTACATATAGCTACTTGTATTTTTCTGAGCCACTGTTCATTAATTTTTTTTCGATTTTGGGATAAAATTTGGGGGAGTTTAGTTAAAGAAAGTGTTTCGCACCGGAGAATCGGTGCTCAACAACAGTTTTTAAAAAAAATTCTAGTGAATTTTAAGCATCCCTGTAAGGAGTTCAATCTCACACATTATCAAGCACAGATAAGGGTCCAGAATTATCCATCGATTCTAACTTTTCTAATTAGCAGCTCATTGGCTGAGAGGCATTACGTGTCCGCCTCGTAAGCCCAAGTTTGCGGGTTCCAGCTCAGGCTGAGTGGATAGGAAAATCTTAGGCACGCATGTCATATGATTATGTGATATGTAAAAGATCCCTTGATTACGTATTTGGCTTGGGTTCTCTCGGGAAAATTAAATACCGGCATACATACGGTTTTAACTCAGTCTGAGTTAATTTCCACTCTTTTCCGGTGCCGAAAATGCACTTCCCCTATAGGAGTGGATTTCACTCTTTTGTTTTAAGAGTGTAGAGTGCCTAGTATTCCTCTAGAGAGAGTGGTGGACATGTTAGTCATTGTTCATATTTATACTCGACTAAATGATTATTGTTATAAGCAATGTATTGTTGGAAACTTTCTAGAGTAATGAAATTTGTACCAATAATTCACTAAATTTTGGGGAATGTTATAGGGAAAGGTTAGGAATGCTATAGCTAAGAAATAGGTTTCGTTTCATTTACTATTCTAGTAGGATGGTCAATGTTATTGTTTTGCCTATAATTTGAACGTTCTGGGAATCCAGTTTGTATTTTATAAAATTGTTGAAATCTTTTGCAGACATATCAAGTAAAATAACTGGAAAAATATTAGTATATGTGCCTTATATATTCAATAGTTATTGTTCAGAATGGTATCATTCAGATTTTGTGTGAATATCCTGTAAAAAAAGTTTGAGATATCCCAATAAACCAAATATGTCATTCATATGACGTAAAATTTCACAAAATGTTTCAATACCTAATCTTCAAGCTCCCGTTAATTTTTAAACTTAATGATTAATCAGAAAAAAAGTGGGAATCGATTGATACTGTTAGACCCTTATCTATGCTTACCCATGTGTGATATTAAACTCTTACGGGAAGGCTTAAAAGTCACTAGAAAAAAAATAAGATTAGTAGAGCATCAATTCTCCAGTGTGAAACACTTTTTATTTCACTAAGCTCCCCACCAAATTTTATCCCAAAATCAAAAAATATATATTTAATGAAAAGTGGCTTAGAAAAATACAAGTTGCTATAGATGGTGTAGGTTTTTTTCTATTTAACGTGACCCTTTGCCTCTTATAAAATAAACCTAATTTAAACGGGTTTTTTTTAAATGTTACTTTACACAGTTCTTTCATGAATAGCTATTTTTTATTAGAAAAACGCTTGAAGCCTAATAGACAGCTTTTGCTTTATTATCAAGACTAGGGGCTGAGGAACCCAGTCGGTTAGGCGTTCGCTTAGCATGCGAAAGGTCCCATGTTCGGGTCCGGGCATCGCCAAAATAACTGCCGACCTATAAACGGCCTGTGCAGCCAAAAATGTCCGACGAATAATACCCCGTGTAGAGGGAGTGCACGTTAAATATCCTCCAAAGTCCCAACGCTGCGTACGATGTCGCCTTAACGGTTGCGTTGGGTGCCTACTCGGGTGTCGGCTCTTCACTTGACTGTAGTTCTGAAATACGACGCCCGTCGCCAATAGCCCTCTAGTGCGACGATAATTCTAACTAAACTAAAATATTATCAAGATTAGTCTATAGGGTAGAAGAATGTTGTAATTGACGTCAATTATGTTTTTGGCAACCAACATTACATCGGCTGAATTTAAGGCATTAAATACAATATTTTTCGGGAAACTATTTTTACATTTGGATATTACTTGATATTTATAATTTTTTAGTAAAGTATATTTTAAGAGAGTATCATCGAGAAGAGACAGGTCCTTTAGCATATTTTAAGTTAGAAATATTGTAAATAAACAGTTTTATAAAATTGTTAAAATTTAAAAAAAATAATAAATACTTCAAAGGGAAAATAACACGACAATAATACATTTAACTCACTCAAATAATCAGGCAATAATTAAAGCAACGCTATTTATCTAATAATAGTTATTTAAGAAACTAGTGCCGAAAATAATACTTTATAAGCGAGTGGCTTTTATTTCATGAGACCGTAGGTCGAGTGAAATAATGACAAGAGCTTAATAAAGTATTATTTGTCACGGGCTTGCTTACAATATTTTTTATAATAACGTGCAAAAAAGTATTTCTACCAATGAGTGATTTTCATGACATTATTTAGTTTCCATGGCGATATTCGAAAATGAAAAGTAGTAAAAGAAAAGTTGTAAAATAATTTTCTATTTTGAATCAAAATTCATCATTTTTGTAGTACTTGTAGTTTTCATGGAGATATTAGAAAATGCAAAAGTAATGAACCAATAGAAATAGGTGAGTTTCATGACATCATTTAGTTTCCATGGAGATATTCATGACATTTTGTTTTCTACCAATCAGATACTATTATTTACTTTACCGCACTAGTGCCGAAAGTACTACTTTAGGCACTGTCTGTGACGTAAGCACGTAAAGTGTCATTTTTGCAACGATTTATGAATGAATGAACTTTTTTGCACGTTGTTATATAAAAACCATTATATTCCACAAAGATTTATATTATTGACTTTCACATTCAATTGCCTGTTTTTCTAATGAGATAAAAGTTTGTAAGCATAAAACGTATCCGAAGAGTCTGCTTAACAATGTATATGGTAAATTTTTACTCGTCACATACTTATTCGTCTTTTCCATAAAAGATCTTTTGTTTTTAAGATAAAATGATTTGGAAGTAAAACTATCGTGCATATTAACTTAGAATTATATTTTTAAGTACTAATTTGACATAAGAATATATTATGTTTTAATACCAGGTGATAAGCATGAATAAATTGTAGAACAAAAATTTGGCAGTTGTTAAAAAAACTTCTATATCTATGGGACAGACCTCTTATAACTACAATGCTAGGAAAAACATTCTGAAAAGTAGACTTCTTTAGTCCAAGACGTAAAATTAACATCACGCCAACTTGCATATGATGTTCCCGTGTTACGGCGGTAAAGTCGGATGCTTATGTTGACAAAACATGCTTTTATGTCCTGAACTAGAAAAACTTGCAAATCAGGAACGTTTTTTCTAAAATTCTAGTCATAAGAGGTCAGTCCCGTAGAATATTGAATTAATTTTGAAGTAATTTAACAACTGTCAAACTTTGGTTTTACAATTTATTCATTTTTATCACCTTGTATTAAAATATATTCTTATATTAATCAATTAGTACTTAAAAATATAAGCCAATTTGCATGAAATGGTTTACTTCTAAATCATTTCATCTTAAAAACAAAAAATTAGTCCCATATACCAATTGAATTACTTTTAAAGTAATTTAACTGTCAAAGTTTTGTTTAAACAAAAAAATTGAAATACAAAATACAAAATACAAAAAAAATTGATACAAAAATACAAAAAAAAAAATTAAATACAAAAAAATTGAATGTAGTATGCGAAAAAAGTGTCCGATGACAATAAAAATCAACCATAAAACGTTGCTTAGCAGACTCTGCGGATACATTTTCAAACTTTCTTCTTTGACAAAAACATACAATTGAAAGTGAAAATCAATAAAACAAATATTTATGGAATAAAATGGACTTTATAAGATAGTTAGCATTGAGCTTGAATTTTTTGTCTGATTATTTGGTGAGTAAAATATATTATTGTAGCGTTATTTTTTATTTGAAATAAATTCGTTGTTTTTAAAATTTTAAACATTTTAAGAAACCTGTATAGCTACAATATTTCTAACTTAAAATATGCGAAATAACTTGTCTCTTCTTAATGATACTCTCTTTAAAAAATACTTTACAAAGAATGATAATAAATATAAATAATAGCCAGATATGAAAATAGTTTTCCCATAAAAGTATTGCATGTAATACCTTAAAAAAAACTTTTAAAATCTGTATTATTCCTTCCATGCAAACTAAAATTAAAATCTACTATAAATTACTGTTTTCTGAATGTCTCGACTGAAAAAACAACATACAAAAACAATCGTATCGTGGCTTTACATGTAGATGGAGCGGCTCAGTGGCTAAGAGGTATTACTTGCCCATCTTTGCGGGTTCGAGACCAGTCTGAGTCGTCAGGTTTTCTGGATGGGAAAATCGTGTTCAGGCATATATCATATGATTATGTGGCATGTAAAAAGATCTCTTGATTAGCCATTTGGCGATTCTTGGTGAAGTAAAGTACTAATGGAGATTATTCAATACATAAAAATAGTTTCATCTTAATAAAACCTTTTATTTTCTTTGACTTATACATGTTAATAAAAACCGATAAAAAAAACATTCACTACACTACATATAGCTACTTGTATTTTTCTAAGCCATTGTTCATTGATTTTTCTCGATTTTGGGATAAATTTTGGGGGGCTTAGTTAGTGTTTCACACTGGAGAATTGATTGCTCAACTACACTTTTTTTTTAAATTTTTTCTAATGAATTTTAAGCCTCTCTATAAGAGTTTAATATCACTCATTATCAAGCACAAATAAGGGTCCTGAATTATCAATCGATTCTAACTTTTCTAATTAGCAGCTCAGTGGATGAGAGGCATTACGTGTCCACCTCATAAGCCCAAGTTTGCGGGTTCCAGCCCAGGCTGAGTAGATAGGAAAATCTTGGGCACGCATGTCATATGATTATGTGACATGTAAAAGATCCCTTGATTGCGTATTTGGCTTGGGTTCTCTCGGGAAAATTAAATACCGGCATACTTTAACATCCCCAGAGCTCTCAGCTTCATTGTGATCTGAGCGTTTAAATTTGTAGCAAGAGTTGCCTAGATGTTGTCACAATGGCTCCCAGTTTTTGGGAAATATGCCGAGTCTGCAAAGGCTTAGCTGCTAATAAAGCAGCCCCGGTTGGGGAAAAAAAGCTTAAAGTCTGTCTTATTCCTTCCGTTCAAACTGAACTTAAAATCTACTATAAACTACTGCTTTCTGAATATCTGGACTGAAATAAACAACACAGAAAAATCAATGACATCGTGGCTTTCCATGTAGACGGGAATTTAATAGAGTGCCTAGTATTCCTCTAGAGAGAGTGGTGTCAGTAGGGAGTGGGGAACAGAGGTAGCCTGATTGGACGAATTCAGTGTTCACCATACTTTCAGTATACAGCTATAACTTATTTTCTGCCCATAGTGTGTCGAGAAAGAAAATTTGAGGGCGTGATAAAAAAAACCTTACTTAACCGACAAAAATTTAATCATGTTTTAACTTTTTAATGCATACTATGGGTAAGGATTGAGTTTGCTACATTTTTCACTAAATATCTTTTGCATTAAAATAGTTGTTAGGTGTTTAATTAAGAATTTTTTGTAAAAGTATTTAGCTCAATTTATCAATTTTTTGCGCTTTCGCTAATGCTAATAATAATAATTTAGATTTTAAGAATTTTTAAGGTACTTAAAACTGTTTTGTTTAATGATTAAGACCTCCCATTCTTGTAAAGTAAAGCTAACTATTCGTTTGAGTGGAAAGAGTTCTTGAGCTGTAGCATCGTTGATATTTAGCAAATTTGTTGGTGAATATTTTTAAATGTTAGCGTTCTCATAAAGGGTATACAAACTTAATTGCATTAAGTATCACTCAGATTTAGTCTATTCTTGTATGATTTTTTTTAACTTATTTATATTTTAAAACTTTTTTTAGAAACGTATTTTCCACGACAATTAGAATTGCCAAATATTTACTCCTAGACACTACAGTCCCTGGACAAATTATTTGACGCACTGCAAGATTTCATGTATCAATCAATGATGCACAAAATACCTTTAGAAGGACATTTGTGTTCCTAAACTTAAGCTATTGAATAGAAAATACTATCTGCTATACTTAATATACATATCGACATCTTTTTTAATGATATGGCATTCTTTGGTATGTTTTCATCATTACTAAAAAAATACAGTGCGTCTAATAATTTGTCCAGGGACTGTAACCGGCACTTAAAAGAGAGAGAAAACATTTTCTTTAAGTAAGAAAAGAATCTTTGCTGTTATTCAGAAATATTACCATTATTGTAATTTGCTTTAAATGTTGAAAATTATTTCACTTCAATTTTCGAGGTAAATTAAGGTCAAAAACGCATTGTCTTTCGGAACATTATAGTCATTGTTCATATTTATACTCGACTAAATTATTATTGTTATAAGCAATGTATTGTTGGAAACTTGTCAATTTTCGAGGTTAATTTTTTGACGGAAAGAGTAATATCTAGTAACTAGATGAGTAATCATTTTTCTCATCTGCAATTTTACCAATTATTATTGGTAATAAACTTAATATGCATTGTTAGGATTATGCATTGTTGAATGTGAAATTATTTTTTTAGTTGAAATATGAAATGTAAATTAAGGTCAAAAAATGCATTGTCTTTCGGAAACATTATAGTCATTGTTCATATTTATACTCGACTAAATTATTATTGTTATAAGCAATGTATTGTTGGAAACTTGTCAATTTTCGAGGTTAATTTTTGACGGGAAAGAGTAATATCTTGTAACTAGATGAGAAAGTCATTTTTCTCATCTGCAATTTTACCAAATTATTATTGGTAATAAACTTAATATGCATTGTTAGGATTATGCATTGTTGAATGTGAAATTATTTTTTTAGTTGAAATATGAAATGTAAATTAAGGTCAAAAAATGCATTGTCTTTCGGAAACATTATAGTCATTGTTCATATTTATACTCGACTAAATTATTATTGTTATAAGCAATGTATTGTTGGAAACTTGTCAATTTTCGAGGTTAATTTTTGACGGGCAAGAGTAATATCTAGTAACTAGATGAGTAAGTCATTTTTCTCATCTGCAATTTTACCAAATTATTATTGGTAATAAACTTAATATGCATTGTTAGGATTATGCATTGTTGAATGTGAAATTATTTTTTAGTTGAAATATGAAATGTAAATTAAGGTCAAAAAATGCATTGTCTTTCGGAAACATTATAGTCATTGTTCATATTTATACTCGACTAAATTATTATTGTTATAAGCAATGTATTGTTGGAAACTTTCTAGAGTAATGGAATTTGTATCAATAATTCACTAAATTTTGGAAAATTTTGGGAATCCTATAACTAAGAAATAGGTTTTGTTTCATTTACTATTCTAGTAGGATGGTCAATGTTATTGTTTGGCCTATAATTTGAGCGTTCTAGGAATCCAGTTTGTATTTTATAAAATTTTTGATATCTTATGCAGACGTATAAAGTAAAATAACTGGAAAAATATTAGTATCTGTGCCTTATATATTCAATAGTTATTGTCCGGAACGGTATCATTCAGATTTTGTGTGAATATCCTGTAAAAAAAAGTTCATGGGATATCCCAATAAACCAATTATTTCATTCATATGACGTAAAATTTCACAAAATGCTTTAATACCTAATCTCCAAGCTCCCGTTAATTTTTAAACTTAAAGATTAATCAGAAAAAAAAGTGGGGACCAATTGATACTGCTGGACCCTTATCTATGCTGGCCCATGTGTGATATTAAACTCTTGCGTGAAGGCTTAAAAGTCACTAGAAAAAAAAATAAGATTAGTAGAGCATCAATTCTCCAGTGTGAAACACTTTTTTTATTTCACTAAGCTCCCCACCAAATTTTATCCCAAAATAAAAAAAAATTAATGAACGTGGCTTAGAAAAATACAAGTTGCAATAGATGGTGTAGGTTTTTTTCTATTTAACGCGACCCTTTGCTTCTTATAAAATAAACCTAATTTAAACGTTTTTTTTTTTATTTTATTTTACACAGTTCTTTCATGAATAGCTATTTTTTATTAGAAAAACGCTTGAAGCCTAATAGACAGCTTTTGCTTTATTATCAAGACTAGGGGCTGAGGAACCCAGTCGGTTAGGCGTTCGCTTAGCATGCGAAAGGTCCCATGTTCGGGTCCGGGCATCGCCAAAATAACTGCCGACCTATAAACGGCCCGTGCAGCCAAAAATGTCCGACGAATAATACCCCGTGTAGAGGGAGTGCACGTTAAATATCCTCCAAAGTCCCAACGCTGCGTACGATGTCGCCTTAACGGTTGCGTTGGGTGCCTACTCGGGTGTCGGCTCTTCACTTGACTGTGGTTCTGAAATACGACGCCCGTTGCCAATAGCCCTCTAGTGCGACGATAATTCTAACTAAACTAAAATATTATCAAGACTAGTCTATAGGGTAGAAGAATGTTATAATTGACGTCAATTATGTTTTTGGCAACCAACATTACATAGACTGTATTTAAGGTATTAAATACAATATTTTTGGGGAAACTATTTTTTCACATTTGGATATTAATTGATATTTATATTTTTTTGTAAAGTATATCTTAAGAGAGTATCATCGAGAAGAGACAGGTTCTTCAGCATATTTTAAGTTAGAAATATTGTAAATAAACAGTTTTATGAAATTGTTAAAATTTAAAAAAAAACAATGGAAAATACTTCAAACTGAAAATAACACGACAAAAATACATTTTACTCACTCAAATAATCAGGCGTGCAGCTCTAGTGCGACGATAACTCAAACTAAACTAAACTAAATAATCAGGCAATAAATTAAAGCAACGCTAACTATCTCATAAAACCATTATATTCTACAATAATTAATATTATTGACTCATGATTTTCTAATAAGATGACAGTTTGTAAGCATGAAAGTTATCCGAAGAGTCTGCTTAACAATGTATATGGTAAATGTTTACTCTCATCAGATACTTATTCGTCTTTTCCATAAGAAATCTTTTGTTTTTAAGATAAAATGATTAGGAAATAAAACTATCGTGCGTATTAACTTAGAATTATACACTGTTAAAATTTTTTTGCTTGGTTTCCCCATGATATTGGTTCCTAGTAGCTGCAACGGCTGTGTGGTGAAATGTTTCACCTTTTTTTCGGTGTTTGGTTGACCCATTTTTCTGGATTTGGAAACAAAAACCTGAGAAATGGTTCAACCGAATACCAAAAATATGGTTTAACGTTTCACCACACAGCCGTTGCAGCTACTAGGAACCATATTTTTGGTGAAAAAAAGTGCCTAATTTTTAAGTATTTTTAAGTACTAATTCGACATCATAAGAATACATTATACTTTTAATACCTGGTGATAAACATGAATAAATTGTAGAACAAAAATTTGGCAGTTGTTAAAAAACTTCTATACTAATTCAATTGGTCTATGGGACAGACCTCTTATAACTGCAATTTTAGGAAAAACATTCTGAAAAGCAGATTTCTTTAGTCCAAGACGTAAAACTAACATTACGCCAACTTGCATCTGATGTTCCCGTGTTACGGCGGTTAAGTCAGATGCTGATGTTGACAAAACATGCTTTTTTAAGTCCTTAACAAGAAAAACTTGCAAATCAGGAACGTTTTTTTCTAAAGTTCTAGTCATAAGAGGTCAGTCCCGTAGAACTATTGAATTAATTTTGAAGCAATTTAGCAACTGCCAAACTTTGGTTTTACAATGTATTCATTTTTATCACCAGGTATTAAAAGTATAATATATTCTTATAATAACAAATGAGTACTTAAAAATATAAGCCAATTTGCACGAAACGGTTTACTTCTAAATCATTTCATTTTAAAAATAAACAAAAAATCATTTAATGGAAAGACGAAAAAGTATGCGATGATAATTAAAATCTACCATAAAACATTGTTTATCAGACTTTTTGTATACCATTATGAAGCGTTAGAAGGTTCCAGAAAGACTTCGGAGCAAAACGATAAAGAAGTGTGGCGTTGCACAGTTTATACTCAGTGATTCCAGAGGAAGTAGATGCTGATTGGTGGGGAGAAAGGTAGCTATTCGCTGATTGGCTGCCTTGGTTGGTGGGTGGAGCAAATCACTGCTCTGATGTAAATGTTCTTAAGAACTGAATGCCAGATCTTATTGAGTTTCAAGCCTTCTTCTTTCCTATTAATGCACAGGTTTATCACTGGTTAAAACCTGTGAACGAAAAACTTATCAATTCTCAAAGTAACTTCCATGAAACTTTAAGGTTTATGAGATGAATGTTAGCGTCTAGTGTAACTTCAATGACGCAATATATTCCTTTGATTATTTGGCGTAAACCTTTCACATTATATGTATGTTATTTTTTATTTGATATATTTTATTGTTTTTAAAATATCAAACATTTTAAGAAGCCTGTATAACTACAATATTCTAACTTAAAATCTGCTAAAGGAATTTTCTCTTCTCAGTGATACCTTTAAAAAACACTTTCAAGGAATAATTATAAATACTAAGTAATAGGCAGATCTGAAGATAGTTGTCCCCAAAAATATTGCTTTTATATAATGACTTTTTTAAATTTTAAAGTCTATCGTATTCCTTCCCTTTAAACTGAACCAAAAATCTGCTATAACTCTTTCAGTCCCAATAACTCTATTTGGAATCATCAAACTTGCGAATTTTTTTCTCACTAAGTTAAACTCGCACTTATTTCAAATACATTTTATAAATTCTCCATACACTTTTCTATAAAGCTGTATTTTCTCTTTGTATCATTAGACAGAAGAATCGGGTCTTTTTAAGAAATAATGTTTTTACTAAAGTTGTAGTTAAGTGAAAATGTAAAGAACATGTTAAAATTAAAATTAAATCTGGAATAATTTCATTTAATAATTTGTCCCCAAATTGTTCATGATTGCATTTTCAAATATTTAAAAATTTATTTTTAACTTTTTAACTGTTTCGAAAAATTATTGTTATAATTTATTCAAAAGTTACGATTTAAAAAAAATTCCTTAAATTTTAGTTTAAAAAATTTATATTTTTTCCCTGCTTTTCAACATTGAACTAACCACTAGGATGCATCAGAATATTTCAGATTTTAGATTTTTAGAATAAAAAATAAAGTTGGGATTAAAAGGGGATAAAATACTGTTTTTTGAACGTCTCGACTGAAATAAACAACTTACTGAAAAATCTATGATATCGTGGATTTACATGTAGACGGGAATTCAATAGAGAGCCTAGAGTATTCCTCTGGAGAGTGGTGTCAGTTTGGAATAACTACCTGATTAGATGAATTTACCGAATTAAGTTATTCGAAAATATTATCATTGTTGTAATTTGCTATAATTGTTGTTTGCTATAATGGTTAGGTGAATAGGCAGTTTATTATACAATTTAGGGACAAGATAGAAAACATGTTTAGTAAATAAAGTTTTGGAAAACGTTGGAGTTCGAAAAATTTCATTTGATCTGGTATTATAAAAATTTTCGTTAATTTCACAAAGTGCTTTATTACGATAAAAATGCAGGCAAATTAAAAAAAAAGCATTGTAGCAAACAGGGAGTAAATTAAGATCTTAAAATCTCGGACCGTTAACTGATTGGTAGTTTAAAAGTTTAAAACATGAATTTTGTAATGAAATAATTGGTTGTAAATTGAATCTGTATTCTTCAACCCAAATAATACCATAATTAATCAAAGAATAAAACCAGGCATATAATATAGGGTTTTCAAAAAAGTAAAATGTACTTTGCGTTTCATATGGTAAAGTTTTACCAAAATAAAACGTAGTTTATTCCCCAAGTCATTGATTTGAGTTTTCCATTTCAAATTGGAATCAATATGTAAACCTAAATATTTAATACTATTAACAAATTGAAGTTCCTGACACTGACAATTAGGGTTAATTCTATTGCAAGATAATGTGTGATATTTTAAATTTAGATCAACACGTGTTTGCCTTAACCCTTTCAGTCCCAATGACAATTTGGCATCATTTTAGAAATTATTTTCTGGTCGTCTATAGCCATTTATGATATCAAAAAGCAAGCACATCATTCGATTCTTCAAACTTTTTTCTATTATAAAATATTTTTTATTAATCGCAATAGATGTCAGCCTTATTATTTTTTTTTATTTATGATCAGAAACATGATGATGCCAAATGGCATCACTGGGACTGAAAGGGATAAGCTAAAATTTATATACTTAGTTTTATTTAAATTAAGACTTGGATCGTTAACATTAAACAGTTTCAATTTCAAATAAGTCAGATTCGATTTGGGTAACTAGATCATTTGAATTTGAAGAGACATAGAGTAAAACTGCATCTGCATACGTTAAAATTTTGCCAAATAATTTGAGTTTATACAGATCATTACTTTTCGGCCACTGAGCTGCTAATCAGAAAAAAGTGAGAATCGATTGATATGGATGAAATCTTATCTGTGCTTACCCATGTGTGATATTAAACTCTTAAGGAAACGCTTAAAAGTGTAGAATTAAAAAAAAGATTAGTACAGCATAAATTGTCTAGTATGAAACACTTTTTCTTTCACTAAGAACCCCAAATTGTATCCCAAAATCGGAAAAAAGATTTAATGAACAGTGTCTTTAGAAAAATACCAGTAGCTATAGCATTTTTTGTATCTTTTTTTTATAAACCCATAAGTGCAAGAAAACATGATAGACTAATTAAGGGTTTGCACACATAAAACTATTTTTATGTATTGAATAATGCCCATGAGTGTTTTACTTCGCTCTGAATCAAGCAAATAATAGGTATACCTTTTTTCTAATAATGAAACTAATTAAAACTTATCTATGGATCCAGATATGGGACAAATATGGGCCATTAATCACTTTATTTAAAAGATTTGCTATTTAATAGTCCAATATAAATGGTAACCGTTTCATACTTCTATGTATCGTTGAAAATTAGCATTAGTGCAATTAATAAATTTGTTTTCTAATATTCTTACAAAAAAATTCAATGTAAAGGAACTAATTGTACCCTACCGTATTTTTCCAGATTAGATATTTTGAAATCTATCGATAACGTTTGCTTAAAATAAAGATTAACCGTGAAAAAAAAGTTGAGAAAGTTGAGTTTTGAAAAAGTATTGATGAACTATTTCCTGCGATTAAACATAGTCGAGAGGGAATAATTTAAAAAGAGTTGTAGAGTATCAATTCTCAAATGACACTTGCTTGAAACTCAAAAATTGATCTAGAAATCCGGAAATATTTTAACGACCGGGGAGTCATTAAGTAGAATAAAGGTAGATTTACTTGTTTAGGGAATTTGCTTTGTGTGTTGGGTTGGTTTGTTAATTTACTCTTAAGTGCAAAGTATGTATTTGCTTTTGAAAGATATATGGTGCAGATTTGTTTGGTAGATATTTTAATAAATAAATTGCTGTATTTTTTTATTTAAAAAAGAACCTAAATATGTGTTTACAAAAATGGACCACGATATACAGTCCCTTGACAAATTATTAGACGCACTGTATTTTTTTTAGGAATTTTATGTTTCTTAAGAGTTTTTATGCAATAATGGTATATTTAAACTACAATATTATTGATTTTTATTTAAAAGAATTGTTGTAGACTACATATTTGTATTTATTTTAAAATAATTATGATTAAGATTAATTTATATTAATTATTTATTATAAGATTATTTATGTGTGGAATCATCATCCTCAAATGCAAGAGACAGCTTTGATAGCGGCTAAAGGTGGCTCAACTAAATTTTGACTTTTACTAACATTAATTTCACTTTTCTTTAAAACTTAATAAACTTAAGCTTTTCTAAATTAAGGCTGTTTTATTTATGTCAAATAAATCGGTAATTGATTGGATAATATAAAAATAAAAACAAATCAATTTAAAATAATAAAACGGTACAATATCACCCGGTAATTAATATTTTACATGAAATCTTGCAGTGCGTCTAATAATTGGTCCAGGGACTGTAATTACGTTATTTTTTAATAATTTTTTTTTAAATATAATATTATTTGGTACCAACTTTGAGAAACACAGTATAACTACAATAAAAAACATTTACTTTAGTTAAACAACATATTTCATTTTATAACTAGTATCTGGTGTGGGAAAGGGTTAATACGTAGTTTATGCCCAATTCCCTCATTTGTATTTCAGGTACTCATTCCATTTTCAATCAATATATTCAACTTAATTTAACTCTAATTGCTTTTTATTATTTCAATTTTTAATAGTTTCAAAAATATAGTTAACTTTTCATAGATTAGAAACAGTTTGAGTTAAAAAACAACCTTAAACAAGGTTTATAAATATTTAACAACCCAAACTATGTTCTGCCAGTCATTTAAAATAATGGTAGGTTTTCTATATAAACCATTATTTTTTTTATAATCTCGTGCAAAAACCACGCTTATTCAAATCTGTAATTGATGAAAAATAATTCATTGAAATTTGTATAAGGTGCAAAAGTAAATTTTAAAGTAAAAATAAGTGAAAGTAGCTTTTTTGCTCTGCTTCTTTTTACGTCACATCCTCATTTTGCATGAACAATTATTTACTAATTGTTGTCGAGTATTTATCTGTTATTGAACCATTTTACCAAACCACTACATCATTTTCAATAAACCTCCACCATTATAAAAGAATCGTTCTTTTTTGCAATATCCTTAGCTCACAGCATTCGAGCATGTTTAATTATTTTCTGGGCAGCCCTAAATTTTGGGTAATATGTCCCCTTAAATTTGTAAAAGTTCCAAACCTGCATTTGATGTTTCCGTGATACTGCGGTAAAGTCAGATGCTACGGTTTGTAATTTGTAATATTTGGTTGATATATCTTCTCACTCGTGGTATACAATGCTTTAATTTCTATTCAAGTAGTTTCACTAGACCAATGTCTTGGCGAAAGCACCCAGTACAACATAATTCATAGAAAAGCCGGGTTATATGTGGTTTGCTGTTTTATGTGTGACTTAGCGAAAATAACCACACTTTGACAAATCATGTATCTACCAAAGTAGGCGAATTATGTCTAGGTTTTTTTTTTCTTTATTTGATTGGTTAGATTAAACTACTTCAACTATGTTTTTATTTGAGTGCACAAGCTTTCTCTAAAGAAAATGTAAATTGAACGTGTACCGAATATATATAAATATCATTTTTTTCTCTGCACGATCAATTTATGAGTTGGCTAAGAGGAGGACAGACCCTGCGAAGGTATCTTCCACAGCATGACACTTTTACGCTTCGCAGCATAAGAATTTCATTTTTTGGTAGTGATATCGAATCTGTAATTGCAATTCAAATTAGAGATTCGTATATTTGCTGTGTTAAAAAACTTATTTACACGTTTGGAAACTCCCGACTAAAGAATTTTACAAATGTCTTTTTTTTTAATAAGAGTAGATAGAAGTAATAAACTTTAATAGTTTGTAAAGATATTTACTGTATTAAATATGTTTTTACTAATAACTTTCGAATAATATTTTGACTATTGTATAATGAACACTGTTAGAAATTTCTCATGAAAAATAAAGATGCATCGTAGAAAGAAACAGTGCAAAAATATCTAGTTTCACCCATTTTTGCCTATAATTAACTTTTGCACACTTGTTTTATAGTATATTTGTATCAAATTAAATTTTAAATAAGTGAGTTTTGCACGAAAAAAATAGAATGGTTTATAGAAGGTCTAGTATTCTTTGAATGACTAGCAAAACTTAGTTGAGTAAAAAACAACTTTTAAACAAGGTTTATAAATTTTTTACTACCCAAACTTTTTCTAATATATGAAATGTTTAATATTTTTTCAAACCTTATTACTTTTGTCTATTAATTTTTCTTTGTCGGAGACTCGTATATTTGTGTTAAAACTAGGTTGGAAACTCCCAGCTAAAGAGTTTTACAAATAATTGTATTTGTATTATAATAGAAAAAAGTAATTAACTAGTTTCAGTTAAAGTTTTCTTGACAATATTTTTTTTATTTAAAACTAAAATAAACTTCGGTTTTCATAAGTTATTCTCCTAACATCTACAAAATATTGAATGCTATTTTGAAATTAATCATGATGGCCAAACTGCTTCGGCTTACACTTTCTTACTATACTATTGAATAGAAAAATTAGATATATAACGTCACATTTGCATTAAATGTAAATACTTGCCACGTTTAAGTTATCAATATTTGTCATAGTGGGAAATATAATGAAACCATTCTATTTATATATCTCCCTTAACCTCTGACAAAATTCGTCGTTAAAATATTTTCCGATTTCTAGATCAATTTTAGAGTTTCTATTAAGAAAAGTTTAATCTTGAAAACTGATTTTTATTCTGGCTCTGCGCTTTTGTGCCTCTTCCCATAGATGTCGGAATAACATCAAATGTTGTCTGAAAATTTTCTAGTTGATGTGATGCACCCATAGATATCATAGTTAAAGTATTAGATTGGCATATCACGTGACCTCCAATGCTAACGACGGGACGCGCATGGAGGCAAAATGGCCAGTGTTGTCACCACTTTAAGGAGAAAAATACTACGAAAAAATACCATTTAATTCTAATATTACAAAAAATATCGTAAAAATACTAGCAGCATTTTGTAATCTTTTTATTAAGTTAAATCATTTTCTAGTATTTTTTTGTAATTTTAGAATTAAATGGTATTTTTTCGTAGTATTTTTCTCCTTAAAGTGGCAGCAACACAGGCTATTTTGCCCTCTTATTTTGGCCTCCAAGCGCGTCCCGTCGTTAGCATTGGAGGTCACGTGATCTGCCAATCTAATACTTTAACTATGATATCTATGGATGTACCCTAACAAACCACTGCGTGCAATATTATTTATGTGGGTTGAATACAAGGATATCGATTAATTTTCTTTTCCCGGTGAATTTACTTTTCAAATAAAAAGATTTTCATGTAGCCTGCTCATCCAATGCTCAGTGTTATTACAATGCAGAAATAGGCATGCGTTTACCCTTCCTTGGACCCGTTTGGATTCGAACTTCGATAATTCGCTTTAATAACGCCTTCAGTTCAAAAGCTCATACACTAGTCAGTCAAAACTTTTCTTTTTAAAGATAAAGTAGTGTAAACGTTCCAATTTATTAAATGGCATCTTTTTAAAGCTTTAAGTTTACGTTTAACAGCTGATTTCTTAACATCAGATTTTTTGGCAAAATTTGTAGTTCAGTGTACCATTCCTAAATGGCAGAAAATTAATAAAAGAATCATCGTAGTAATTCCCGGGAAATTTCAACAATGCGTGGCCCTTTACTGCAGAGATAATTGTGTCGAGTATAAAAAATAACAAGGACTCTTTCCTTACTAAAATACACGGTGCATTTTCCCTTTAGTACACAGTGAAAACTGCATGTGAAATTTATAAATATGCGTAGCAGATAACAGTGTTAGTTGAAAAGGATATTAAAAATAGCAATGACTCTGATAAATAGATAAAATGCATTGCATGTTATTTTCACTGACATTAAGAAACGCAAATAGTTCATTTTTGGCCAAAGGTACTGAAACGCACCATTTGAATAACCATTTTTTTAAGTGTTTCTAAATAAACAAAATACAGGGTGTCCGTAAAAGAATGTCCGAGTCCTGTTACAGTGGCCGCCTCGTTCACCTGACATCACGCCTTGTGATTTCTTCCTTTGGGGCTTCGTAAAAGATCGGGTCTACGCCCCACCCCTCGATTTACCAACCTTGAAAGGTAGAATTGCACAGGCTGTTGCTTCCATTACTCCGGACACTTGCTGCAGACAGTATGGGAAGAATTGCATTTTCGTTTGGATGTGTGCCGTATCACTAAAGGCGCACACATTGAGCACTTATAGGAAAAAACTAGGTTAATTTTCCTTCAATGTCATGTATGATTTGTTATTTTTAGTATAAAATAAACTCCTGTAATATATCATTAAAACTCGGAAATTCTTTTACGGACACCCTGTATAAGAATAATAAAGACCTAAGTTCTGAAAACTTTATGTGAGAGAAATTCAGCAACACTAAACGCCAATTAGAAAACTTAAAGTTAACGTATTTATTTGGAAATGAGTGTTAATGGTATTTACAAAAGTTCACATCGATAATTGCGACAATACATAGCATATTATAACAATAATAATTTAGTCAATTATTAAGTTACAATGAGTATTTTATGTATAAGAGATGATACATTCAATTTCTCTTACAAGTTGCAGAAATGCCAATTTCAAACAATACTTACACTCTTAAAACAAACGAGTGGTTTTAACTCAGTCTGAGTTAATTTCCTCTCATTTCCGTGCCGAAAATGCACTTCCCCTATAGGAGTGGATTTCACACTTTTGTTTTAAGAGTGTATATATAAAACAATCACAATATAGGCGAATATTAAATAACAATGACTCTCATATAAAACTTTGGTACACAATACTTTCCCAAAATAACCATAAAACTTTTAATAATAGAAATATTTAACAATGCAAAGCATGTAACAATCCATGATTTAGAACAATATAGATTAGATAACAAAAACGTTGTCTTTTAATTAACTAATATAAGTGAAAGTCCCGCATTTATCATTCTGAGTTTACCTTGGTAAACCTAATTAGTTTTATTCAAGAAAAGAATGCATACTTATTGTTTGCTTTTCACCGCAGCAAAATTCTTGAGATTATTCAATACTATTAGCATTTATTAAGGTTTATTAGCATTTAAAAAAAACAAATCGAAGGACGCTATTGCTTTGCTTGCTTATCTCATTTATTTTAAAATGTCGTCAAAAAAAATAAATTTGGTAAAAGGACCATGCATTTAAAATCAGAAACAAGAGTTTATTTTAGTTTTGATAATCACATCCACGGAGTAAAGCTGTGTATCAATTAATAATGCTCCAGTTTAGCAAATTTATAACATATGATTAAATTCAAATATTTCAAATATTCCGCAAACAGGTATTTTTCTAGTCACTATAGTTCCCACCACCCTTATTTATTACACATTAGGGATGGAAAACCGAAACCGGTTTTTTGCCCTCGGTTTTGACTGGAAAACCGGTTTTTTCATGAGGCCGGTCTAAACCGGAAACCGGTTTTCTGCGGGGAAAAACCGTCTAAAACCCGGAAATCGTTTTTTTCTCAAACCGCCATCAATGTTTTTTTTAAATTGTATAATTTTTTTTAAACAAATTTTATTTTTGCACTATGTTTACGGCATAGATAGCAAATGGGAGGAATTAAAAAAAATTTTTAAAGGAAAAGGAAATAGAGATGGAATAATGCAAAGCATGGTAAAAATACTCAAAACGATTAGAAAAACCGGAATAAAAAAGGAACATTATAATTTTAAATAATAAGGAAGTAAGAATTAGGAAGAAAACCTAAAACTTAGTTTTCAACAAAACACTTTAAACATTTAAAATTGAGTGTAATTTGTTTTTTTTAATTCAAAAGTAAAGTTTACAAATTGATTTTAACAATTAATAAGAAACTGAAAACTTTTTAAAAAATGGAAAACCGATTTTTTGCCATTAAAAACCGGTTCCTTAATTTAGAAAAACAAAACATAATTCAATTAGTAAATAACACTACAATAATATATTTTACTCACCAAATAAGCAATAAATTCACGCAACGCTATCTTATAAAATCCATCATTTCATTTTAGAATTGTATGTTTTTTCCCTAAGAGAAAAGTTGGTACTCATGGAAATGTATCCGAACAGTCTGCTTAACAATGTTTATGGCAACATCAGATATTTATTCGTCTTTCCCATAATGATTGTTTTTAAAATAAAATGATTTGTAAATAAAACTGTATCGTGAAATTGTCTAAAGCTATGTCCTGACTACGCCACAAATGCCACAAAGGCAACAAATGCAACAAAACTTGGCTACGTGGCAGAGTCAGCCCCCATGCTATTGCATCGCTTGGCGCCTTTGGCGGTCGCCAAATTTTGTTGCATTTGTTGCCTTTGTGGCGTTTGATGTCGTAGTGAGGACATAGCCTAAGAAATATATTTTTAAGTACTAGTTTGAGATCGTAGAATATATATTTTTAATACCTGGTGATAAACATGAATAAGTTGTGAAACAAAACTTCGACAGTTGCTAAATATTAATTCAATACGTCTAAGGGACTGACCTCTTATAACTAATTTTAGGGAAAACATTCAGAAAGGCGAGTTTCTTTAGTCCAAGACGTAAAACTAACGTTACGTCAACTTGCATCTGATGTTCCCGTGCTACGGCGGTAAAGTCAAATGCTGATGTTGAAAACCCCTACATGTTTGTCGTGAACCAGAGGAACTTGCTTTTTTTTCAAAATGTTTTTTTTTAATTCTAGTTATGAGAAGTCAGTCCCATATACCTATTGAATAGACTTTGAATTATTTTAACAACTGTTAAAATTTTATTTCAATATTTATTTTTATCACCAGGAAATAAAAATATAATAAATTCTCATTTTTGAGTACTAATTTTTTTTAAACATTACAGAATAATTTTTGTTCGTCACAAGGGGTTAAAAAAACCCGTATATGTGACTAAATAAACATAATTATAATTGATAAGACACAATAATAAGACATAAGTTTGAATAAGAAAAACCACAAAAAATAATAAATTTAAATACATAAAATATACACAAAAGGAAAAATGTGGCAATGCTAAAGAATTTTAAAACATTTGTTTTGAATTGAAATCAACGGATTATTATTGCTTTTATAATCTCCTCCCCATACAATGCTACCATAATTAATGATGGGATAGAACCAGGAATAATATAAATTAATTAAGTCTCTTGAAGACAAATAAGAAGTTTCTAATTAGATAAAAGTATAAGACTATTTGCACAAAACCATTTATTTGCAAATCATTTAACCTTAAAATTAAAAATAATTACTTATGTTAAAGGCGAAAGAGTATCCAATGATAACGACAATCTATCATAAAACATTTAGCAGACTTTTCGCATACATTTTCATGTCAAACTTTCCTCATAGGGGAAAAACGTTCAATTGAAAGTGAAAATGAATAAAATATAAGGAATTTATAAAATACTTAGCGTTGTGTTATATATTGTCGGCTTATTTGGTGAGTAAAGTATACTATTGAAGAATCTATATATATAATACTCTTATACGGAACCCAAATTTCCTTATATTTCTATCTCTGGAATGGCAACAATCGAAATAAACAAAAATATACTAATTTCAAAATGGCCGACTGAAAACAACAAAAAACTGTTTCTTCAGGAATGGCATGAAAAAGGGAAAAATAACTATAAATATTATGTACAAAACATAGTTCGATACGCCAGAAAAACACTATATATATATATAATTCTCTTATACGGCTCCCAAATTTCCTTATATTTCTAACTCTGCAATGGCGACACAATCGAGTTTGTTTACACTTTCGACTACGGTAAAGAGAAGTTGATTTTGATTTACTCTAAGCTTTATATAAGATTGGTTATTAGTTTAAAAAAAAAACTTTAGGATAGAATTAGTAAGTTTAAATTTAAACATGCATAATAAGGACGTTTAATGTTTGAAAATTTAAATTATAATTTCGATTGACTGAACTACCAAACACAATTGTTAATAAAATAGGAAAATTCAAATTGGCGTTAAATATAGTTTCTAAGCGTTGACGGCTACCACGGTTTCCAATTTATTTACAAATGGATCTTGCGAGCAAAATACAATCTTTGGCGATTTTTGTAGCCAATGGCTGTCATAATACGAATTTGGTGAAAAAATTGCCGGGACATGTTCCTTAAGGTTAATCCTTAAGGCTAGACTAAAATATTTCAATGAACGGTGAGCGAGCGAAGCGAGCCTGGATCGCGAAGCGATAGCGAGAAGGGGGCGTGCCCCCTTGTTATTTCTTATTTCAAGTTTTTTATTGCTTTTTAAAATGTTAAACATTTTATGAAACCTGAATAGCTACATTCCTTGGACAAATTATTAGACGCACTGCAATATTTCATGTAAAATATTAATTACCGGGTGATATTGTACAGTTTTATTATTTTAAATTGATTTGTTTTATTTTTATATTATCTAATCAATTACCGATTTATTTAACATAAGTAAAACAGCGTTAATTTAGAAAAGCATAAGTTTATTAAGTTTTAAAGAAAAGTGAAATTAATGTAAGTAAAAGGTCAATATTTAGTTGAGCCACCTTTAGCCGCTATCAAAGCTTTAATTCTGCGCGGCATTCTATCAATGCAAGGCAGTACTGTCTCCTGCATTTGATGATGATGATTCCACACATAAATAATCTTTTCTAGGAGCTGATACAGGTTTGTACTTGTTTACGTTTATGTATCACTTTGTCAACACAGTGTTGCCATATGTTAAAAATAAATACAAATATGTAGTCTACAACAATTCTTTTAAATAAAAATCAATAATATTGTTAGTTTAAGTATACCATTATTGAATAAAAACTCTTAAGAAACATAAAATTACTAAAAAAAATACAGTGCGTCTAATAATTTTCCCAGGGACTGTACAATGTTTTGAACTTAAAATATGCTAAAGGACCTATCTGTTATCCTGATTGATACTCTTTTAAAAAACGTTTTGCATGGAATAATGATAAAGACTAAGTAATATCCAGATATGAAAATAGTTTTCCTAAAAAATATTGCATTTAATACCTTAAAAAAATTGTTAAAAGTTAAAGTATTCATTCCATTTAAACTGAAATTAAAATCTACTATAAACTACTGTTTCCTAAGTGTCTCGACTGAATGATTCAAAACTTGATGTCAAAACTTATTTAGAAACCATTTTTCTTCGTCATTTAGCCGTCCAAATATTTACTTCTAGGCACTAACCGGCACTATAAATAAATTATCATCATTATGTGCTATGTATTGTTTTCAATTAGTATCGTTTTCATTAATAATGCAAACAAGTAAAAATATACTTTAATTAATGTAAGAGTCATTATTTTACAATATTCGAAAGTATTGTTGTAATTTGCTATAATTGTTTTAAAAAAATATTTACTTTTTTATTTCCTCCTGATTTAAACTTGAAAAATTGAAATTTCTTATATCTGGTTAAAAAAGAAATTTTTGTCATCTACTATTCTACTAAAATGTTATTGATACTAAATTTTATAAGCATTATTAGAAATATTCATTGTTGTATGTGAAATTTAATTTTTAGTTGAACTGTGAAATATAAACTAACGGCAAGGTATGCATCATGTCTTTCAGAAAGGTTATAGAGTCATTGTTTACATTTATACTCGACCAAATTATCACTGTTATTATAAGCGATGTATTGTTGGAAACTTCCTAGATTAATAACAGTTTTACAAACAATTCACTGAAGCTTAGAATAGGTTATAATGATTCTAATAACTAAGAAATAGGTTTTTTTATTTACTGTTCTAATGTTATGGCCAATATATTTTCGTTTGCATTTCTACCGTTGACAAAAACAATTTTTTAAAAATATAATTGTTATTTAAATTTTATATTTTATTTTCATAATTCTGTGAATTGTTGAAAATTTGCATTAGTGCAATGAATTAATTTGTTTTCTAATAATTTACTGAAGTACAAGGATTGACATAACAAACTTTTCCTTTACAAATTTTGCTGTAGGTTTATTTTTAATTTTGATGTTAGTTATTGTTTTTCTATTTTAATTTTTAATATTACCGTTTCACCAATTCATTTGTGAATTTAATAATATGATTCTTCAAATTTAAGTTAAAATATTTTTTAAAAAACCACTGTCCTTGATCTTCAAGTTAGTGTATTTTTATGGCGTAATTAGTTTGACGTTCTTTTCCTACAACATATTCAATCTAGAGGAACTGTTTGTACTCAAGTGTTTTCCTAGATTAGAATTTTTTAATATATCGATAACGTTTGATAAAGATAGATTAATCGTATCGATGAACAATTTCCTGAGATTAAAAGGAGTGGTAGAGTATCAATTCTCAAATGACAATTTATCGTGCTTGAAACTCAATAATTGATCTAGAAATCCAGAAATATTTTAACGTCCAGGAAGTCATGAAGTAGAATAAAGATAGATTTACTTGTTTAGGGAATTTGTTTTGTGTGTTAGGGTGGTTTGTTAATTTACTCATAAGTGCAAAGTGTGCTTTTGCTTTTTTTAAGATGGTACAGATTTGTTCGTCAAATATATTAATACATTGCTATATTTTGATTTAAAAAAAACTTAAATGTGTTTAAAAAGAAGAGCCACGATAAATACGCAATTTCACTTAAAAATTTAAAAATATATCATTAATTGGTACCCCTTCCCCCCTTTGAGGAACACAGTATAACTACAAAAAAACATTTCCTTCAATTAAATAACATATTTCAAGTTATAACTCGTATCTGGTGTGAGAAGACTTAAAACGTAATGTATGCTCAATTCCCTTCTTTGGAATTTCAAGTACCCATCTCATTTTCACGCTATATATAATACATAATTTAACTCTAATTGCTTTTTATTAATTAAAGTTTTACTGCTTACAAATATAGATAAAAATGCATAAATTACAAAGAATTAAATTTATAAACCTTGTTTATTTTTTACTCAAACTATGTTTTGCTAGTCATTTCGAAGATTAGGGCTTCCATATAAACCATTAAGTTTTTATAATATCGTGTAAAAAGCACTCTTATTCAAATACATAATTGCTGTAAAATAATTCAGTGAAATTTTTACCAGTTGCAAAAGTAAGTTTTAATGAAAATGCAAAAAAGCTACTTTTTATAGCAACGTGCAAAAAAGTTCACTTTTTAGCTTCCACACTACGTTTATAACGTAAAAAGTGGAAGGTTTTATAATCGTTCAGTCCGTCTGTCTGTCCGTCCGTCCGTCTGTCTGTCCGTCTGTCACCCACTTTCACAGAAAGAACCACAAGTCCCACAGACAAGTGGGATACGTCATTTTAAAGCAAAAAATCATATTAGGCTACATTCCAAATTTCATTAAAAAATTTAAATTAGAAGTTTATTTAAAATTTAAATAACTAAAATTTTTTTATCTACATTGAAATAACATGCAAATTCTATTTTTATTCATATTTTCACTGTTGTCATCCACAAGTCCCACAGACAAGTGGGATACGTCATTTTGAAGCAAAAAATCAGATTAGGCTACATGCCAAATTTCATTAAAAAATTTAAACTAGAAGCTTATTTAAAATTGAAATAACCAAAAATTTAATCTACATTGAAATAACATGCAAATTCCATTTTTATTCAATATTTTCACTGTTGCCATTTCGTTAAACGTACGAGAAACTTTTGTTAAAATAAAAATACACTTTTGAAAAAATATTTATTTATGTGATATAATTCGGTTTGGATTGTTGTATTATCACAATAGAGTTCTTTTAATGGTTCTATATATATGTATGTAGAAAGATGCATAGATAATTCTAACTTAACATAAAAAAAATATGCTAAGTTTCGCTTTTATTTTTAAAGCATCAATTGTACAAATTATAAATTTTTTGAACTGTAAATTAATTTAACAAATTATAAATAAGTGAATTTTCGAAAGAAATGTAAATGGGAAATTGTGGCGACAAAAATATTTATTAAAAAAGATTACATCATTATTCTTCGAACTTCAAACAAATTTAGCAAACGATAAAGTCTAATTTTTAAATCTGAAAAATTAGATTAATGAAAATAGTTAATTTTGGTGTTTAAAAGTTTGAATTACAATAGCTAAAGGCCCTGTTTTTATTAGAATTAAATCACATTTGCCATTCGCAACAATCGCTCGAGAAACTTTAATTCTTTTAGACAATAAATTAAAATAAATTTATTTTTGCAACATCGATCAGTTTGAAATGACGTCAAATATATTTCACTACGGAATCCTTGTATGGTGATATGAAATGTTTTCATTCTATTTAAAAGCGAGGAATATGACATATTTATTCTTTAAAATATAAATTAATTTTTGCAAACGATAAGTAATAATTATTGAATTTTCGAAATAAAATAAATGAAACTAGCCAAATTTTGATTGTAAATGTTAAATATAGAATTAATGTTGTGTTTGGCGCGTTTTTTCCTGTTAAACACAAATATGTGGAAGCGAGTTAAGTGACAGATTCTGTTACAAACCTACTTTTTTTATATCATATTCATTCATAAATCGTTGCGAAAATGACACTTTACCTGCTTACGTCACAGACAGTGCCGAAAGTAGTACTTTCGGCACTAGTGCGGTAAAGTAAATAAGAGTATCTGATTGGTAGAAAAACAAAATGATGTCATGAATATCTCCATGGAAACTAAATGATGTCCTGAAACTCACTTATTTCTATTGGTTCATTACTTTTGCATTTTCTAATATCTCCATGGAAACTACAAGTACTACAAAAATTATTGAAGGAAATTAAATAAGACAAAAGTAAGAACACAAATTTCACGCCAAACAATACTTTTATTTAACATGCATATTTATAGTAACATTTGATTCAAAATAGAAAATTATTTTACAACTTTTCTTTTACTACTTTGCATTTTCGAATATCGCCATGGAAACTAAATGATGTCATGAAAATCACTCATTGGTAGAAATTTCTTTTTTTGCACGTTATTATAAAAAATATTGTAAGCAAGCACGTGCCAAATAATACTTTATTAAGCTCTTGTCATTATTTCACTCGACCTACGGTCTCGTGAAATAAAAGCCACTCGCTTAATAAAGTATTATTTTCGGCACTAGTTGGCTTAAATAACTATTTATGTATTTTGTTTCTTCTTGCGTTACATCCTCATTTTGCATGATTTTTTTCATTAACCGTTAATTTTCTATTATAGAATATTCAAATTATTTTCCAAATGTAATTATCAAAACAAATTTGCAAAAATACGCACTTTACTAAAACTATTTCCTAAAACTAGGAATATTATTTAACGCGAACCTTTGGATATAGTAAAACAAACATAATTTTTAAGTTTACGAAAGTTTTACTTTGCGCACTTGATGTCTGAACAACTATGTTTTACAAGCAATGCTCCTGAAGTCAATTAGACAGCAATTGGTTTAGAATCAAAACTCGTCTATATAGAGTAGGTTAAAAGCGTGTAGCAATTGGCGAAAAACACTGCGTCAACTCCTGCATTTGATGTTTCCGTGTTACGGCGTGCGGTAAAGTCAATTGCTGATGGTGACAATCCCCACATGCATTATGTACCGATCGCCATCAACCAATATAGTTAATTTCATTAAAAACAAGTAGGCTTGTAACAATCTGTCACTTAACCCGCTTGCACACAACATTTAAGTGATGAACACATTGAAAAACGCGCCAAACACAGTATTCTATATTAAACATTTACACGATAAATGTAACTAGTTTCAATTATTTTATTTCGAAAATTCAATAATTATTTCTTCAATAATTATTATCGTTTGCCAAAATTAATTTATATTTCGAAGAATAAATACACAATATTCCTCTAAGTTGAATAGAACCGAAACATATCACATCAACATACAAAGAATCTTTTAGTGAAATATATATGACGTCATTTCAAACTGATTGATGCCTCAAAAATAAATTTCTTTTAATTTATTATTTCAATGAATTAAAGTTTCTCGAGTGATTGTTGCGAACGGCAATGGTGATTTAATTCTAATGGAAATGGCTTCTTATGCTTTTTAAATGAGCATTACATTTTGCAGTTTTTTAAAAAATAATTAAAGTAGTTCGAATTCGAATTTTTTTCTGAAATTTTCAATGTCTTCTACTTTCGATGCGCTGAATTTTTTGTCGTATCACACTACCTGTAGCATTTGTAGTTTGGGCTATGAAAGTGGGTGACACAGACGGACAGACAGACGGATGGACTGAACGATTATAAAACCTTCCACTTTTTTACGTTATAAGCGTAGTGTGGAAGCTAATATAGTTCCATCCTATACTCTAAATAGACGAGTCTTATTTCCAAAAGCGAGTATATTCGTAAGGTCAACCGTTCTTCTCGTTAACTTCTGTTTTTATTCAACTTTCCAATATGCGTATCGTTCTATAAATGCATCAATAAGTAATGCCGTTTATATAGGACTTTTGAACATTAAATCTATTGCGAACTTACATTATGATGCGTCGGAAGCCCGCTCAGGTGTTGCCCTCATCTTTTAGACGTGATTTTAGTTCGTTAAACTGTAGTCCGTTCGAAGTTATAGTGCGACATAAGTTTAGCTTAAAATCCGCGTTACTGTTTACTGTGCATACTTATTTTGATGCCAGAAAATTCTATTTGGCGATATTTGCAACCCTCGAAATGGAAAAGTATCAAACCTGCATTTGACGTTTCCGCGCTACTGCGGTAAAGTCCGGTGCTACCGTTGTTTGTAATTTAGGCTGTTTTTATTTTTGTTATTTTTATTACTTTTATTTTTATTCTGTATTTGTTTTAATTTTTGGCTGACATAGCTTCCTACTAGAGGTACACAAAACTTTTAATTTCTATATTCAAGTTATCTACACTCTTAAAACAAACGAGCGGTTTTAACTCGGTCTGAGTTAATTTCCACTCCTTTCCGTGCCGAAAATGCACTTTTCCTATAGGAGTGAATTTCACTCTTTTTCGGAGTGGGCAAAAGAAATAAAAGAAAACAATCTGCGTCCTACACTCTTAAAACGAGCGGTTTTAACTCTGAGTTAATTTCCACTCCTTTCCGGTGCCGAAAATGCACTTCTCCTATAGGAGTGAATTTCACTCTTTTGTTTTAAGAGTGTAACTAGTTCTACACCTTGGCGGAAGCGCCCAGCACAACGTAAATGCTCATCATAAGAAAGCCGGATTCTACACGGGCTACCATTTTAAGTGTGACGTAGTGAGAATATCCACACACTCTGACAAATCATTTATCTAAAAAGATAAGCGAATTAAGGGTTGGATATTCTTTTTTCATTTTTAATAAACTTAATCCTTAGATTAAACTACTTCAATCACATTATTATTTGAGTGCACCAGCCATCTCTAAAGAAGATGTTGAAAGAGGGATTGTCAGTCCCATAGAGCTAATGCATTAGTTTTGGAATCGCAACTTCCGCAGAAGTATTGCTTTTCCATGTTAGCCCATTTTCCCCAGGTGTGAGAATCAACATATCATCGAAATGAAACAAACTTGAAACGAAAATGTTATCTAGTTATTCAATTATATATTTTTGAAATTTTAATATGCCAAAATTAATATGCCATTTTAAAACTTTATCAATTAATAATCAAGTAAACGGATGTTTATTTTCTTTTCAATTATGTTTTAAATGGATGTTATGATGATTCCCATAAATGGTGAAAATGGGCTAGCATGGCAAAGCAATTCTTTTGCAAAAGTTATGATTTCAAAACTAATGCATTAGCTCTATGGGACTGACAGTCTTTCTTAAACGTGCACCACAAATTTAAATAACCTTTTTGTCTTGCACGAACCATTTATGAGATGGCTAAGATGAGGACAGACCCTGCAAAGGTATCTTCCACGGCACGTTTGCCTACTTCCATAACACGTATACACACAAGAATTTCATTTTTTTTTGGTACTAGTATAGAAACTGTAATTGCAATTTTAAAATTTAGACTCGCGCGCGCGCGTATATGTGTGTTAAAAAACTTAACATGGCTAGAAACTAACAGCTGAAGAATTTAACAAATAAATCTCTTTGAATTATAGTGGATAAAAATAATAAACAAGTTTTAGTTAAATTTTTCTCAACAATCATTGTTTTATTTAAAACTAAAATGAGCTTCAATTGCCGTGTTTTTTGTTGTTGACTTGTTCTTTCCTTCAATCTTATTTTTAGCCTACTTTTCTTTTTTTAATTCGAAAGAATTAAAAAAATAAAAAAGTGTATTGACATGCGGTCGATGTCCGTCCGTGTGTCTGTCTGTCCGTCCGTACCCCCCTTCCAAAATCGGTTCTATCATTCGGATCTTAAAAATTCTTTTTTTGTTAGAAAGCTATGACCTCTGAGACCCAACTTTCATACTTTTTGTCCGCCTGTCTGTACGTACGGACGGACATAAATCTACTATCTGTCGGCGAATTTCCCATTGAATTAGCATTGGAATTCAATTTTGAGTCATTTTAATCACTGTTGTCAAATCAACAATGGCGTGAGAAACTTTATTTAAAAATATTTGAAGAAAAATATTTTTTTCATTAATCAGTTTGCAATGACGTCATAAAATGTAGCACAATGTGATTCTTTGATTGTTGTTTACCAAGAAAGCGGCAAGGCATTTTTTGCATACAATTCTGCTTAGTTTTAATTTACATTTCGTATTTTTTTAATGCAGTTTGGAGTAGTTTCATTACTTTTGTTATTAATAAATATTTAATTATTCTTCGAACTACAAATAAATCGAGCAGACGATAAATAATATTAAGTCAATTTGCGAAAGAATATTAAGGAAAATAATTGATTTTGGCTTTTAGAAGTTTATGTTATAGCTGGATGCTGTGTTTAGCGATTTTTTTTCTAATGTGTATGAATGTAGTGTAGAAACGGTTGTTGATGATATTTACTGTTAAGAACCTAGTTGTTTCCCGATTAGAATTTCAGAAAGTATTTAAGTAACAGGAAAGTAGGCTATTTTAGTTCTTTAAGAACTTCTTGTTTAAAAAAAAATTGTGCCTTTTTTTCTGGTGAACTACTTTACATCCCTATACTATAAACCCCTGAAATATTTTCCCCTATACTATACAACAGCTAATTTGTTCTAATAACCTTTTTGGACAAAATGTGTAGTTTAACGTACCTTTCCCAACAATCAGAAAATTACTAAAACAATCAACGTTGTATTTCCCGGGAGATTTCAACAATGAATGGCTCTTAACAAAGATAATTGTGCCAAATAAAAACAAGTAGGTTTGTTACAGAATTTGTCACTTAACCCGCTTCCACACAACAGTTGTGTTTAACAGGTAAGAAGGCGACAAACACAGCATTAATATTCTATATTAAACATTTACATGCTAAATATGGCTAGTTTCTTTTTATTTCGAAAATTCAATAAATATTATTTATCGTTTGCAAAAATTAATTTATATTTCAAAGAATAAATATGTAATATTCCTCGCTTTTAAATAGAATTAAAATATTTCATATCAACGTACAAAGAATCTCGCTGTGAAATATATTTGACGTCATTTCAAACTGATCGATGTCGCAAAAATAAAATGATCTTAATTTATTGTCTAAAAGAATTAGTTTCTCGAGCGGTTGTTGCGAATGGCAATGGTGATTTAATGCGCTGTATTTTTTTTACGTATCACACTTGTCCGTATCATTTGTAGTTTGGGCTATGAAAGTGGGTGACAGACGGACGGACAGACTGAACGATTATAATACCTTCCACTTTTTACGTTATAATAAACGTATTATGTTGTTGTTGTTGTTGTTGCCAATTCCCAAAGTCCAGCGGGGCTAGACTAAGTCCATGAAGTTAAAAACCCTGAGGAAGTCCAGGACCAAAAAAGGTCTTTCGAGTATATCATGATGGGTGAGTCCAAGATGTGGGTTGGAGAAGCTTGCTCTGAGGAGCACTTAGTGCATGCGTCGAAAGTTCTCAAACCATCTGAGAAGGTCATAGTTCTGAGGTGTCCACTTAGAAAACGGGTAATTGCGGTTTGTCCTTGTCTGTCACAATTAAATACCAGAGAGCCGCCAGGTTGACGGCCCTGGTACCAGTGATGCACTGGGGCAGTGGACCAAATTGTTTTTTCCCCTCAACTTGGCTTGTGAATAAGTCTGAGTAGGTAAGAGGCTCAAGTGGAGCCATGACTTCACTAGCTCCCGCTTTGGCCAGTTCATCTGCTATTTCATTCCCCTCAATATCAACATGCGAACGTATGCATGCGTATCATAAACGTATTATAGAAGCTAAAATAACAATGAATATTACCTTACTAATAACATGGCGCATTTCTTCCTATGTACACGGTCATAATTCCAACACGTTAAGTTTCTAACTATACAAAGCAGAACATAACTCAATCGAATATTAAAACACTAGCAATGACTCGTTAGATAACTAAAATGCATTATACGTTATTGTCACAGATTATATATTAATAAAAGTTCACATTAATAGTTGAAGCAAGCCCATTTTAATCCGAAGGTGCGTAAACGCACAATTCTTAATTTTTTTATAAGTTTATTTAAATTAACAAATCATAAGACGAATGAAGACACGGTGGGGTATAGTTTATTTAGGGAAAATTCATGCAAATGCACGAAATACCAATTTTAAACAAGTAGGTTTGTTACAGAACCTGTCACTTCAACCGCTTTCACACAATATTTGTACTCGACAGGAAATACACAATTTATACATATCAGAAAGAAATTCGCTGTGAAAGTGGGTGACAGACACAGACTTGCGGCCTGAACGATTATAATACCTTCCACTTTTTACGTTGTAAACGTAGTGTGGAAGATAAATGACTCTTACATAACTAGTTGGACTCGTCCACCAATTGCAAAAATGCAGATTACTAACAATACACCGAATATTATGACAATGATAATGTAGTAACTTATTGAATAACAATGACTATCTCGTATATGTATGTACATGATATAATGCATTTTTTCTCAATTATTTCTTTATAGGTGCAGAAATACAAATTTCCTACAATACATATTAAATAATAACAATGAAAATTTAAACTAATATTAAATAACAATGACTCTCATACCAAACTTATATTCGCGATACTTTATTCATGAAATTATCTTAATACTTTAAATAATGGAAATTTCTAACAATTCAAAGCATGTAACAACCCATAATTTATTACAATATTGATTAGATATATATAATAAAGACGCTCTCTTTTAAATAACTAATATGCATGATGAAAGACCCGCATTTGTCATTCTGAGTTTACCTTGATAATTGCCTCAGATAATATAATTAGTTTTGTTCAAGGAAAGAACGTAAGCGTACTATTTTTTACCGTAGCAAAGTTCTTGAGATTATTCAGTACGTAACGGTTTACAAATTATTATATGCATTAGAACAAAATTAAAAAAAAATTGAAGGGGTATGTTTTGCTTATTTCATGGCATTTATGTTAAAATGTTTATTTTTACAATATAGCGATTTAGTAAAACGTTCATGCATTTAAAAGTTGCAACAAGTATTTTGAGTTCAGATAATTACATCCTATGGAGTGAGTCATGCATTAATTTAAGAGATTAGTGGAAGAACGTGCTAAGATACAAAAAGGTAAAAATGTGCCTTAAAGTTTTTTGTTTGCACTTAAAGTCCGTTAATAACAGTACTTGGAAGAGGTAAAACATATACTGAACTAAGTTTAAAACAGGTTTGTAACAGAATCTGTCACTTAATCCGCTTCCACACAACAGTTATGTTTAACAGGTAAAAAGGCGCCAATCACAGCATTAATTCTACATTAAACATTTACATGCTAAATTTGTCTAGTTTCATTTATTTTATTTCGAAAATTCAATAATTATTACTTATCGTTTGCAAAAATTAATTTATATTTCAAAGAATAAATATGTAATATTCCCTCGCTTTTAAATAGAATGAAAATATTTCATATCAACATAAAAATAATCTCGTAGTGAAGTATATTTGACTTTATTTCAAACTGATCGATGTCGCAAATATTGATCGATGTCGCAACGTCAATTAACCTCGGTTTGAAATAATGGGGTTCTTTGGCAATTACCCTAGTGTTGCTCTAGTGCAAAGTTTATCCAATCAAGCTTTGTTGGTTATGCGAAACGTTATGTAATTTGTCGTCTAAATATAGCGTTTCGTGAGTTAAGTGTCTTATTATAAAGAAACAACTTCTACAAAACCTGGTTTTAATGTGGTATTGATGTTACTCTTAAATTGATAAATTCGGTTCGTATTATTATTTAGTCATTATTCATATTAACACATGGTAATTGTGAATAATGGGTTATCATTATAAATAATAATCATCAGTACTAATGAATAATTGACTTTTCTTCAATGCACAACAATTTACGATAATTAAAACAAATTACGTATTTCTTTAATTGAAAAGTATATATATTAAAATGAATACTATAAATTATTAAAATTTCTTATTTATGGCCAACGTATTTCATACTTCTCGCTCATGTTCAAAAATGCTTCATTTAAATAATTTATCATTACAATTTTTATCAAATGTTCAAATTCACAATTACATTTGCAATTCGAATTTTTAGCATTTTTTTAGTTCTTTTGGTATGTAAATTAGATTTTCAATTCTGTGTAATCATTATTTATGCGTACAATGTCTCAAATAATAAAAATAATAAATGTATTTAACTGCATAGAAAACTGTTAATCTAATTAAACTTCCATTAAAGCAACTTAAAAATGAAATTTGGAAAGGAAGATAGATAAAAATACAATTACCCCAAGTACCTATATTTGAATGAAATTATTTTATTGAAGTAGATATTTTTCGTACATGCTCCTACTTAATGAATATAAATTCCCGATTCAAAAGTGGTTCAACGGCTTTTAATGTTTAAAACATAGCTTTTATTTTTATGGTATTTTGTTATGTGGGAATGTGTACTGCAAATATTTTTTTTTTAATTTTTGGAATCTCAGTAAGTAAAAAAAAAGTCAATAAATTTTCATTTTTAATAAGGCATTAGTGAAAATATAGGGTGGTTATAAAATAACGCTCGCTATTCGGAGTGGTCTGTAGCTTGAATGAATAATCCGAATGCAACAAGCATTGAGGCACTTACTAATCAAGAAGGGGGGAAAATAATGGAATCATAAAAAAGAAACTCGTCTCTTGACCAGGGTTCTAAATTACGAGGCGTATTCAATTACGGCCAACACTGCCAATTACGCCTCGTAATTTAGAACCCTGGTCAAGAGACGAGTTTCTTTTTATGATTCCATTATTTTCCCTCCTTCTTGATTAGTCAGTATCTCGATGTTTGTTGCATTCGGATTATTCATTCAAGCTACAGACCTCTCCGAATAGCGAGCGTTATTTTATAACCACCCGGTATAACAACTTAACTCCTTTTTAAAATGTGTCAAACCCAAATAGGTATCATTTGTGCTGTTGTCTACTGATAATAAAGTAGCTACCGATTACTTAAACATCCTTACAAAAATGTGTTTTGCTAGTTTGGAATAGTTGAACTATTTGTGAAAATATCTTAATTAGACTTATTTGGTTAGTGACGAAAGGAAAAAGAATCATCTATGTACCTTTACACACTAAATTGAAAGCGAAATAGGCGAATTTTTTTTAAACTGTTCGACTATTTTTTTTCAACTTCGAAATCCGGGAGGAGGGGTGCACTTTCCCTTCCAGCGACCATGTTTGCTACGAAATATTAGTACTATATATACGTTCTTAAAAATATTCGTATCTTTATAATAATTTTTATGCCGAATATCGCTTTAATTTTTCGTAAAATTTGCCGCCCCAAAAAATTCGCCGCCCTAGGCTACAGCCTACTTAGCCTATTTAAAAATCCGGCCCTGATCACTGCATCTATTTCAATAAATAATATAACTAAATAGTGTAACCTATTTAGCTTAATTCGATTTTTTTACATTTAACAACCTTTTTTTAAAAAATGCAACTTACATTACAAAAATTTTAATTAGCCTCTGATGGGTTAATTAACACCAAACTTACCAACACAGAGATAACTAACCACCTAAAGTTACCTTTATTCTTCAAAACCACTCCCCGTTCTTCTAAAATCTTCCCGATTTCTCGATCAATTTTACAGTGTTTCAAGCAAAAAATAAGTGTCACTTGAGAATTGATGCTCTTACCTCTTGTTTTTTGATCTTTTCTTGGGAGTTTTCAGCTTCTTTCGCCCGAGTTTAATGTCGCACATGGGTAAGCACAGGAAAAGGTCCGACGATCTTAATCGATTCAAATTTATGTTTTCGATTAATCTGTATCGTAATGAACCGTTATCGATATAGTAAAAAACGTCTAGAAATATGCGATAGAATGCAGCGAATGTTTTTTTTTTATTTTGGTAGCGTATTAGGCAATATATTGTTTAATTAATTACAAACTAATGACTATGCAACTTGGAATAATGATTTGTAACTATACAAATTTATTAAATGACTAATGAATAATGACTACACAAATTAGTTAAATGACTAATGCAGATATTGTTTTCGTGTTTTTTAAATTTTTATTTAAATACATTTCTTAATCGTTAAAAACAAATTTTTCTTTAACCAAATTTCATTGGACTATTTATAATCTGTTTATAGTTTCAGAAAATTTGCAACACTACATAGCGTACTTTCCAAATAATAATTACGATGAATATTAAGTTAGTGTCTCGAATATCATAAGTAAAAGTCATGATGTTTGTTTTAAGTTCAACTTTATAATTGCAATGATAAAAAAAATCTTTACAATACTTAGCATGTAACAAAAAGGATAATTTCGAAGAATATTAAAATACTAACTTTGTTACTTGATTATATTAGTAAGGCCGCTGTCTCCTACCTGTTTTCTATTGTTAGCTGCAAGAATACCAATTTCGAACAAGTCGTAGCACATAACAATTATAATTTATACATTAAATAACTTGAATGACACTTTATTTAACGTAAAGACATGGTGCATTTGTTCTTGAGTTCATTTTGAGAACTGCACTAACACAAATTGGTAAAATTACATAACAAATTTTGCGCACAATGGAATAACAAAGGCTTTACCCTCTTTAACAAATGAGGGTGATGAGAGACACATATTTACCATTCTGAGTTCACCTTGATAATTGTCCGAAATAAGGTAATTAGTTTTATTCATGGAACTAAGTTATGTTCATTATTTACTTTATTCTTAGCGGAGCAAATTTCTAGAGATACGAGCAATTCAGTGCACAAGGGTTTCTTAGTGGAAAACCATTTTGAATTTAAAGGTTTCTTTTATTTGTGGTTTTATCTTTTAACGAATTAATTTTTTAATATTTTTTTTTTAATTTTGCTAGCGCAAGCGATAAAGTCGCCAAAATGTACAACCACCGTTAAACTGAATATTTCCAGTGGTATCCATTGAAAGTTTGTATTGATCTGTTTTGTCGCCGAAAAATTACTTTTATCACCAATATTTGTACTATATGGTATTTCGATAAAAAAAAGAAAGTGTATATAAGTACAAGCAAGAGTCAATTATTAATAAGTCTTCTAGGTGACATAAATTATATTAATGTAGTTAAAAGATTAAAAAATATAATGTCATGTTAATAATTTGTATTGTTGTTAGTAATGGGTTTTCTTTTCCGAACTTCCAGTCGTCGTATCAAAACGAAATGTTTTAAATAATCCTTGCGCAGTTTCTTGTTACTTAGGGAAATTAATAGATTTAAAGTGTACTTTATTTTTTCTTTTAATATGTATATTTTTCGAACTCTAATTTTAGGTGCATTTTAAAAGAACCTTAAATATATTTTCAAAATCTTAAAAACTAACTACGTAATTTACTTTTTATTTATAATTAGTACATAATTTATGAAGTGTTTTTGTTAAAAAAAAGTTTTCAAGCGAGCATATTGGTAGACGCCTTAGCATAATTTAAATGTGAGAAACCATGATATAGTCGGGGCAGTTGATTCCTTAAAAGGCTTGATTCTTGCGTATTAAATCAGATAAAATATGCAGCTTTATATCTAAAAATACAATGACTTATAAAGTAATTACTGATGAACAATACTGGCATAAAAAAATCTAATTTTATTTGCATGTCTTTTAGAGGAGTCTTTGTTTTTATGGCGTCAAGCTTATTTCAAAATCTGTAGTTTATTTTTAAATATTTGATCAACAATACACTATTTAAGCTTTAATAAAATAAACAATCCTTATTACAATAAGGAGACTTGATCCAAGGGAGAAAGTTCACATTACTTATTAAAAAACCTTCGTATACCATTTTTTATTTTAAAAACACTTAATATTTAATTTACATGTTAGCCTTTATTGATTTGTATTAAAGTCTCATTAAAAATTAGTCCGTCAGTTTTTTTTGCGGGGTCTTTTTCTTCTTCGAAAGACATTTAAAAATCACTCCGTTCAGTTATGTTTTAAAGATGATAGATTTTTCCAACTTTATATGTTAACATTAAAAGTTACAGTGCTTACATTTAAAAATCCGTCATTTTACATATTTATCCTTCTAATCAGAAATTGATTTAAGCAAAAAATAAAATTAATGTTTGACGATAAGACATTTTTTTGCAAAAGAAAAAAATTGAAAGTTAAATAAGGCATTAAATAGAAATGGTTTAAAGAAAGTTAAAAATTTTAAAATATAAAGAAAACTAAATTCTACGTTGGTGTATTTCCCTGTGGCGAATAAACGCTTTTTGGAAGCTGTTCTTTGGTAAAAGTATATTTTCCAAATCTATGTATTTTAATTATGAGTTGAATGAATTTTTTTGTTATTTTGTTAAATATTGTAAACTGTCGTTCAGGTTTTGGATCTTATTTTAGTACAAGAAAATTTCATTTATTCTTTAAACCAAAACTACTTTTTAATAATGACGCAATTAAATATCATTAAAGCAATATTAATCGAATTGTGAAAGAAAAGAAATTAAAATAGGCAATTTTGACTTTTTAATCTCTTAAATTTAAACTTTATAGATATTTTTTTTCCTTGCGAGGCCCATAAATCTTAAAGCTAAGTGACAGTTACTATTGAGTTTATAATTAAATCAGCTCTAAATGTCGCAGATTTTTCTGAATGTTAATATACTTTAACTCTTTGTTCCAAACGTTCTATTCCCCTGTTTAGAAATACGACTACCACCCCATTGATGGATAAGAAATGTGACTGAATTGTAGACTAGTTTTCATTGCACAACAAAATTTAAATTGTAACAGAAACTTAAATTTCTTTTAAATTTTCCTCAATAATTCTTTGGCTGATGATTATAAATGATCCCTTCATACTTCAATTTTTCAAACTTAGCAAAATTATAAAAAAAATATTTTTAAAACAATTTTGCTGGGAAACCTGACAGACGGGTGATAGTTTTATACATTTGTATCCATAAAAGAATTGAGGACTGTTAGGACTTCACAAACTGACCAAATAACCGCCACAATTCTGTATGCGTTCGCGTGGACAGGAACGCAGAACAGAACTTTTTCTCTTCCAAATATTCAAATGAAAATCGAAACACACTAGTTTAGTTTGAATTATCGTCGCTCTAGAGCTACACAAGGGCTATTGGCGACGGGCGTCGTATTTTCGAACCACAAAGTGACTAGCCGACACCTGAATAGGCACCTAACAGCAACCGCTTAAGGGCGACACATTCGTACGCAGCGTTAGGACTTTGAAGGCTATATTAACGTCGTCGCTAGCTAACTGCCTCTACACGGGTAATCATGTGTCGACATTTCGGTGAACGGAGCACGTTTATAGTCGGCAGTATTTTTGCAATGCCCGAACCTGGGACCTTTCGCATGCTAGGCGAATGCCTAACCGACTGGGTTTACGACCCAGCCCCCGAAACACACTAGAGATATGAACACACTAGAGATAAAGAATATTTTATCAACAATATGTTCGTTTGATTCGTCGATTCGATCAACAACATGCATCGTTTTATATGGGGTATAATTGAAGAATTTTTAAATTATCATATATTTTTTTATTGGTGACCATAACCTGACGATTCCGTGCTATGGGTAATGTCGGATTCACGGTTGCCATCCATCAGCTGAACCCTATTCTAAAGGAGCCAGTCAGTAGGCCATTGCATGTTAAGGTCCAGTTAAGGTTTGGCCATAACCAAACTACCTGCCGACTTATAAACAGTCTGTGCAGCCAAAACATCTGACGAATAATACCGTGTGTAGAGGGATGAAGGTGAAGTCGGATTCCACGGTTGCCAATCCCGTCAAGCTTTAACCCTATTCTAAATGGGGGCTCGGGAGCCCAGTCAGTAAGGCCATTCGCATGTTTAAAGGTCCCAAGTTAAGGTTTGGCCATAACCAAACTACCTGCCGACTTATAAACAGTCTATGCAGCCAAACCATTTAACGAATAATATCCCGTGTAGAGGTTGTACATGTTTAATATGATCCAAAGTAACGACACCAGGTACTATATCGTTACTAAAAACGTAGCTTTGGTGTCGGCTCGTCACTTCAAAGGGGGTTCTAAATTATGGTGTCTCTCGTCAATAACCACTCATCGGGATAACTGTTAGGGTCTGCCTGAACATGGGCGGTAGAACAGAGCATTTTCATTTTTATCTCTTCCAAATTTTTAAATGAATTTTGAAACGACCTACAAAGACAAATCATCAAGCATTTTTTTTACATTGTCAAACAATTTTTATTGGTGACCAAACCTGCATTTGATGTTTCCGTGCTACTGCGGTAAAGTCTTATGCTAATGGTTGTCGATCATGTTTCAATTTTACCCAATTCTCAATAAATTAGTAAATGTTTTCATTGTGATCATAACCCTATGTCCATGTTTAGTTATGTTCAAAAACGCTACTTATTTGGCAACTGCAATAATGTGGCTATGGGCTAAACTTTGTGGAAATATTCATTCTCAGTTAAAAAAAAACGCATAACTTCTAGTCCATTCATTTGAAAGGATATATGAAGCCACAATTAGTTTTCAATAATAATATTAAATTTTAGCAGTTGGAATCTATGGCTTTCTTATGATTTTCTCGGCGTACTGTAATGCGAAAATGACACCTGACGAACGAGTGTTCATTTATACTTACACAACACTCGTACATTTAAATCGTGATGAGCGAATTTTCCATTAATGAGTTTAATTTATATTTAAAAAAAATACGTTTAAATAATTCCGCCAGCTTTTACCCTATTTTAGAGGCTGGAAAGCCCATTCGGTAAAGTGCTTGCTTGGCATGAGGAACGTCCCAGGTTCGGGATCAGCCATTGTAAAAAAAATTGCAGGTCTATAAACGGACTGAGCAGCCAAAATGCAATTGAAAACCCGAAAGTGAAAAGTGTCAAGTGTCTGTACCATCCTTCCTTCTCACGTAGGCACAGGAAGCTATACTCGCCGCCAACCAAATTAGAACAAGTTAGGGATGGCGGTTTTTGGGAAAAAACCGATTTCCGGTTTTTAGACGGTTTTCCCCGCAGAAAACCGGTTTCCGGTTTAGACCGGCCTCATGAAAACACCGGTTTTTCAGTCAAAACCGAGGGCAAAAAAAACCGGTTTCGGTTTTCCATCCCTAAAGTGTAACAAATTAGGGTGGCGGGAACTCTATTGATTGATTAGTTAGTGAGGTTATGTCATCCTATCAGTAGCCTCAATAGTCGTATTTCTCTACGGGGAAAGGGACATGGAAAAGAGCCAAAAAGCTATTAACATTTTAAAAGTTGTACAATCTAGAACACATTACATTAAAACTCGATTCGTATCATTTAGAAATAGTTACTACATACCACAGTAAATGTCACATAAAACTGCATTACATAAAACTGCATTACATAAAACTGCATTACATAAAACTGCATTACATAAAACTGCATTACATAAAACTGCATTACATAAAACTGCATTACATAAAACTGCATTACATAAAACTGCATTACATAAAACTGCATTACATAAAACTGCATTACATAAAAACTGCATTACATAAAACTGCATTACATAAAACTGCATTACATAAAACTGCATTACATAAAACTGCATTACATAAAACTGCATTACATAAAACTGCATTACATAAAACTGCATTACATAAAACTGCATTACATAAAACTGCATTACAAGAAATTTATAAACCTCAAAAGAAAAAACTTTAAAATCATCCTTAGTTTAAACTTTTTTTTTAATATAAAAATTGCTAATTTTAATTCCTTTTCTTTCACAATTCGATTAATAGTTTTTTTTAAATTTTGCAATTGTTTGCTTATTATTTGAGGATTTCTTTTTGACGAATAAAATTTCCTGCACTGAAATCAGAACGACAATTTACGACATTTGAAAGTACAAATACAAAAACATTTACGGAATCGTAAAAATAAGTAAATATAAAACAGATACTTGTTACCGCTGAAAATACATTCGCGTCAGGAAAGTTCCACGACACAGTATTAAGTATATAAAACTTTTTATAAAATTGATTTTAAGCACAAACTTTGTATTAATTTTAAAATTTAACATTCATTAAACTTTTTTTATATTTAACGCCTGATTTAATTATTTTCATTTTTTTAAATTCGAAAATATAATTATTATTCCTTATCTAACGCTAAATTTAATTGTGATTGGAAGAATAAATATGCAAAACGGGACCACCCTCTTTAAAGATAAACAAAACTTTTCCTATCAACATGTAACATTGGAACAATATAATCTATAAATTATAAATTGACAGATACTTTAATGCATTAAAAAAAAGACACAATAAACTCATACGGAATAATTTGTAATAAAATTTCAATATTCATTAATGAAAGATAAAATATAAATTAACAATTAAGTCGCTTGCAAACTCTTTTTTTTTCAAACAAAAACACTTCATTAATTATGTACGAATTTTAAATACGAAGAAACCGTCAATTACGCAATAAATTATTTTCAAAAAGAGCTTGAAAATATATTTAAATTTCTTTTAAAAAACCTAGAGTTTAGTTTCTTTAAATTTATATTTTTTCCAACTTAAAGTGCACGTTAAATCTATTTCACTGAGATAACAAAAACTGCAAGGATTTAAATAAAATATTTTGTTTTGATACGATGACTTGGAAAATCGGAAAAAACAACTTCATTCATGATAATAATAAAAATTATTAAAACGATATTATACTTTTAATATTAATTATAATACAGGGTGTCTGTAAAAGAATGTCCGAGTGGTATATTACAGGAGTTTATTTTATACTAAATATAACAAATCATACATGATATTGAAGGAAAACTAACCTAGTTTTTCCTATAAGTGCTCAATGTGTGCGCCTTTAGTGATACGGCACACATCCAAACAAAAATGCAATTCTTTCCATTCCCCCATAAGTCCGGAGTAATGGAAGCAACAGCCTGTGCAATTCTACCTTTGAAGGTTGTTAAATCGTGGGGTAGGGGTGGAACGTAGACCCAATCTTTTACGAAGCCCCAAAGGAATCACAAGGCGTGATGTCAGGTCACAATTTGAAACTCGGACATTCTTTTACGGACACCCTGTATATTAATTTATGTTACACTTCACTCTGAAAACTTATTATCAGTAATTGACTCCTGCTTCTAGTTATATGCACTTTTTTTCCCATCGAAATACCATATGGTAACAAATATTGGTGACATGCGGAATTTTTTGGCGACAAAATAAAGTATACATATTCAAAGGTAAGCATTGGAAATATTCAGTTGAACGGTGGTTGTACATTTTGGCGACTTTATCGCCTGCGCTCGCGAAATTAAAAAGTAAAAACAATTAGGGGAGCACTCTGCGTACTTTTGTTTACCCTTTCAGTTCCAATTTTTTTTATTCTAAAAATTTGAAATTTGTGAAATAAAATCATTATGAATATCCAGAATGAAATTGTAAAAGCAAGGAAAAATCATAAATTTTCAACTAAAATTTAAAAGGGAGGGTGGAAACAACTTTTGAATAAATTCTATTTTAAACTTTATTTGTTGAAAATAGTTAAAATCAATTTTTAAACATTTAAAAACGCAAGCATGGAAAATTTATGGTCAACTTGCATAATGAAATTGTTTCAGAGCGAATTTTATTTTATGTTTTTCATTTTTTTCATTTAATTAAAACAAACGTTATTTAATTTTTCAAAATACATGATTCTTCCATCTAATGATAAATAAATGCGAGCTCAACTTAGTGAGAAAAAAATCGCTAGCTGGATGATTCCAAATGGAATCATTGGGGGTGAAAGGGTTTAAACCATGCATTCCCCTAATTCCTTTAAACAGTGTATTAATAATTCAATTCGATAAAATATACAACCAAAAAAACTTCAAATTAAAATTGATTTCACACTAAGAACCCCTTGTACACTGAATTACTCGTACCTCTAGAACTTTGGTTCGGTAAGAATAAAGCAAATTATGAGCATACCTTCCCATGAATAAAACTACGTTATCTTGGACAATTTTCACGGTGAACCCAGAATGATAAATGCGGATGTCTCATCAATCATAATAGTTAGAAGAGAGGGCCTTAGTTGTTACTCAATTGTACAGAAATTATTCATGTTATTTGTTATGCACTGATTGACAATTTGAGTTTTCGCAATTGTCAGTGAATTTAGAAACAGAAGCACCATTTCTTTAAGTCAAATCGAGTGTAATTCAAGTTCTTTAAGAGGACGCCATTCAGAATTTCACATCTTGAAAATCGTAATGTATTCCTATGGAGAATATTCGCAAGTCAATTACCGACACAATTTTAATAAAAGGTTACTGGTTTTTTGTATCATTGTAAAGAACGAAAAGAGTAGATTTCATAACAGTAATTTGTTTTGTGAAAATCACATATTTAGTATTTTTTATAATTTTTTTGAAGTTTGTAAAAAATTGAGTGCGCGTTAAGTTCTAACTTTAACGTAACACAACTCTCTAACGAATAAAGATAGAGCAAAAATTCTTTCACTCCTAAACAGAATATACTTTTCCACATCGATTTAAATTGTTATAAAAATTTTAATGTAAATATTTGTATTTTTTAGAAATTTTCAACGAAAAGTTACACAGAAATGAAATGTACATTTACAGCAACCCTATGACCTAATGACGCTGTTATCTTTCGCTCTGCAGGGGTCAATTAGCGTGGTGTGGCTGGCCCCTGATTCTAAGAAAGGGGGGAACTTCTCCCGGGGCTTAGTTTGGCCTAGGAGTGTAACATCTGGTTTTTGGGGCAGGGATCTTCTTACAGGTCTAGATTTTTGCATTTTGTCAATGAGTTCGGCTGGGTTTTATGAAAGGACTTCTGAAAAACGCATTCGGCGGCTGGAATTTCGAGAAGATAAACTGTGATTTGGTCAATAGGGGAATTTCATAGTAGTGTTTATATACCAAACAGGACATAGGTTTAGTGCTTCTTGGACAAAGCTATTATACGTAATACCTTTCTTATAAACAAAACGCGCAAACTAAAACAAAACTCGATTATACGGGTTATTGTTTTTAATAAAAAAAAACTGTATATAATTTTTATTTGTCTGTATTACATTATTGCATTATTTATTAATATTAGTGCAAACCTTACTTGTTATTCTCCTATGTAATTACATTTGTTTTTCCGGTACCAACCAATTTGTTATCGATATTGAAGTTTTCAAACAATTACTTTTATGTTTTTTTTTTATGAGTGCTAATTTTTATTTAGCGTGAGAAAAATATATTTCGTTTTGTCGCCAATACTACTTTTCTTGTATTCAATATTGGGGAAAAGTAATTTTTTTGATAAGTTTAGCAATATAATAGGAAACACACAAGGCCGGATTACCAATTAGGCAAAGCAAACGGGCCTTGCAGCTTCCAAGTGGCCCCTTAGAATCATTTTTCTTTTGTTTTAGAATAACCTTTAACTTCAAGTTTTTTTTTAAAACTCAATTTTAATAAAAATTACTTTTAATTCAAAAATGATAATTAAGAAAAAAATAAGAAGAAAAATTTCGTCTGAATAACCAATAGACATTATTTTTCTAAGATAAAATTCTGTTTAGTTATAGTAATATCTTTTATTTGAAAAGTTATTGATGATAAATAAATGTTGTCAACAATGCAATTAAAAACTATGTGGGTGTGAAATTATAACTAATACAGCGTATTATAATACTCCTTTGTGTGACGGTGGGTGATTTACTGTTGGACGGACAAAGCTATTATACGTAATACTTTTCTTATAAAAAAACGCGCCAACTAAAAATTAAAACAAAACACGATTATATGGTTATTGTTTTTATTAAAAAAATGTATATAATTTTTATTTGTCTGTATTAGATTATTGTATTATTTATTAATATTAGTGCAAACCACCTTTGTTATTCTAATGTGTAATTAAATTTTTTTAGTACCAACTAATTTTGTTATTGATATTAAAGTTTTCAAACAATTGCTTTTATTTTTTTATTATGAGTGCTAATTTTATTCAGCGTAAGAAAAATATTTTTTAATTTCTGTCTCCAATGCTACTTTTCTTGTATCCAATACTGTGAAAAAGTAATGTATTGACAAGTTTAGCGATCTAATAGGAAACACACAAGACCGGATTACCAATTAGGCAAAGCAAACGGGCCTCGCAGCTTCCAAATGGCCTCTTAGAATCATTTTTTTTGTTTTAGAATAACCTTTATAACTTCAGTTTCTTTTAAAACTCAATTTTAATAAATATTACTATCAGATCTAAAATGATAATTAAAAAAATAAGAAAAAGAGCGAAATGAATCGAATGAGCGAAATGAATCCGAATAACCAATAGACATAGGAATATTATAGAGCCAACGGTAAGCGCACAAAATAAAAAAGCAAAAAAAGCAACACCAGGAGAACCTTCTAAAACCTTCACCAAAAGTAGTTTCAGATAGACAGGGGCACAAACCCTCCAAGGCAACTAAAAAAAAAAGACAATTGAGCATAACACAAAAAAGACACTTATACAAAAAAATATCCTCGTTTCAATGACCCCTTTTTCGGAATTAGCAACCTCCAAAACGTGTAGAAAACACCAAAATATGTATTTCGAATTTGCGACCTCATCACAATTACTTTCATTACCTTATATTTCTTTTTTGGTAATTGAAAGTAAAAATACGTCATTTTTAATTAAGCTACATTTTATTATCGATCCAGATTGGTGCAAAACGCCTTTGAATTTCCTGTGTAATTCCATTTTTAGTTTTCGGATACCATCCAATTTATTATTGATATCTAAGTTTTCACACGATTCCTATGTGTGCTATTTTTGTTTAGCGAAGCTTCTTTAAATAATTTTCAAAGTTCACAGTCAATATTACTATTCGTCTTGTGCATCCAATATTCTACTATTGGGAAAAAGTCATTTACTGATAAGGTAAGAAATTGGAAACATACACATGCATGTGGTCAGAGCCCACTTCAGTAGGCAGTTTTTTCCATTATTGCCTTGGATTCTTCTTTCGCCTGAAACACAACGCTCCAGACAAAAATCCCTTCTGCGATTTTCACCCCCCTCTCCTCAAACCCCCTTCAGGGAAGCGCTGTCATAGTGGGGGGCCAATTTAGCCTGAATAGACACAGTCAATCGTATTCATTACAGCGAAAGGCGATAAACTGCATATTATGGTCCATCTGGATTTTGGAAAATCTAGAGGGTTGACTTGGAGATTCCAAATGGCGTCCTCTTAAGGGAGACCGGAGCCCTCCATTGAAGCCCATGTTAAAATGTCCTTTTTTATGTACCTTTTTCTCAGAATCTATTCAATCCATTTTAATGAAATGTTTACTAGTTATAAATGGATATCCAACTATACTTTACTGGAGGCATTGTTAAAAATTTTGTTTAGTTTTTAAATTATAAATTTTTAAGTGAAACTACATATTTTTGACCTAAAAAAACATCAATAATATTAAAAATAAAAAAAAGTAAGATAGTTATACTCAAATCCCTCCGTCGAATTTTAGAAACCAACTTCTTAAATACGTATAAAAAAAAATTCAGGTTGATACTTATAGTAGATTCTGAGAAAAAGGTTTACGCACATTGAAAAAGTACGTTTTTAGATATAAGCGTTTAAAGTAAACGATAGTGGTTTCTTGCCTATAAAACATAAGGGGATTGTACCTAAACAACCTTTTTTTAAAAAATTATTAAAATACTTCTAGTTCTTGAAACTTTTATTTTAATATATCGTTGCAAAGCTAAGATTACATAGTTTAAGAAACACTAAAAACATTGAAATTTAATTTTTGAAAATTTGGGGGGGGGCGGGGTCTGGTCCCCCTTAATATATAAATTACAATTGATATGTGCTACACATTGTCCTTTGAAATTGGTATTGTTTTTTTTTGTTTTTGTTTTTTTTGTCGTGTCCATGAGAGTCGAACTCTATATGTGTCCGTGAATTTTGATAATTTCTTCTACGACTTGCTTGATGTTGTCTCCATACGGATCTAGCATAGTCGGCAGTACTCCAATCTTTCTCAGGCTGGCGCTCATAGCCGGACACTCATAGATGTGAGTAGGCGTAAGCTGTGTATCAGGACAATGTTCACAGCTTCTATAGATCTTCTTGCCATCTATCTTCATACCCCTGTGGTGTCCGGTTCTCAGCCTAGTTATGGTTTTAAGAGTAGATCTGTTCGCAGTTATTTCAGAGAGAAGATGTTTGGTCTGAATGGATTTTTCTCTAAGCATATATGTGGCCACTGCATTCGCATCCTGAAGAGAAACATCACTGCAGCTAGTGTTGAGGTCTCTGCCCTCCTTGGCCAATCTATCCGCAGTTTCATTATGTTCTATGTCGACGTGTGCAGGAATCCACTGGAGGATGCAGGTCTTGTTTATAGTCTGAAGATCTTGAAGACCTGAGATGATTTCTTGGGTGATAGAAGAATGTCCTTTTAGAATTGCTTGGTATTGGTATTGTTGCAAGTAACAATACAAGACATTCCTGAGACTGTTCTACATTATATAATAAATTATTTAAAATTATAAATTATATAATTATATAAATAATATAATATTTATATTATATAATAAACTTTTAAATTATCCTTTTTGTTATATGGCTAGGCATTTATAAGAATTTTAGGCGATACTTATTTTTAATTCGAAAGAAGTAGGCATTGTCATGGTAAAGATGTCCGACCGTTCCCTTGCAAATACGCTTTGCAAATGGTATAGAATATTAATTTAGTTTGCGAAAGAAAATTAATGTAAATGGGTAATTTTGGCATTAAAAAGTTTAAATTACAACTGGATGCTGTGCTTGTTGATGTTTTCACCTATTGAGTATTAAATCTTGTGTGGAAGCTGTTTTAAGTAACAGTTACTGTAACACGTATACTTGCTTTTCGATTAAAATTTCAGTGATCATGTAAGTAACAGGAAGGTAGGCTATTTTAGTTAATTTAATGACTTATTGTTTATTAATGCAATTATACATTTGAACGTAAGTAAAACTCATATTACATCCTTTGTTTTAAGTAAGATAGTCATTAATATTTAACTTAATTATAATTTGTAATATTTGCTATACGGTGTTAAAAATGTTTTAACCATCAAATCCATCTTTTTTATATGGGATAGAATTGAATCATCACAAATGAAAACAATGAAATTCAAAAGAGCAAAGCAAATAGAAGAAACCCGATAGAATTCAAATCATATGAAATATGTAAACAATAGAAAGCGAAACAAAGATCGAAACAATCTCTCTATTCATACAACTTTTCTGGTAGACAGAATGAGCAGAGAGGGTGTTTCTGTTTGTGGAACATCATATAAGATCGAAACCCATAACTGTCCCCAACACTTAGTACGAAAAATAGGGGAAACACTTGAATAAACTCAACAAACCCGATATAATCGAATAGTAGGTTTGAAGCATTTTTAAATAGGGTATTTGACTAAAAAAAAAATTACTGGCTTAAAATATTCTTAGGTCAAAAATATTATTCTTATTTTCAAATTATAATATTTTTTCTTTTTTTTCAAATACCCAATAATAATTAGAGAAAAATAAATTTCAAAATTAGGGCGAAAAATTACGCCGTAAAACACTTTGTGGTTGTCGCGTGGTATCTATGATGTGGTAACTATCGCGTGGTAACTATCCACTTCTGTAAAACCTTCCATTATCTATATAATTCTTATAGTATATTAGATTAAATCCAGTTTAATTGCAAGCAAAAAAACATCACACGGGTTTGTTTATATATACTAGTGACGTCAGCCAAATCGACGTGTTTGTGATCACGTGACGTACCGATGAAAAAAAAGCCATTTGAAAATGATTTTTATGAATTATTTAAAGATTTATTTTGCAAAAAAATATATACGTTTGTTATTTTTGGGTTCAAACTATAATTTATTTAATATTGGAAGGTATTTTAGCGATACAGTCAAGTACCCTATTGTCAGACATGTTTTGATGGTAATCATACGCGAATCTGATGTTTCCGTGCAACTGCGCTGAAGTCTGATTCTAGGGTAGCAAATCCCATCATCCTTTTACCCAATTCAAAATGGAGACTAGTGAACCCAGTCGGAAAGATACTTGCCTTGCATTAGAAAGGTCCCTGGTTCGGGTCCGGGCATAGCCAAAATAACTGCCGATCTATAAACGGCCCATGCAGCCAAAAATTTCCGACGATTAATACCCCATGTAGAGAGAGTGTACTTTAAATATGTTCCTAAGTCCCAACGCTGCGTACGATGTCGCCCTTAACGGTTGTGTTGGGTGCCTACTCAGGTGTAGGCTAGTCACTTGAATGTGGTTCTAAAATATGACGCCCGTCGCCAATAGCCCTCTTGTAACTCTAGCGGGACGATAATTCAAACTAAACTATAAACGGGCTGTGCAGCCAAAACGTCCAACGAACAGAGGGATAGTACGTTCAATATACTTCGAAGTTCAATTCTCCATGTAAGATGTCGCCCTTAAAGTTGCTTTGGTATTTGCCTACTCAGGTGGTGGCTCGTCACTTGACTGTGGTTCGATAGTCCTAACTAACCAATCATCTCATCGGGATAGCTGTCAGCGTCTACCTGAACAATGAACATGGGTGGTGAAGTAAAGCATTTTATGCTCCATCTCTTCCAAATTTATTAAATGGAATTAGAAACGAACTACACAGAAAAAATCTTTGTGCTTTATTTGTGGTATAAGTAAGCATTTTTAAATTGGCAAACGATTTTATTGGCGACCATTCCTGCATTCGATGTTTCCTTGCTACTGTGGTAAAGTCTGGTGTTATTGTTGCCTACAAATGTATACTTTTAAATAAGTCTAAATAAGTTAACACACTTTTTTTATTACTAATCTGCGTAAATATTTATTTGGTAATTTTTTCTTATTAATTTTCGTCATAACCCCATGTCATAGTTAAGTTCAAAAACTCTATTTACTTTGCAACTTGATAATGTGCCTATACTTAGTGGAAATATAGAAGTGGAAATATAGAAGTGGAAATATAGAAGTGGAAATATAGAAGTGGAAATATAGAAGTGGAAATATAGAAGTGGAAATATAGAAGTGGAAATATAGAAGTGGAAATATAGAAGTGGAAATATAGAAGTGGAAATATAGAAGTGGAAATATAGAAGTGCATTTAAAAAATTGCATAACTTCTAGTCCATTCATTTGGAAGAATATACAATGCCACAACTATTTTTCATAAATATTAATTTTTAGCAATTGATTTTTAGCCAAATAATAAGATTTTTCTTAAGCTTTTCCTCGTGTACTGTAATGCGAAAAAGACGCCTGACTCCCTTTTATACTCCAACACATTTAAATCGTCATGAGCGCATTTATCCATTCGTGGATTTTTTAAAAAATGTTTATAGCATAAGATTTCACTTAACATAAGCGCTTTCTATAGTACACTACTACTACTACTCCTTGGCGTTACAGCCCATGTTGGACTATGGCCTCACTAACAATTTTCCTCCAAAGCCTCCTGTCTCTAGCCTTTTGTTTCCAGTTTCGGACTTTTAGAGTCTTAAGGTCTTTCTCCACCTCATCAAACCATCTCTTAGTTGGTCTTCCTCTTTTCCTTTGTCCCTGGCACTGCCCCTTGAATATTTTCTTAGTGCCTCTGTCTTCCTCCATTCTTTCCAGGTGTCCCAGCCATTGTATTCTTTTTGCCTTTACATAACTGATTATATCCTTTTCCTTAAATAGTCTTGAAATTTCGAACTTAAATCTCCTTCTCCAAAGATCTCCTTCCTTGACAGGTCAAAAAACAGTTCTATAGTACACTGCTCAAAACAAATAGGGGAGCGCATGGTTTAAACCATTTCACCCCCAATGATTCCATTTTTAAATCATCAGCTTGTGATTTTTTTTCTCACTAAATTGAGCTCGTACTTATTTATCGTTAGATGGAAGAATCATGTCTTTTGAAGAATGAAATAAAGTTTGTTTTAATAACATGAAAAACATGGTAAAATAAAATTCACTACCAAAACATTTTATGAAATAAATTGACCCTAAATTCTTCACGCTTGAATTCTTAGATGTTTGAAAATTGATTTTGCCTTTTTTTTAGAAATAAAGTTTTGAAAAAAATGTTATAATTTATTCAAAAGTTATGATTTCAATTTTTCCCCCTTTTACCTAAAAAATTGAGATCCCCCCCCCATTTTTAGCTTCCACACTACGTTTATAATGTAAAAAGTGGAAGGTATTATAATCGTTCAGTCCGCCCGTCTGTCATCCACTTTCACAGAAAGAACCACATGTCCCACAGACAAGTGGGATACGTCATTTTGAAGCAAAAAATCAGATTAGGCTACATTCCAAATTTCATTAAAAAATTTTAATTAGATGTTTATTTAAAATTTAAATAATTTGTGCCATTTCGTTAAACGTATAAGAAACTTTATTTAAAATAAAAATAAACACTTTTGAAAGAATATTTATTTATGCGATATAATTCAGTTTGGATTGTTGTAATATCACAATAGACTATAGAGTTCTTTTGATGGTTTAATATATATGTATGAAGAAGAATGCATAGAGAATTCTAACTTGGCATAAAAAAAATATGCAAAGTTTCGCGTTTATTTTTAAAGCATCAATTGCACTAATTATATATTTTTCGAACTGTAAATTAATTTAACAAACGATAAATAACTGAATTTTCGAAAGAAATGTAAATGGTAAATTGTTGCGACACAAAGATATTTATTAAAAAAGATAACATTATTATTCTTCGAACTTCAAACAAATTAAGCAAACGATAAAGTATAATTATTAAATCTGAGCAAGGAGATTAATGAAAATAATTAATTTTATCGTTTAAATGTTTAGTTACAACTAGCTAAAGGCTCTGTTTGGCGAATTTCTTTCTGATGTGTATAAATAGTTTGTTTCCTGTTGAGCACAAATGTTGTGTGGAAGCGGTTTAAGTGACAGATTCTGTAACAAACCTACACTCTTAAAACAAACGAGCGGTTTTAACTCGGTCTGAGTTAATTTCACTCCTTTCCGCGCCGAAAATGCACTTCTCCTATAGGAGTGAATTTCACTCTTTTGTTTTAAGAGTGTACTTGTTTAAAATTTCATTCTGGATGCATAATGAATCTATTTCACAAATTTTAGATTTTTAGAATAAAAAATAAAAAGTTGGAACTGAAAGGGTTATCAAAAGTACTCAAAGTGTTCCCCTAATTGTTTTGAGCAGTGTATTTATGTACCTCATAAAAAAAAAAGGACGCAACACATACAATTTAGTTAAATTTTCACTATTAAAAACCAAAATTGTCTGTTTTAATTCAATTATTCCTTTTAATTTGTTGAATTTATTTGTATTTCGAAGAATAAATATGTATACAGGATCCCTTTAAAAGGAAGAGAAAGAATTATAACAAACTTTCCTGTTACTTGATTGCAAACTGAAATTTTTATCGGAAATCAAGTAAGGTTTTTAACAGTAAGTGTCATTTACAATCGTTTCTATACAAGTTTTTCACACATAAAAAAAAAAAATCGCCATAATCCAGTTTAAATTTAAACTTCTAAAAGCCAAATTCAACTATTTTCATTAATTTTCCTTCGCAAATTAAATTAATATAATTTATCTTCTGTTTGATAACGCGTCTGCTTTAATATTTATTAATAACAAAAAACATGAAGGTACACCAAACTGCACTAAATAAATTAATAATAATAAAATTGAAGTTTTGTGTGTTTGTTATAGACTCACAAATTCGACATTGATTGGCTGACTTGGTACAAATGTGTAGTTCATACTTAAGTTACGATTTTTGAACTTTCAGAGCTCAAAATGTTTTTAGAGAATTCGAATAGGTGAGAAAAATATCGAAGATGGGTGAGAATTTTTTTTTTTAACTCAGTAATTATTTCGAACGATTTTTACACTTGTCATAGCACTATGATAAATTCCTAGAACAACCAAAGAAGAAAAGTTCCAATATATTGACACAAAATCGTTAAATAGACAATTATTTTTTAAAGTTTTCCACAAATCAAATTAATATTTAAAATCACTTGGTGAAGCGATTTAAAAGAACTTCTAAAAAACTATTAAAGTTTTAATAATTATCAAATACTAGTTATTGAAGAATTTTTGTTTCCAGAAAAAAATCTTTATTAAAAAGATATCAAATGTTTCTTTAATTTGCAACACATATTTTTTTTAATAAAAATAGTAAATTTATGCTTAAAATAAAATTTGTAAAATAAAAATACTGCAAAAAACTTCAATGCCAATACAAAAATGATTCCAAAAAAGTGATGCCCAGTCGGTTAGGCATTCGCCTAGCATGTGAAAGGTCCCAGGTTCGGGTCCGGGCATCGCCAAAATAACTGCCGACCTATAAAACGGCCCGTGCAGCCAAAAATGTCCGACGAATAATACCCCGCGTAGAGGGAGTGCATGTTAAATATTCCCCAAAGTCCCAACGCTGCGTACGCTGTCGCCCTTAACAGTTGCGTTGGGTGCCTATTCAGGTGTCAGCTCGTCACTTGACTGTGGTTCTAAAATACGACGCCCGTCGCCAATAGCCCTCGTGTAGCTCTAGTACGACGATAATTCAAACTAAACCTAAACCCAAAAAATTGGTTTTTTACAAAAAAAAAATCTATCTTATTAGCAACTACCGCTGAGTAAACTACTAAATTTGCAAAACTACATTTTTTTATTTTAATCCTCAAGTAAATGTGAAATTCATTCTACTATAATAATAATATATAAGACAATACATTTAAACAAGAAAAAACCATACTATATTTGAATTTCTTTAGCTTTTACTTTCACTCACCCAAATAACAATACAATAAATTCCTGATACGCTGACTTTGGTATAAATTCCATTTTATTCTACAAAGATTTGTTTCATTGATTTAGGCTCTTAGTTGTGTTTTTCCTCGAAGAAACTTTCAAAGAACAAAAATGTATTCGAAGAATCTGCATAACAATGCTTTATGGTGGATTTGCATTGTTTTCAGATACTTTTACCAATAAGTATCCGATAACAATGCGAACTTTGCTCCCACTTTATTCAAAGAAAACAGAGATGTTCTGTAAATTTTTTTTACAAAAGTTGAGATAGAATTATTTCCAACTGATTTTGTAAATATTTCTGGGTGTGATTGACATCCTGGCTTAAAGAGTTAATACACGGTGGTTATATTTTCGAGACTTAACATTAAGGGGGAATGGGCGCGCTGGACCGCGGATCATCAAACTCAAATGCCTCCGTGTTAATCCAATGGGGGAAAAACTATTTTCTCTGCCACATTTCTCCGACTGTATTGATTAATTTTACAAACGGTTTTTTTTAATAATAAATGTAGATAACTTACAGGTCTATATCTTCCCACTTTTTGAAATGGCCTCGAATATTTTGTGTAAAATTATTTATTGAAAAGTAAAAAAAAAATTCGAACCAATTTCAAAAAGTGGAAAGTTCGGGACCTGTAAGTCAGCTACATTCATCATATAAAAAAAAAATCCGCGTGTAAAAATATTCAATACAGCCGGAGAAACGTGGCAGAGAATTTTTTTTTCTCCATAGTATTAACACGGATGCACTTTGCTTTGGAAACCCCCGGTCCAGCGCGCCTATTCCCCCCTTAATATTATGAATCTGTTATATTTAATATTATGTATCTATGAATACGTGTTATTCTATAAATCATTGTGGGAAAATAATCCTCCAATGCATAATGTTATGCATTTGAATGTTGTTAAAGTGGTGCTTTTTTAAAATGGTTGGTTGGTTGGTAGACATATATATTCAGGTTTGTGTGCTTGGTCAGCGACCCGCTTATAAACCTTCGTCAAGTAAGACAGACACAACAGACAACACACACACATAAGTGGATCCATCTAATTTTTAGAGACAGAGGCCAACTAGAGGATCCCCAGAATTGGCTTGTCACCCCCAGAGGTATTGATTTGGTATGGGAACTTGGAGGACTTTCGGACCCAACAGATTTAACGAGCACGTACTCCGCATATACTCGGTAGGTCTTCAGTGGTACCGGGACTCGATCGCAGGACCTTCCGATCCCGAGACTGAGACGCTGACCACTAGGCTCACTACGGCCCCTTTTTAAAATGGTCTGAAGCCTCTATAAAGTAGAATAAGGTGCCAGATCAGGTGAACACGTTTTAAAATTATGACGGCCTCGTGAGTTCTTATGTGACGCAAGTTCAACAAAAACTAACAAAAGTCGTTGTAGTTGTTGACTAGGTAAACTTAAAGGAAATTCCTAAATGACAGCGTACAGTGAAAAACAAGAAGTTCTTAAAGAACTAAAATAGCCTATTTTCTGTTACTTAAATACTTACTGAAATTCTAATCGGGAAACAACTAGGATCCTAACAGTAAATATCATCAACAATCGTTACTACACTAGATTTATGCAAATTTCTAAAATAATCGCCAAACACAGCGTCCAGCTATTATTTAAACTTCTAAAAGCCGAAATCAACTATTTTCCTTAATATTCTTTCACAAATAACTTAATATTATTGATCGTCTGCTCGATTTATTTGTAGTTCGAAGAATAATTTAATATTTATTAATAACAAAAATAATGAAACCACTCCAAACTGCATTTAAAATATAAATTTAAATTAAAACTAAGCAGAATTGTATGCAAAAAATATGCCTTGCCGCTTTCTTGGTAAACTATTAATGAACAAAGAATCACATTGTGCTACATTTTAGGACGTTCTTCGAAAATGATTCATAGAAAAATTATTTTGCTTCAAATATTTTAAAGTTTCTCATGCCATTGTTGATTTGGCAACAGTGATTTAAATGACTCAAAATTGAATTCCAATGCTGTACAGACAGGCAGACAAAAAGTATGAAAGTTGGGTCTCTGAGGTCATAGCTTTCTAAAAAAAAAAGAATTTTTAAGATCCGAATCATAGAACCGATTTTGGAAGGGGGGTACGGACAGACACAGACGGACGTCGACCGCATGTCAATACCTAATTTTTCATTTTTTTAATTCTTTCGAATTAAAAAACAAAGTAAGCTAAAAAGTCTTACTAGTAAGGAAACTACTTTCAGAACCTGTTTGTGCAATATACACATTACACAACGTTATATCGAGTAAATTAAAAATTTAAAAAATAATGATCTTTTTTAATTAGTTTAAAGGTTTGAATTTCAAAATATTTTCAAATGCCGACCTTTAAATAGTTTTAAAGTTGAAGCAATGAAAAAAGTGGAACATTTACATGCATTAATTGCGAAATATCTTTTGTAAATATAGCCTTTTGTTTGTCGTTGAAATTGTTCAAAACTTGTTTTTTAAAGTTAAATAGAATTGTGGAAAATGACGTGTAACATGTTTTTTGTTTTCTTTCTGTTGGTACAGCATAATATAAACATACATTGTGTAACACATGAGTTCAGAGGAAAAAAAACTTCATCGACAGGGAATCTCTCCGTATTGAGGTCTGCTTGGCAAGTTGTGGCGATCGGAAACCGGTTTCTCCCTTGGTTCTTCCACGGTTCAAGCGTCAGACTATTGTGTGGCGTGAATCTCGATTATAGAGATAGTAAACACCTCACGCCGCATGCTAAGATAAAAGGCATAACTGGTTTCTTTACATCAGTTTAGGCGATTACTCACTATCTTCGTCAATCAGACATGATGCAGACAGATTCCCAGACGATGAAGGGGTTCTTCCTCTGTAATCTATCATATTCACCCAGTGTATTTTTTCGTTGCTGGTTACGTTAGAGCAGGGGGTCCTAACCGGTGGTAAGCGGGAAAATTTCAAGTGGTAGGCGTGAGTGATGTGAGCAACATGATGCTATTAATAACTTATGTACCCATCAGTAGTAAACACGCAAACATATTAGCCATTATTTTAAACATTACATTATTTTAAAGAGAAATCTTTAATTAACTTTTTAATTTAACTTCTGGGGCGAATGTAAAACCTAGTACTTTTTGACCTTCCGGCAATCTCTGCTATTTTTGATGCCATTTGTTAAGAGTTACTTATGTGAGAGTGGATTTTCTGAACTCTTGTGCATAGAAAATAAACATAGAATCAGGATAAGTGTTGGAGAGGACTTAAGAGTGAAGATGAGTTTCATTACTCCTAAAGTGGATATTTTAATCACAGGCAAACAACAAGTTTCGCACCAAAAACTATAAAAGTATATTTTGTATGATGATTAATTTTTTTTGCTGAGTTTGTACTATTTTTTTATTTGTACGTTTTTAGACCTGGGTAATAAATAAACTGTAAATGAATACCATTTTAATCTTTTTATTTATCATTTATTATAAGCATGTTATAAATAAACAAATATCTAACCATTAAATCTGAAGTTTTCTCAGGAATTTAATTCAAAAAGCCTTTGAACACTTTTAGAAGAGTAAATATTATACGTTTATTAAAATATTTAGGTCTGGTGGTACGCCAAAATTTCTCAAAAAGTCAAGTGGTACACAGATGCAAAAAGGTTGGGAACCCCTCCCTGCGTTAGAGTAAAAACGATTCCTAAATGTTTGTTTTATTGCATACTATGTCTTATCATAAGGAAACAACTTCTACAGAACCTGTTTGGGTTGTCCTCGTTGTAGTTGATGTGATAAATTCGGTTATTATTTGTGGTAACCGTTACAACTGTGATAATGAACGAGGTTTATTCTGAATAATAGCCGGTTATTCTTAATAATGGGCGGTTATTCTTAAAAATGGCCGGTTATTCTTAATAATGGGCGGTTATTCTTAATAATGGCCGGTTATTCTTAATAATGGCCGGTTATTCTTAATAATGGCCGGTTATTCTTAATAATGGCCGGTTATTCTTAAAATGGCCGGTTATTCTTAAAAATGGCCGGTTATTCTTAAAAATGGCGGTTATTCTTAAAAATGGCCGGTTATTCTTAAAAATGGCCGGTTATTCTTAAAATGGCCGGTTATTCTTAAAAATGCGGTTATTCAAAGCCGGTATTCTTAAAAATGGCTGGTTATTCTTAAAATGGCCGGTTATTCTTAAAAATGGCCGGTTATTCTTAAAAATGGCCGGTTATTCTTAATAATGGCCGGTTATTCTTAATAATGGCCGGTTATTCTTAATAATGGCCGGTTATTCTTAATAATGGCCGGTTATTCTTGGGAATTGCCAGTTTTTCTTATTAATGCCCGGTTTTATTGAATAATGACCGGTTTTTAATGAATAATGAGCGGTTTTTATTCCTTACTACCGAAGTTTACTATACATAATTTTCAGTAGCAGTTTACACCAGATAACTGTGGATTATAAAAAGATTCAACCGGTTATTAATAACTACCCTATAATCACATTGCCTGCAACTTTGATATAGTTGTCAAAAAAGTAAATTTGAGTGCGATTAAATTACAAAAATATATATATATACGATATGTGACTTATGTTAAACTATGCAGAGTGCATTTCAAAAGAAAATATTGAAATTTTTACAATTGTCCTAACGTAATTAATCCCAATCAAGAAATGTGTCAGATGTCTTGTATTGCTTATTCTTACATGCATTTTCATTAACTAATGAGTTTGTTTAATTATCCAAAAGCATTTATCTTTTTAACTATACACATTTTTTTTAATCTATAAAAAGCGAAAAAATATTAAATAATTACTCAAAGATTGTATCATGGTGGCTGCATAGTTAAAAGATCGATTTCAATTTAAAATAATATTTAAAAAAAATGGAACCAAAATTTTGCCCTTTAATGGTATCGGTTTACTTAAATTTTATTTTTATAACAACGTGCAAAAAAATTCACCTTTTTATATCATATTCATTCATAAATCATTGCGAAAATGACACTTTACGTGCTTACGTCACAGACAGTGCCGAAAGTAGTACTTTCGGCACTAGTGCGGTAAAGTAAATAAGAGTATCTGATTGGTAGAAAAACAAAATGATGTCATATCTCCATGGGAACTAATGGATGTCATGAAACTCACTTATTTCTATTGGTTAATTACTTTTAGCATTTTCTAATATCTCCATGAAAACTACAAGTACTACAAAAATTATTAAAGGAAATTAAATAAGACCAAAGTAAGGACACAAATTTCACGCCAAACAATACTTTTATTTAACATGCATATTTATAGTAACATTTGATTCAAAATAGAAAATTATTTTACAACTTTTCTTTTACTACTTTGCATTTCGAATATCGCCATGAAAACTAAATGATGTCATGAAAATCAGTCATTGGTAGAAATACTTTTTTGCACGTTGTTATAAAAAATATTGTAAGCAAGCACGTGCCAAATAATACTTTATTAAGCTCTTGTCAAGCTTAATAAAGTATTATTTTCGGCACTAGTTGCTTAAATAACTATTATGACGATCATATTAAATTTTATAACTCATTATCAACCAATTCCTTTAAACATTTATAACTATCAGCATGCTTTACTAACATTATGTTTCTGTACATAAGTTTTTTGATGTAAAGGTTTTTACTGTAAAACTTTCTGGATATATCTCTCGATTATTTAATTTATAGAGAATGGTGTTTTTTTATTACTTTAACTAATTTCATTCCTTTACCGATTTAATTCAATTTTTGCATTATTAAAAATGTGTTTTAGTAAACATTTTATAAAAATTCATCCATAAAACTGTTTAATCCAACAAAACCCGAATGCGCAATTAAACTACAAAAAAATATGTTTTGATTTTCATTTATGGATTCTAAATAAAACTAATTATTTTAGTTTTTAATTCACTCATTGCTAAGATTTCTAATTTTTTTTTCATTTACAAATTAGCTTTTCAATAAAACGTTTATGCACGTGTAGTCATTAACTATAAATAAATTTAAACGTATCAAAATATCGAAGCATTCATAAATGCATCACAAAATCTGCTAATGTTATTAAAATTCCATTTAACCAACTAAAAAAACTAAATTTTGGTTGAATGAAATAAAAATTCGATTATAAGAACTGGTTGATTGAAAATATTTTATTGTAGATTTTTTTTTTATTTTCCCACTCCATTTAATGGACAGAAATTTGAGCCTTCAAATTTATTCGAAAGCTTTTAACATGAAACTCGTATTTTTATCATTCAGGAAGCTTTTATCTTTTTTATTCAAAGTTTTTTTTCATCAATTTTTTTTGGAAATAAAACGATGTGAAAACTGTTTTATTTTCTTTTTGAACATGGTTTCTGTTAAGAATATAATTATTAAATAGCTTTAAACACATTTCAATCCTTTAGGGTTAAGTTCTTTTGCCCGGGATTTAGTGTCAAATATGAATATGTTCAAGCACAGAAAACGGACCAACGATAGATTTCCCCTTTTTGCTTTCCACAGTTAATACGTAAAGTGGAAGTTGTATAACGTTCAGTCCGTCTGTCTGTCGCGATCTGTCTGTCTTCACCAGTTTACAAGAAACACACAAGTCCCATATAATGGATACTTTTGTAAAGCAAAATCAGATAGCATACATTCAAATTATCATTAAAAAAATTTTAATTTAAAGTTTTTACTTTAAAATATTAATAACATATAATTTTTTTTAACTACATGAAAATAAACATCAAATCTATTTTTCTTCATATTTTCATCTGTCTCACAAGTTCCACAGAACAAGTGGATACGTCATTTTGAAGATAAAAATCAGATTAGGCTTACAGGCAATTTCATTAAAAATTTAAACTGAGAAAACTTATTTAAACATTAAATAACGTAAATTAATCTACATTGAAAAAATGCATTCCTTTTATTCAATTTTCATGTTCCATTTCGTAAAAGTTACTGAGAAACTTTGGTTAAAATGAAATACTTTTGAAATTAAATATTTATTTTGTGATATAATTCGTTTGGATGTTTTTATCACAATAGAGTTCTTTTAATAGTTCTATAATAGTGTATGTAGAAATTGCTTATAACGAAAATTACTGGATAACTATGGCATAATAAAAAAATATGGTGCTTACAAAAGTTTTTTTTGCTTTTTTTTAAAGCATCAATGTACAATAAAATTTTTTGAACTGTACATTAATTTACATAAATTTTATAATAATGTGGAATTTTGAAAAGAAAATTAAAATGTGAAATTGTGGCGACAAAAATATTTATTAAAAAAGATTACATCATTATTCTTCGAACTTCAAACAAATTTAGCAAACGATAAGTCTAATTATTAAATCTGAGAAAGAAGATTAATGAAAATAGTTAATTTTGGCGTTTAAAAGTTTGAATTACAAATAGCTAAAGGCCCTGTTTTTATTAGAATTAAATCACATTTGCCATTCGCAACAATCGCTCGAGAAACTTTAATTCTTTTAGACAATAATTAAAATAAATTTATTTTTGCAACATCGATCAGTTTGAAATGACGTCAAATATATTTCACTACGGAATCCTTGTATGGTGATATGAAATGTTTTCATTCTATTTTAAAAACGAGGAATATGACATATTTATTCTTTAAAATATAAATTAATTTTGCAAACGATAAGTAATAATTATTGAATTTTCGAAATAAATAAATGAAACTAGCCAAATTTAGCTTGTAAATGTTAAATATAGAATTAATGTGTTTGGCGCGTTTTTTTCCTGTTAAACACAAATATGTGGAAGCGAGTTAAGTGACAGATTCTGTTACAAACCTACTTGTTGTTTTTTCCGATTAATCTTAATGAAACATTATCGATATTTTTAAAGACTATCGGCTTACAGTTAAATGCAATCAATTCATTTAAATTGATTGACTTTTGTAACTAAAATTTCGATACAATTACCATACAAATGGCAGTAGCAGTTAAATATCTAACGCATATATTTTTTAAAGTTTTTTTTTACTTAAACAATACTTATATAAAGTGCATAATTGTATTTCTCAAACAGTCAAATCACATAATAAAACAATATTAATGTCTTTCCCCGTCCTACATTTTTTAAACAATAAGTTGAACATTTTCATCATGCATAACAACATGGATATGTTTATGAAAGATTGAATATTAACAATTGTTTAAGGGGAGGCGTTACTCAAAATTTAGGGCTGCCCAGAAAATAATTAAACATGCTCGAATGCTGTGAGCTAAGGATATTGCAAAAAAGGATTCTTTTATAATGGTAGAGGTTTATTGAAAATGATATAGTGGTTTGGTAAAATGATTTTTGAAATTTTATTATTGTTTTTTAAATTTTTAATTTTTTCATAAAACCCTAAGCCTTTTAGGTAAATTAATGTTGAGCTCCAATTTTTTTTCCTGTGTTGAAACATGTGCGTTTAACAAAAATTGGTGTATGGGATAAGGTCTAGTGGTGAATAGATAAAAAAAATGAAGGTGAAAATTTACAAAAAATCTTATTTTTTGGCCATTTTTATACATATAGCTACGTAACTATTTTTGTTTAACTGACAGCTCAATATCCATACCAACTGTTATTAATAGATATTGTGGGAACATTTTGAAAAAAAAATCCATTACAAAATTCTTTAAATTGTAGGATTAGTAGCATTTTGAAAAAAACATTAAAAAAATTTAATTTTTTAAAAAAAAACTTACGTTTTAATATTTATCATTGTTTCGTATATGTTTATTAAATGTTAGTTCTTTGTAAAAATAGTTTAATTTGAATGCAAGTGATAAAAATACTGGATTTAATTTTTTGGTTATGGCGTCCTCTTAAAATGTAAGTTACTAAACTCGGTTACACGGCATTCCTTAGTGGGCAAAGGCCGAGTGTTTAGTTTTCAAGCATAATTGTTTCTACTTTTATAGACCCACATAAAGTGCGACGATAATTAAAACTAAACTAAATAGACCCACATAAGGTGTGGAAGGTTGAACAATTATTTAAGCTAACTAAAAGGTTATAAAGACAACCCTGAGTTTACCTAGAAAATTGCAACAATACGCCGCTTTCCACGAATCCGCCCGCCGCTTTCCTAACAATTCCTAATTCCAAATTCCTAACAATAAGAGCGTATCGAAACTGTTATTACTTTTTAGCATACTAAATTACAACAATAGCTCGATTGCCTAATTATACCCCTTTTGTTAGGCCAGGATGTTGCACCAAATCCAATTTATGTAATTCAAAAGACTGTTCCTCTTGATAATTGCAACAGTGCATATTTCTACCAATACCAAATCATATAACATCTGTGATATATTACAACAATGACTCTTGAGAATGATGCATATGCTTTTTAGTTCAATTTGATAATTGCAACAATACAAATTTTAAGCAAAATAAAGTATGCAATAATAACAATTTGGTCAAGTATAATACTATGAATTTCAACAAAGGCGCTCTTTTATAAAAATGAGTGATGAAAAGCCCTTATTTGTCATTCTTTGAGTTCACCTTGATAATTGCCTGAGATGAAGTAATTAGTTTTATTCATGAAAGAAAGAAATGCTAATTTATTTCGTTTATCGTGGAAAAGCTCCGGATATTATTTGGTATAAAAGGGTTTAGTAGTGTAAATTGTTTTTACTTAATGTCGCTAGTTTTGCCTTAATCTTTCAGAAAATTTCTTTTCGGAAAATTGAGAAAGTTTTAAATTTCAGATTTCATTGATGGACAACTATTAATCTAAAAGGCTTTTTAATATCTTAAAAAATGTTTTTTTAGAAATACTGCCTTATATGCTTTACCTTTAAAAAGATTTTCTTAAATGTATATTGCTTCTAATTCATAGTTGTGCAAGTTTTGTGTGTTTTAAAGCGTTTGCAAGAGAGCAGAACTTTACAGATTTTTTTTTATTAGAAAACTCTAATATAATTAAAAATAATTAACAACTGTTAAAATATACTCTTCTTAATAAACGTACAAATTCCTCCAAACGTACGGAACTTTTTAACACTACATTTTTATTAAATTGTTTCAAATTGGAAAAACTATACAACAACGTCTAATTAAAAATAATTCAATAGCACATTTTATATTTTACTTATCAAATAATCAAACTATAAATTTACACTACGCTAAAAATCGAATAGAATACTACATTTTTATTTTCACTGTTAAATATGTCTGCCCTCGAGAAAGAGAATAAAAATGCATACGAAGAGTCTGTTTAAGAATGTTTTATGGTGGTTTTAAATTTTTCTTTATCGGAAACTCTTTTCTAAGTGATATCATTCTCATAAGGTTAAAAAGTTTTGAATAGAAATATTATGCAAGTTGGCTTAAATTACTTTCAACAAGTTTCCAAAAAAATATTCACGGTACTATTTCCAATAGAAAGCATTTAAATATTCTGAAATTTAATCTAAAAAGATTCCGTAGCGATTAAGTTAAAGAAAGTTTCAAAGAGCGTAAACGGTTTCATAGGCACCGCTTAACAATGTATTATTGTAAATTGCATTCTTATATAACATTTTGCCCTAAAGTGACCTAGATTAATCTCTTCCGAAAAATTTCGTAAAAATGACTAATTTACCTAACACAAGAAAAGCGGTACTTTCTAGTATGCTCATCTAGAACAGTTTAATAATACCAATTACAAACAAATAATATTTAAAAACAACTTGAGTAAAATTGATTATTAAAAAACAATTATAGTCCTCCAACCACTTCTTAGCATCTATGATGTGTGTTTTAGACGAGTCCAAACTATCACTCGTAAAACAAAAAGGGGTCAGGAAGATTTTGGTTTCAGCCAGAGTTTCTATATTTGGCGATTCATTGCTTTTGCAGGTGCATATTTCTGTAAAGTTTAGAAACAGTTTCTCAACTGAAGGGCAGTTCGAACTTGCATGGGTTCACTATTATTGCATAGCTATTTTTTTTTTAAACTTATAGCATTCCCCGAAGTGATACTGAATATAGTAAATAATACATACCACAGATGCAAATCTATTGACGATCAAGTCAAGATGGAAAAGAAATGCACGTGCAATTGATGGCGACCTTCAGCAATTAACGAAAATCCTCCTTTCACTAATAACCCATGTGTAGTTTTAGTGTGACACATTATTTCCAACCAAACTAACCCAACAATCCGCAGGATCGCCCAACACCATGGGATTGGCAACCCCTGCCTCCTTTAGGTTCTCTACCTTTTTACAAATTGCACGCTTCCACAATCAAAATATTTGGGATGCTAAGTTGTGACAGGCGGACTATACTCAAATACTAAACTTAAATTTTATATTTCTACAGACTTCAACTTGATAATTTCACTAACAATGATTTTAACAATAAAAACAAATAGCAACAGGGGCAGGGGAACCCAATCGGTTAGGCGCTCGCCTACCATGCAGAAGGTCCCAGGTCCCAGGTTCGGGTCCGGGCATTGCCAAAATAGCTGCCGACCTATAAAAATAACGAACCGGCGAATAATACCCCGTGTAGAGGGAGTGCACGTTAAATATGCTTCAAAGTCCCAACGCTGCGTACGATGTCGCCCTTAACGGTTGCGTTGGGTGCCTACTCATGTGTCGGCTCGTCACCTGACTGTGGCTCTAAAATACGACGCCCCGTCGCCAATAGCCCTCGTGTTTATCTCTGGTGCGACGATAATTCAAACTAAACTAAAACAAATAACAACAATGGTCATTCAATAGTACATTAATGAATGTTTTCTCTAAGTAAAAATACGTCATAAAAAAACTCATTTATCACTATGAAGGTAATTAGATTCATGGAAAAAATTATGCTGATTATTTGCTTTATTTTTATCAAAGCCGATTCTGGAGATTTTTCTGTACTTAAAGATTCATTGTGTAATTTTTATTACTTCCGTATCATTTTTTTAAGTAACGCGCATGGACATTTTTTTGTAATTCTTTTGGGTAAAAAACGGGTAAAATACGTGATTACTACTAATAAAAATTATAGTAGTACAATATATAGCAAATAAAAATACCATAATTTCCAAAAATAGGGATAGTTTCCTACATTCGTACTCTACATTTACCTAAGTAGTTAGTCAGTTCCAGGAAAATATATATATAATACTCTTGTACGGCGCTCAAATTTCCTTATGTTTCTATCTCTGGAATGGTAACAATCGAAATGAACAAAAATACTACTAATTTCAAAATGGCCGACTAAAAACAACAAAAAGTGTTTCTTCAGGAATGGCTTGAAAAAGGGAAAAAAAGCACAAAACATAGTTAGATACGGCAGAAAAACGTTGAATGTATTTTTTTGAGAAAGCACTACGAAATAACACAAGGATTGACAATTTCGGGAATGGCTGCAATAAGGCCAAAAAATGATAAACAACCATAAATATTATGTGCAAAACATTGTTCGATACGGCAGTAAAACAGTTTTTTAAATAAAAACACAACGATTTATAAAAAAAAGTGGAACGTTAAAATGCGGAAGAATTGATTTTAAAAAAGTAAATAATTATTTAAAATCGTTAAGCTTATAATTATTAAAAGATTGGTATAAAAACACTGAATAAATGATATGCATTTGAGATTTAAATGGATTAATATTTAAAAATTGGGAATGCAATTGCTAATTTCGCCAAAGGTAGCCATAATACCAGTTTGTCGGTAACCATATTTGGCGTAAAAATACGACGTTTAATGTATGAAAACTTAAATTATAATTTAGATCGACTGAAATTAATAAAAAACGCATGGAATTTACGTAATTTGCTAAAATCCAGTTACGTCAATATATTTGTTCACGTTATTTCATAGTTGAAAAATTCAAATTGTTTTTAAACAGTTTCTAATCGTGAACGGCTACCACGGTATATATTGCCATAATTCTGATTTTGCGGGGTTACCACATTTGGAGAAAAATTGCCGGATATGCTTCTTTAGATTATCCGAATTTTATTTTAAAAGGGATACTAAAGGCTAGACTAAAATATTTCAATGTACGGTGAGCGAGCGAAGCGAGCCTGGATCGTGAAGGGATCCAAAGGGAACTGCGCAAGCAGTTCCACGGGGGGTTGGCGAGCGATAGCGAGAAGGGGGTGTGCCCCTACTATCCTAGAAATTTGCTTAACAATGTTTTATGGCAGATTTTTCATTGTTATCGGATACTGCTGCCCATAAGTGATTCTATTATCCGAAATCTTATTTTTTCTTATTATAAAATTGTTTTCAAAGTTTTATCCGTTTTTTCAAATTTTTTCAGTGTTTTGAAAAATATTTTTCTTTTAAATATATTTTGAAAAACACTTCACAAAATTTTATTTTAAATATATACAAATTATTTTAAAATGTCCCATTTGTAAAGATTTTAAGTGATCCAAATCAGTTTTGCGCCAATTAAAAATTAATATCAGTACATATGGGTGTGTTTGGCGTACCAACTAGCGCATAGCGAATGGTATACGGATTACAGCTAAAAAATGACGCTCTTTGTTAAAAGCTACACCTGACGAACCTTTTACAAGACCTAAATTAACCTAATTTTAAGTAAGAGGACCATAACCATATTCCCTAACTGCAACAGCACTTGGTCCTCTGATTTCCCCTAGAAAACTAAACAAATACAAATATATAACATCAAATAATTCATAGCAAAAATGATTTTTTTGTCTAGTATATAATAGTTGAATGACTCAAAAGCTAAAATCTTCCTCTAAAATTTTTTAAAATAAAATTTCTAACGGAATATAGCATTTAATAATAATAATAATAATTTAGTAGAATATTGAACAAGAAGAAAATGTCTTTCTCCTAAAATAAAATACGTAATAATTATCTCATTTGTCATTCTGAGTTCGGCTTTATTAACTTCCACACTACGTTTATAACGTAAAAAGTGTAAGGTATTATAATCGTTCAGTTATTCTGCTTGTCCGTCACCCACTTTCATAGCCCAAACTACAAATGCTACGGACAAGTGTGATACGTCAAAACATTCAGCGCATCGAAATTCGAATACATTGAAAATTTCAGAAAATTCGAATTCGAAGTACTTCAATCATGTAAAAAACTGCAAAATTGAATGCTCATTTAAAAAGCATAGGAAGCCATTTTTATTAGAATTAAATAACCCTTGCCATTCGCAACAATCGCTCGAGAAACTTTCAATTCGTTTCGACAATAAATTAAAATAAATTTATTTTAGCGACATCCATCAGTTTAGAATGACGTTAAATGTATTTCACTACGGATTCTTTGTATGTTGATATGAAATATCTTCTATTTAAAAGCGAGGAATATTACATATTTATTCTTTGAAATATAAAGTAATTTTTATAAACGATAAGTAATAATTATTGAATTTTCGAAATAAAATAAATGAAACTAGCCAAATTTTGCATGTAATTGTTTAATATAGAATACTAATGCTGTGTTTGGCGCCTTTTTACTTGTTTAGTACAACTGTTGTGTGAAAGAGGGTTAAGTGACAAAATCTGTTACAAACCCACTTGTAATTGTTTGAGATAAAGTAATTAGTTTCATTCATATTCATGAAAGAAAGGAACACTTGCCATTTGAATTTTCTTATCAGGGCAATCAATTTCTTATCAAGTTATGGAGAACATTGATTTATTTAGCATGAAATTTGCTTCTGTCATTTTTCATTTGAAGGGGATTGTTTGTATGTTTGATTAAATACAATCCAACATACATAGATAAATAATCACATTGCTAACCAAATACATCCCCCGTCACTTGACTGCGGTTCTAAATAACGAAGCTCGTCACAAATAGTCCTTGCTCAGCTCTAGTGTAAATGCTAATTCAACCTGCATTATCCCCCCCCCCCCCCTCAAGAGCTTTGTTTTGTTTATTTTATGCATTGAAAATAAAAATTCCCGTAAAGTATTAACTTACTTCCATAAAAGGTTGAATAACAAGCCAAAATAATATTATTGATTACAATATTAACTTGAATAATATAAACTACTAGCAAATAAATACCCGTTCTTCGCACGGCTGAAAAATATCAAATCGATCCAAGTATATGTGTCATTTAATATGCTGTAGGATAATAAGCTTTGCCTTTGTTCCCGTTCATTATAAAGAATAAAATCCCGTTACTTATATTGCTTTAAAATTCTAAAATAAAAATACATCACTATAAAATGCACATCCTCATATCAAAAAAATCTTCCTCAATATGAACTTACTGTCATCGCAATTTTCCTGATAAATTCAAAATTAACCATAATTGTATAACAATGTTATTTCACGTCAAAACCTCCATTCTGGGTTTAAAAAAAACATTCAGCTCATTGACACGTTCAATTATTTTTCAAATCATTAATTTAGTTTCTGAAGGTAATGGCAAGAAAATAAAGCAATTTTAATTTTAATTAGTTTTTGTGTTCATTTTAATTTCTTCTGTCGAATGGCAACACAAAATGGAAAAAATGATCGGATTTGAGCGAAAATGGTGTATTTTTTTCAGAAAATTAGAAATTTCTCTAAAAATGGAACACATATGAAAAAAGTAAGCCTCAGGTGCACACGTTGGTATTAAAGGGAATCTATCTTAAAAATTTCGAATTTCTGAGGGCAGTATAAGTAGGTCTTTTACGATCCACAGACATACAGACACAGACAGGCTCTTTCTTTTATTATTATAAATAACATTCGAATAGTAAAAAGCGCAACTTGTTTCTTACAAATAAAAATGTCTTCGTTATAACATTTAAAAAACTTCTGTGTGTTATTACATTAATTAGTCCCTCAAATTTCCAACAATACAGATAATTGGTTTGAATAATTTAGATCCCAATAAACACTTTTTTGTTTAACTTAAAATTCTTACTAAATATTCCTTTAAATTCCCCTTGACAAGTGAAAAACACTACTTTTTACTATAAACATGATAACTTTATGAATATTAAGTTACAACAATAATTTACTTGCATTACTAAAATGCATAATGTGCATTTTCTCCATAGTTCACTCTAATAATTACAATAACGCACATTTCTAACAAAACTGAGCTGATAACAGATATCATTATTTAACATAATATAAATAACGACTCTTATTACATCCCTAAAAGAATCATGCATTTTTCCCCTGAGTTCAACTTGTCAATTAGAACAATACGAATTTATAACAGTATATTGCTACATAAATGATAGTTAAGTCCCATAATAAATAACAATGACTATCTTAAGTATCAATATGTGACAAAAGACCATCACTTGTCATTCCGATTTCCCCTTTGATAATTGAAATGCCTTAGGCAAGAGAAATAGTTTTATTCAGGGAAGAAATTGATACTTATTTGAATTTAACCTTATCATGGTAAAGTTCTGGAGATTCTGGGAGAGAAATCTGAGCATTTTATTGTTATTTGACTCATAATGGTCAGATATACCGTTTATTCAATGTCAACTGACTCGCTTTCGGAGTAAGATTTATTGGACTCTGACCATTAGTTAAACTCAGTTTCCTTGCACAGAAGCCACGACCATGGGCTGAGATATAAAACGCGCGGACCAATCAGATGAAGAGAATTTCATCCGTTTAATTTTGTCGTCTTTATCTGATTGCTCTGAGAGTTTAATAGCTCCGCCCATGGTCGTGGCTTATGTGCAAGGAAACTGAATGTAACTATAGCTGCACTTTTTGTAAACAGATCAAATGAACACATTATGTCATAACTAGGTTAACAAGTATAAAAATCTATTATGTACTGATACTTTTAATAAGTCAAAGGTTTAGGATATTTGTCTGTGTACTCACAATGTATTCAAACAAGTTGCATTATCACAAATGTCTGTGTTCACCCAAACAGACTTTTATGCAGTTTAATTAATATATAGGGTAAGGTATCCGTAAAAGAATGTCCGAGTTTCAAATTGTGACCTGACATCACGCCTTGTGATTTCTTCCTTTGGGGCGTCGTAAAAGATCGGGTCTACGTTCCACCCCTACCCCACGATTTACCAACCTTGAAAGGTAGAATTGCACAGGCTGTTGCTTCCATTACTCCGGACTTGCTGCAGACAGTGTGGAAGAATTGCATTTTCGTTTGGATGTGTGCCGTATCACTAAAGGCGCACACATTGATCACTTATAGGAAATACTAGGTTGGTTTTCCTTCAATATCATGTATGATTTGTTATATTTAGTATAAAATAAAATCCTGTACCATTAAAACTCGGACATTCTTTTACGGACACCCTGTATTTAAAATTAGAAACAATTATGCAGCTATACTAATAAAAATACACTACTAAGATACATTTTATATTTTACTCGCCAAATAATCATACAATAAATTCACGCTGCTCACCATTTAAAATCCATTTTATTCCCCAAAGATTTGTTTTATTGATTTTCACATTCAATTTTATGTTTTTGAAAGACGAAGAAAGTTTGAAAGCATGAAACTGTATCCGAAGAGTCTGCTTAACAATGCTTTGTGATGGATTGGCATTGTTATCGGATACTCTTTTCCTTAAGTGATTTTATTCAAATGGGATGAAGTACTTTCGGGCTGACAATTGTTTTATGTTAGTTGGATAAGAATTGTTTCCAACTAATTTTCGAAATGGTTCACAATGTTTTATTTGAATAAAAGTTATTCAAGTGTTTTGAAATGGGACGTTTTGGATTCCTTAAAGTTCATTGAAAGAAAGTTTCAGAGCGTGAGAGTGTATCCGTAGTTTCTGTTTAACAATTTACTGTATGTTTGCTTTGCTATCAAATTGTATTTTCCAAAAGTGATTTAGAGGTGATGGACGGCCCAGTTGGTAAGGCACTTGTGATGCATGCGAAAGGTCCCATGTTCCCGGGCATTGTCAAAATAACTGCCGACCTATGACGGCCTGTCCATCTAGCCAAAAAGTCCGACGTATATTAAATATCCCAAGTAGGAGTCCACGTTAAATATGCTCCAAAGAACTGAAGCGATTTAAAGTTGCTTTGGGTGCCTACTCAGGTGTTGGCTCGTTACTTGACTGTGGTTCTAAATAACGACAGCCGTCGTCAATAGCCCTCGTGTAGATCTAGTGCGACGTTAATTCAACTCAACTCGTGAAATAAACGTTCACAATACCGTGAAAAATCCATTTTTTCTTCCAAAGATTTGTTTTATTGATTTTCACATTCAATTTTTATGTTTTTTAAAGAAGAAAGTTTGAAAGCATGAAACTGTATCCGAAGAGTCTGCTTAACAATGCTTTGTGATGTCCTTAAGTGATTTGATTCAAATGGATGAAATAGTTGCGGGCTAACAATTGTTTGATGCCAGTTGGCTAAGAATTATTTTAAACTACTTTTCTAAACATTTCACAATGTTTTAATTTAAATAAAGGTTATTTAAATGTTTTGAAATGTCGCTATAAAAGAGTCATTAAAATGCGTCAAAGAAAGTATCAGAGTACAAAAGTGTATCGGTAGAGTCTGCTTAACAATGTATTTTATGTTTGCATAGTTAACATATTCTTTCACAAAAGTTTTAATTTAGAAAAGGAGTATCGCTTTGAGCATAGCCTTTATAGAAGCTTCCGTTATTTACGTTTATAAACATAGTGTTGATCCGTGGAAGCTAAAAGGAAAGTTCTCTGTGTATTTGCACCTTATAGACTTTGAAACTAGACATCCGTTTGCGTCGTAACTTGGCACATATACGCAGTTTATAGTTCGATTACAATTTTTAAAATTTTTAGAGTTCAAAATAATCTATTTTAAGAGAAAATTTGAAATTAAGTGCTCAAAAACTACACCACTTTCTCTCAAATGCCATCCTTTTTTTTCGTGTTACAAAATGAATAAAATTTAAAATGTTAAAAAAAGTTATGTTCAAGTGTGGTTTGATTTCATATTTAACCGTTTTGTTGAGCGTTTGTTTTTGCTGGTCCAAGCCTCGATCAAGGTACCCGGGCACTATGAGCCATTTCTTGTCGTAATAATTTAGACTTGAGAATCCGCTGCTACCTAAACAGCGAGTCATATTATGTGTTAAATTTGAATGAATAATGTGAAACATAAAGTTGTCTAGATACTGCAGTTTACCTGCCTACGTCAGCATTCATCCCAATCAACTAAATGCACAACTTATTTCGTACATGATAATCCCTTTCCGTCAAAACTTCCCTGAACTCCTTTAAATTTGAACAATAGTCAGTACCATTTAAGCAAATATATATCAATAAACGGCATAACAATGGGACGGCATATAACAATGAAATATTTGTCTAATATAAATATCAAGTGATATTAGAAGAATCTTAAATACATTGTTGTGATTTGTGTTTCTTTGCGTTTCGGAATGTGTATTTTATTTTTTAGGGGCTTAAATTTAAATATTTTTATATTAAAATTATTTTTATACATTCTTTGATTGTTCATTGTTTACCAAGAAAGCGGCAAGGCATATTTTTTGCATATTAGTTTTAATTTACATTTATTTTTTAATGCAGTTTGGAGTAGTTTCATTACTTTTGTTATTAATAACGATTTAATTATTCTTCGAACTACAAATAAATCGTGCAGACGATTAATAATATTAAGTTAATTTGAGAAAGAATATTAAGGAAAATAGTTGATTTTGGCTTTTAGAAGTTTAAATTATAGCTGGATGCTGTGTTTAGCGATTTTATTTCGAATATGTATAAATCTAGTGTAGAAACGGTTGTTGATGATATTTACTGTTAGGAACCTAGTTGTTTTTCTATTAGAATTTTAGTAAGTATTTAAGTAACAGAGGAAATTAGCTAATTTTTAGTTCTTTAAGAACTTCTTGTTTTTATTTAAATTCACATAGCTGTACCTGTTACAATTCAGAGTAATTATTTATGAACTCATAAAATGCAAAACTAATTATTCGATCTTTTAAATTTCAACATTTGTCATTAGTTAACTTAATGAAACTGTAAGACATCATTTAACCCTTTTGATAAACATAACTAATTTAAAACGTAACAAATTAAGGTCTTAACATACCAATTTTAGGAGCTATAAATCTTCTGATGATAGTTACTAAATGAAAAAAAAATTAATTTAAACTAGTTTTCACTACATGAGTTTTGAATTTTAACAGTTAAAATACAAAATAATTAAAACATTTTTCTAGATTATGTAATATTGTTTTATAATTTAGTAAATTATTAAACAATTCCATTTAAAACTTGTGTTTTTAGTAAAATAATTAGATATAATTTGTCAGTAAATTACTATATCACATGTATAAAAACCTATACAAAATTATGTTTCGAATACTTCTGACTGTTTTATGCATCAAGGAATGAGAGGATAACCAATAAATTCCCTAATTTTTTTAAAATTATTTCATTAATATTATTTCATTTTTCAACTATTATTTTAAAATTTATTATAAGAATAATATTCCTTTTAAAATTGTAATTTTAAACAAATGTTTTACATCTAATACGTTTGCTAAATAATTAAATTATTGTAAACGGAAATTAAAATAACTATTTTTAGTCATACTTTAAAGTTATGTATAATGTTAATAAATAATATTACATGGAGAAAAATTTAAAAATTTTTGTATTTACTATGAAATAATGCAATAAAACTCAACCAAATATTCAGACAGTATCTGCGTGTTTTAAAGTAAGTGTATCATAATTTGTATCAAAATAACTTTTGAACGCTACTAATATATACAATAAATACAAGTGACAGCTCAAAATTTATGTGTAACCTTTGTTTATTTAATAGATATTTTATTCATGTATTTTCTTTAATAAGAAATTTTCAAGCATGACGTGTTTGCTTTACAAATTGTTACGTTGGATTTGCATTAATATTGAATACTTTGTTTCTTGGAATGTTTTTCTATTCTAACGAGAAAGATAATTTGTTAGATAAGAATATTTAAACGTATGTTTGTTGTTATCGTTAAATATAATTATAACGTAACACAGTTTTAAAAGGAAATGTTATTCAGTTACTTAATATTCTAGAATTAATTGCTTGTGCTTAAACATAAAATGCAACGTAAATGGAGCTAATAAATACTTGATAAGCAACAATGTGCACTAATCTTTGCTCAACAAACATGTTTCAGCAATGGGGAGGACTGACTCGTAGATATCAGTTTTAACTATGTTGTGGGCTTTGTTGTTATCATTAAAATAATTATAACGCAACAAAGTTTTAAAAGGAAAATGTTATTCAGGTTAGTAAAAACTACGTGAAAAACCTCATATTAGACATAATTGAAGACATATTTGAACGTAAATGGAGCCAATAAATAATCGATAAGCAACAATGCATTAATCTTTTCTCAACAAATATGTTTCAGTAATGGGGATGACATACATATTTGCCCTCTTCCTGGCCGTCCAGGTGGTCCCTTCCGATTTCAAATCCTATCCGAATTTCAAGTAAAATATATTTGTTTAAAAAAAATCAAAATTAGTTTAGTTTTTAAAGTCATGATCTTAAAATAATTCCCAAATGAAAAGAACATTATGAACAAAAATTTAATATTTATAAAATTTTGAAATTTAAGCTTATTGGAAGAAAGACTGATGCACGAAATACACTCTTAAAACAAAAGAGTGAAATCCACTCCTATAAGGGAAGTGCATTTTCGGCACCGGAAAGGAGTGGAAATTTACTCAGGCTGAGTTAAAACCGCTCGTTTTAGGAGTGTAGGACGTAGATTGTTTTATTTTATTTCTTTTTCCCACTCCGCAAAAAGAGTGAAATCCACTCCTATAGGGGAAGTGCATTTCGGCACGGAAAGGAACGGAAATTAACTCAGACTGAATTAAAACCTCTCGTTTTTTTTAAGAGTACGGAAAAAACTGGGTCTTACGCTCGGAGGGTTAAAGTAAACAGTACATTTAAAACAAAAGAAACTGCTGATTTATTTATTAGTAGCTAACAACCCTCTATTCCACTAATGTGCCAAACCCTTACAACTTTCTTTGTTACACTTTCATTGGTGTGATTAATGTAGCCAATCTTCTTAAGCAGTAAGAAAATGGGGAGTATTTTCTTTCTTCCACGTATTAGGTTTTGCCTTCTTATAATGAGTTTCAATGGTGATTTGGGGGAATTATTTATGCGGTAAAAGGGTTTGTAGGCTAAAATATTCTGAGTTTACTCGCCTCACTTCTGTAGAATAGAGATTTATTTTCTCTTTTTTCGCTGCATCGTCTTTGTTATCTTATTGTTCCTTTTGCGTTGTGTAACTTAATGTATCATAATCTGTAGAATAGTTGCATCTAAATTCTAAGCATAAAATATTCGTTAAATATAAAATATCCTCTTTACTAAATATCAACGTTTTTTTTACCGCACACTGAGAGTAAAACCAAAACAACCAATGAAATCGCGAAAGGGTTTTTATCAAATTCATTGTATACATTGAAGACCTAAATAACTCGCCAACCTTTATTTTGGTTATCGCAGGAGCAATCATGGCATCACTTGGCGAACTGATAACTGCATTGTTTTTCTAGCGGCACTACCTCCATCTCCTCTAGCCTCCACATTATCAGATGCAAATGTCGCCATTTCAAATGCGCCTCCATAACTCATCCCTGATGCATCAAATGCCCTTCCCCATTTCGCTGACAAATCGCTTTTGGTCGCCAAGGACCTCGGGTCATTCTGGTATTAAGTTAAACTGCCCGTAAGATATTCATGCTTGGCATGCATTTGGCTCCTTTTATAAGTTTGCGAAAGATGAGTGTAGGGTGAAATGTTGACAGGTGTTTTTTTTAATTTTGTGTCTTCTAGATGAATATTAGCTATGTATTAAGGTTAGAATATTTTATGCTATAGATATTGTTTTCGGAGTACTCTTTCATATACTTCACGCGATTTCATGGTCGTAAGATATTCTTGTGCATTAATTTTATGATATAGTATGTGCATCTATATTATTAGATATGCATTAAAGATATAGAAGATATTCTTGGCATGCATTGGCTCTTTTATAAAGATTTGGCGAAAGGAATGAAGTGTAAGGGTTGGAAAATGTTTATGATCAGGTGTTTTTTTTTTTAATTTTTGGTGTCTTCTAGGATCTGTAAATATTTAGCTATGATATTAAGGTTAGGAATATTTTATGCTATAGATAATTGGCTTTTTTTTTCAGAGGTAACTCTTTTCATTATTACTTCTACGCGATTTCATTGGTCGTAAGATATTCTTGTGCATTAAATATATTATGATTATTAGATATGTGCATCTATTATTATTAGATATGTGCATTAAAGATGTATGTAAGATATTCTTGGCATGCATTTGGCTCTTTTTATAAAGATTTGGCGAAAGGAATGAAGTGTAAGGGTTTGGAAAATGTTTATGATCAGGTGTTTTTTTATTTTTTTGGTGTCTTCTAGGATCTGTAAATATTTAGCTATGATATTAAGGTTAGGAATATTTTATGCTATAGATAATTGGCTTTTTTTTCAGAGGTAACTCTTTGCATTATTGCTTCTACGCGATTTCATTGGTCGTAAGATATTCTTGTGCATTAAATATATTATGATTATTAGATATGTGCATCTATTATTATTAGATATGTGCATTAAAGATATATGTAAGATATTCTTGCTCAGCATGCATTTGGCCCTTTTTATAAAGATTTGGCGAAATACGTGAAGTGTAAGGGCCTGGTAAATGTTTATGATTAAGTTTTTTCTGTGTTTTTAGAGTACTCTACGATTTTTAAACACTTATATGATATTATTGTTAGGAATATTTTATGCTATAGATAATTGTTTTTTTTTTCAGATGATGTAACTCTTTCCAGTTTTCGTTCGTGCACTTCTGCAATATCATTGTTTGTTTCAGTTTCACTCGCAATGCATGTTTTTTCGTCTGATGTGTTATATTTTAGAGTTCCTTAAGTGCATTTTGTTTTTTATTATTCCGGATAGAGATAAACTTAACTTTCAACTACGCAAAGCAATACTAAAACGTCAATAGTGTTATAAAACTCCTGTTTAGATGACAGTCTGTCATGTGCAGAGACGTTAAGAAAAATTGTGGTTCGGCAATTTAAAGTTATTTGCAGAGACAGAAATGCTTTAATTCCACGTAAAGAAAAATTCTTATACAACATTTTTGGCACTATACGGGACACCGAAAACTCGCTTTCGCAAATATCAAATTAAATGTATTTACAGAAGTACCAAAAATGAAAACAATACCATTTAGAACTGTTACCGCTCAAATAACGTGAAATATGCCCATTGCAGCAGTTTTTAATTGTCAGATTTAGGATTGTGCCGTAACTCTTACTTTTTCTTTTAATAACCAAATGAAGTTCATTACATTTTCTACCTACCAATTACGTAAAAATCTTAAGCAATATTGCTGGTTTATAGTTCAATAACTTTTTAACTTTGTGCATTGTTAAACTCTCGAAATATGATTCACTACCACTTGTCCAAAGTTTAAAAAAAAACATCCAAAATTAGCTTTTGAAACTAAATACTTTTTACAGCACAATTATCCTGCCCAAATGATAGATGCACACGGAAAAACAAAAAGCTTTTCGGCTCTGATAAATGATAGGAACTTATTGTTTGCTTCCAGTTTTAATTAACCAGCATTTTTGGGCCCGGACTTAATTATTTTCCTTTGTGTACTTTATTTGTTGTTGTTTTTCGAAAGTTCTTGTCGATTTGTTTTTTTTAGGTAGATTTACGTTATCGTGAAAGAAAAAGTTTGGTCATAACTTATTGAAGTTTTTAAATGCTGTTTTTTTATTTTTCAGTGTAAAAAAAGTCCTTTGTATTCTTATTTGAATAATGTCCCTTTTTTGAGTTATTTATAACGAAAGCTAAATTTCAAATTAGGATTGTCTTATGCTTATTGATAAGTATACTGTAAAATAACAAAATACTGTTTGCGTTTTCATTTAAGAGAAAACAAGTTATTCTTATACATGGATATAGTGCATTAAAACTAAGTGAATTTTTAAATCTTAAAAATTACAACACATTTCGACGAATTAAAGGGACTGTTATAAGACTGTAAGTAGCTAATTTACATATAAAAGAAGTTGTAAAATTTATGAGCCGAGAATGTTGCTACTTAGGGCGCATACCAAATGGCTACTCAGAAAATAATAACAGTCGATGCGTGATGTAGGAATTGCAAAAAGAAGAATACTAATATGGTCAAGTTTATGAATATGATAGTGTTTGGTAAATGTTTGAATTAGTGATTTTTAATTAATTTTGCTTGATGGTAAACTAAGCTTTTAGGTAATTAATTAGGCCAATTTTTCTGCTTAGACAGTACGATACAAGTTGGTATGGGGTAAGTAGTGTGATATTATTTTTAAAAAATGATGAAGTTGACACTTTATAAAAAATCTTATTTTTGGCCATTTTTATACATAAAGCTACATAACTGTTCTCTTTTAACTGATAGCTCAATATACATACCAACTTTTATTAACAGATGTTGTGGGAACATTTTACATAAAAATTCATTACAAAATTCTTAAAATTGTAAGAGGAGTAGCATTTTGAAAAAACGTTTAATTTTTCACTATTTTAATTTTTAAAAAAACTTGTTTCAATTTTATTTTTTCGTATATGCTTATTGAATGTTAGTTCTTTGTAAAAATAGTTTAATTTGAATGCTAGCGATAAAAATACAGGATTTAATTTTTTGGGTACCGCGTCCCCTTAATCATTTAATTTTTTATTTTATTAACGCAGTGGTACTTTATTTTGGAGACCAGTTGTATCATTCGCCCGTAGGGTCAGTGACCCTTTTCTACTGCAGAGCAAAAGCCCAGGGCCCCCTACGATAGTCATCGGTGAACAAGAAGGGGAAGTCAAAAAATAAGTTTTTTCGGCCCACCCTAATACATACACTAGAAGTATATGAAAACACTGCTTAATCCGATACATTTCATTACTGAGAAAATAACATAGGTCTGGGGGCCCTGGGCTCTTGGACTATTAGTGATAACTTCAATCTAGATCTACTAGATTGGATTTAGAATTCCAATTTTCTTAAGAAGTCAACAGAATTTTACCCGATGAAAAAAATCGATTCATGAAAATGGCGAATCATTACTTTATAAAAATGACTCATAAATCAAATATTTTCTAATTTAAATCTTGATAATATTTTTTTTATTTTGGAACTTCGGTTGAATTACAATGCAGTCAAAGTTAATTCCCGAAAATGTAATGTAATATTCTTTTTAACGATATTCGAGAATAAAATCGATTTTTTTTATTTAGCTAAATCTAAAATTGGTTTTCAGAATATTTCTTGATGGAAAGATTATTTCGAAAAGAAGATATGTAACACTTTGCAATTCTTCCTTCTATGCTTTAAAATGCTAAATATAATGTTTCGAAGAAATGTTTCCGTTATTCTTGATATTTAACCTCTTTTTATTTAACATGGAACATTGTGGTTTGTATGTAGGTTAGAAGACAATGCTTGACGACGTAAGTCTGGTGTCATAGTCGGAGTGTCCGTTCTAATTTAGATGAATTAGCTGCCGGGTGGCTTAAGATAGTTTGACGGGTCGTCACTGTAGACGTGGCAGTTCCTCTCTTCCATAGCAACTAGCCCTGTGTTTACGAGACTAGAGAACGCGGGTGGATATGTCCAAGGTTTTCACGATCTTTTTCTAAATTAACAGTCACTTAAGTTACTCTTTGTATGAAATGTGGTAGGATTTTAAAGTGACAATCGCAACTTGTATAGTTTTGTTTGTTTCATGACGTCCATCCTTACATCCCAACCTAAGGTTCTTGTAATAATTTATCGGGGAAGAGGAAGCCAGTCGGTGAAGCACTTACAAAAGGTCTCAAGTGCGGCCCCCGAGCATTTTTAAAAATAACTGCCTGCCTATAAACGGTCTGTGCAGCTAAAAAGTCTGACGAATAATTCCCCGTGTAGAGAGAGAGTGCAAATAAAATATTCTTATAAAGTCCCGACTCCGCGTAAAATGTCGTCCTTGAAAGTGGCGTTGGGTGTCGGCTCGTCACTTGACTGCGGTTCTAAATTACGACACACGTCACGGCTGGGGATCCCAGTCGGTTAGGCATTCGCCTAGCATGCGAAAGGTCCAGGTTCGGGTCTAGGCATCGCCATAATAACTGCCGACCTATAAACGGCCCGTCCAGCCAAAATGTCCGACGAATAATACCCCGTATAGAGGAAGTGCACGTTAAATATGCTTCAAAGTCCCAACGCTGCGTACGATGTCGCCCTTAACGGTTGCGTTGGGTGCCTACTCAGGTGTCGGCTCGTCCCTTGACCGTGGTTCTAAAATACGACGCCCGTCTCCAATAGCCCTCGTGAAGCTCTAGTGCGACGATAATTCAAACTAAACTAAACGACACACGTAACCAATGGGCTTCGTGTAGCTCTAGTGAGACCATAATTTAACTTAATCCTTAAACGATCAACCACATTCGGATAGTCGCCGTCAACCAAAACCAGTCGCCATCAACCAAAGTGTTAGGTTCCGATTGGCTATTTGAGTTATAAACAGTTTACAGCATTTTTAGTTGATTTAATTTTATAAATTTTTAGTTGCTGCTAATTCCATAACATTAACGATACATTGTGTGAAAATTATAGAATAATCACATTTCTACAAAAGCTCTTAAATTGCAACTCTATAACAGATTAACGCCTCTCCAGTTAACTGCAACTGCAGGACATAAATCTCTTGGCAATGGAGGGGCACGGAAACAACTCAACTCAAAGTAGGTAAATCAATTTCTAGCAGACGATTGCTTTTCTGAGTGGGCCGGCCCCTATTTCTCTCCTCCCTGTTCGAGATTATTGGTTTTAATGTTGTTAAGAACTAACAGTGGTTATTTTGTTGACCTATGAGTCAAAATAATGTGACTTAGGAAGAAAGATGTCTTAGCGTCATTTTATTGTTTGGTTTTTTTTGTTGACTTACCGTTACATTAGAAACATAGATTAATAAATGAAGGAGCTTAGTGGAAGAACGTGCTAAGTAACAAAAGAGTGAACCCAAAAAAATGAGCTTAAGGGGGAATCAAAGAGTTCTATATTAGGGTTGAGGAACGACTCGTACTGAGCTGCCATCGGCAGCCATGGCTCACTACGGAGCCCGAATAGAGTGGCAAAAGTGCTAGTTAATTTATAATTTTGATACTGAGAAAGGAAGTACACCCAGGGCAAAGGCGGCAATCGAACCCGCACCCGTTACACCGCGCGGACTGCTAGCGTTATGGCCTGCGATCCAAACCACTCGGCCATCGGGACCCACATGCCACCCTATATTGTCTCCGTGTTGGTCCATGGTGCTGTTGAAAGGTTCAGCCTCTATCCTACTATAGAACTCTTTGGGGGGAATGGGCACGCTGGACCGCGGGTCTCCAAATTCAAGTGCCTCAGTGTTAATCCAATGGCGAAAAAACTATTTTCTCTGCCACATTTATCCGGCTGCATTGAATATTTTACAAACGGTTTTTTTTAAATAATAAATGTAAATAACTTACAGGTCTCTATCTTCCCACTTTTTGAAATGTCTTCGAATATTTTGTGTAAAATTATTTATTAAAAATTAAAAAAATATTCGAAACAATTTCTAAAAGTGGGAAGGTCGGGACCTGTAAGTCAGCTACATTTATCACATAAAAAAATCCGATTTTAAAATATATTCAATACAGACGGAGAAATGTGTCAGAGAAAATGTTTCTCCATTGGATTAACACTGATGCACTTTGCTTTGGAGACCCCCGGTCCAGCGCGTCCATTCCTCCTTAAAAGTTTTTCGATTGCACTCAGATACGTAACACGGCCCTTACAAAATGTAAACAAAAAATACTTAACTGAAGGTTTATGAAAAAGTGGGAATTTGTTATCTTTAAAGGAGGGAATAACATGTCCATTGACACAACAAACTCAATTTTTTCAAAAATGTTGTTGCACGTTCTTCCACTAAGCTCTTCAAATGAGATGTAAAGGCTTGGCTTTCTAGTCTTGAAGAAGATAGAAAGGCACGGACATAGAGCAGGTACGCTGTAGTGCGACAGCTTTTAAAGTCGACCAACCACACTCTTTTATCCTTCGTTTTCTGCAATTCGACGAATTTATGATACCAAATGCGTTGAATAAGCTAGTGTGAACTGCACTTAGATTTAAAGTTTTTTACAGTATCAATTAACACAAGGCGTCAACTCTCCTGTAAGAGTAAACTATCATATATGAATCATTTTTTTCACAAATCCCATAAGTCCACGAAACAGTTTTCGAAATTTTTTAAGAAACTGTTATAACAGCAACGGGTTTCTCCCCATTAAGCTGTATTCGGTTCCTTCCCCATGGACGTGCGAATCGCTGGATTAACAGGATTTCTTCACAGAATGTGTGTTTAGATAGGATGAATTAATTAACATCAGAAACTTAATTTTGATAAAATTGTGATTTATGGGGTTTCTGAAAAATTTGATTCGAATGTAATATGTATCCTAAATCCACCTTTCAGTAACTTTTCTTCATTAAACTTAAAATTTAACATTTTACTATATAATAAAAACGCATTTTGCTTGTTTAATGTACATAAAGGTGTTAAAAAATATACATATTTCAAGTTGAATGAATATGTTCTATATAATAAGATTGTTTTTGAAGGGATATTTATGAGAAAAGTTTATTGGGTTTTGCAAACACTTTTTAAAGTCTTTAGTGATTTTTTGCACAATTGCATCTATACATCATTTCAAAGAATTTAATTTGACTTGTTAAAAGTATAATTACAACATGTTCACACATATTTCATTTTAAGTTTTGTATTTTTATTGACTATATTTTTTGTTCTGAAATTTATCAGCTACATTTCTAAAGCAAACTGTTAAATGAGTTTTCACTTTTGTTACACTGGTTTCTTAAAGGCACAATATGTAATACAATAACATTGGTTCCGTAAGACTTTGTATATTTCAAAGAAATAAATCATGTTCTTGCTTGAAAAGTGAATATTTGATGTCTATATCTGCATAATCAATACAGTATCTTCGAGATAGAATATGTTCCCGAGGTTGTTTCAATTCCGTTTGTAAATTCAGGAACTTGTTTTATGAAAAAGCGAACATACGTGTGTCATAAAATATTGTATTTCAAGAATCCCGTATGAGATAGCATTGAATCGCCCTGAAGGTGTAAAAAGATGCATTCTCAAAAAAAAAATTAAAATGCAATCATAAACAAGTAGGTTCTTAACCCGCTTCCACACAACATTTGTGTTTAACAGGCGAAAAGGCGCCAAACACAGCATTAATTCTACATTAAACATTTATATGCTAAATTTGGCTAGTTTCATTTATATTGTTTCGAAAATTCAATAATCATTACGTATAGTTTGAAAAATTAATTTATGTGTCAAAAAATAAATATGTAATATTCCTCGCTTTTAAATAGAATGAAAATATTTCATATCAACAAACAAAGAATCTCGCGGTGAAATATATTTGACGTCCTTTTAAACTGATCGATGTCGCAAAAATAAATTTATTTTAATTTATTGTCTGAAAGAATTAAAGTTTCTCGAGTGATTGTTGCGAATGGCAATAGTGATTTAATTCTAATAAAAATGGCTTCCTATGTTTTTTAAATGAGCATTCAATTTTGCAGTTTTTTAAATAATTGAAGTACTTTGAATTCGTATTCTTTTCAAAAAATTTTCAATGTGTTCTAATTTCGATGCGTTGATCATTTTGACGTATCACACTTGTCCGTAGCATTTGTAGTTCGGACTATGAAAGTGGTTGACGGACGGACAGACGGACGGACTGAACGATTATAATACCTTCCCCTTTTTACGTTATAAACGTAGTGTGGAAGCTAATATTCTCGTGTACACATAAGTTTAATAGAACTCTAATTATCCGAAGCATTGGTGACCTAACCATATTTGGATAGTCTAAAATGCTGATAATTGGAGTTAGTTAGAAAAATGGCGTATTTAAATTATTCATTTAAAGTATTGTTTGGCAGTGAGGTCAGGTATGTAGCTCTTGTTTCGGCCGTTTGGCAGTTTTATTAGCTTTTTATAATATATTTTTTTCAGCTTATGCTATTTCTTTTCACTTAACAATTGTTTCTCTTCGAAGTCATGGTTAATGATATAAAAGTTTACTGCACTATATATTACATGAATAACAAATGAGTACGTAAAATAACAATTACAATAATATAAAAGTTTACTGCACTATATATTACATGAATAACAAATGAGTACGTAAAATAACAATTACAATAAATACAAAAGTTAATCTGTTGCATAAATTTTTATACCCTCCCTATTTATCGTAATCTGCGTTGAATGTCATACTTAGTATTTTTTTAGTCGGTCCAAATATATTCCTAGGTATTCTAGGCCCTTCTATTCTAAACATTAAATTTAAAAAAAACTTTTGTTTGTGAAAATTTTGTCATAAGAGATTATTTTTTATACGTTTTGTTCATCTGCCTGTACTGTATCCCTCTGAGGAATACAAACGTGTAAACCCATCACCTGAGTGTCAGGTTTCCCAGCAACACAAATTTTTTTAAAATAAATTTTATAACTTTACTAAATTTAAAAAAAAAGAAGTACGGAGATGGTCATTTGGAATTATCTGCTACAGAAATACAATTTTAAAAACAATAAAGAAAATTAAATTTCCATTGAAAATTTAAATTCTAATCTCACTCAGTGAAAACAAGTTTACACTTTAGCCAATTTGCTTATCCCTCAGAGGAATATGCACCTTTTTTTTTGTCCGTCCGTTCATCTGTCATACCACCTCAATTTCAGTTCAAGCCGTGCGATTTGCAATTTGTTTTTTGTTTTGTATTTGTCTGTACTTTCATCTTTTTTCGTATCGTTTATCTGTCCATATTTATTTTCGAAATTGTTTCTGATGATCCGAATTAAAAAAAAAATTGAAAGGCATGACGTCAGAGAACTATATTTTATGTTTTTGTCCATTTGTATTTACTTCCGTCTTTCTGTCCATCAGTCCGTTCGTCAGTATCCTTCTAACTTCCCTTCTAGCCGTCCAATTTTCAAAGATCTATATTTGTGTAAAATATGACGTCAGAGGCTTATCTTGTCTTGCCAGCGACTATATGACCTTTTAATAATTTCTATAAATATTCAAATAAAAAGTTATTTAAGCAACTAGTGCCGAAAATAATACTTTATTAAGCGAGTGGCTTTTATTTCACGAGACCGTAGGTCGAGTGAAATAATGCCAAGAGCTTAATAAAGTATTATTTGGCACGTGCTTGCTTACAATATTTTTTATAATAACGTGCAAATTTGTGTTCTTACTTTTGTCTTACTTAATTTCCTTTAATAATTTTTGTAGTACTTGTAGTTTCCATGGAGATATTAGAAAATGCAAAAGTAATGAGCCAATAGAAATAAGTCAGTTTCATGACATCATTTAGTTTCCATGGAGATATTCATGACATCATTTTGTTTTTCTACCAATCAGATACTCTTATTTACTTTACCGCACTAGTGCGGAAAGTACTACTTTCAATACTGTCTGTGACGTAAACACATAACGTGTCTTTTTCGCAACGATTTATGAATGAATATGATATAAAAAAGTGAACTTTTTTGCACGTTGTTATAAAAAGATAATTATGTTTTTATTTTCTTAAAACTTGTTTCACACTTACAATTTTTACCAAAATTCGTTAGTTAATAATAACATCAATAAAATTCAGAATTCAAATTTACATAACGTCAAGAATGCTTTTGCAACATTACTTTTTTAACCGAATGTGTTTTAGGGAAAATCTTACCTCAACAACTTTGTAAATCGTAACGCAAATGCTACATTTGTGATTGCAGAGAAATCGTCTTATTTGCCAATAGGAAACTAACTTTATTCCTACCTGATTTGCTTTAGCTCTGTATTAAACGTATATAAAAGAAAAATTGATTTGAAATGGAAAATATTTCAAACAATTAAAATTACTTCCACAGTTTTAAAGATTCTGGACATTTCAAATGAAAGTTATTTGTTTATTGTTGCTAATTTCTTTTTTGTTAATACATTGATTTACTTTGTTTTTTCGCATTATTACTTAGTTTAAGATTAAATATTCTTATATTGCATTATTGTTAACTTCAATGAAGTTATACATTGTTATAATAAAGGTTGCTTGTTTTTGGCTTTATTTTTATTCAAACTTGATTTTCGGAACGTTTTGCTTGAGATTCATAAGAGATATATTTATTCAAATCATCATGCAAATCATGAGTTATACATGTAGAATAAAGGTACTGTTTGCTTATTTATTAATGTTTTCGAACTTGCTGAGATAATCATTTTTTTCTAATTTATCAAATATTGCAGTATTCACTAGCAAAAGTGTTACAACATAACCATTCTGAATATAAAAGACATTAAAACTAAATGTAGAATCATAACTTAATGTGAATTATTTGTTTTGTGATATTTTTAAATGTGCTTTTATTAGATAAAAAAGATATTTTGAAAATAAAGCAAATGGAAAATGCTAATTGATACTGTGAAAGGAAGCCACAAATTAGAAAAAGTTACTATAACTCAATTTTTAAAACTTTGTAAGATATCAAAACTTTTTTTCCAACGCATGAGTTTTATCCTATTTTTAACTAAAATAACACACAATACATAAATTTTACTGCAATACAATGCATCAAAACGTGCGTAGAATGAATGTGTACGATTCATGGTATAAATCAAAGTTTCACAATTCTTTGAAACATAAAATTCAAAACGAATAATTCGTCTAATCTTTATGATTTCCTACCAACTCACATTCCATACACTACAAAAAAGTCTGTTGTTTCTACAGAAATAAAACAGTCGATTGATTTGTCAAAAATTACCAAATAAATTATAGAGAAAATGTTTATTTTCTACGAATAGTTTGTAATTTTAACTTAAAAGCTGTATTAATAGATTTGTAAAGAAAAAAAGGAAATTTTTTATAGAAAATTAATGTTTAAAGGAAGCAACAGTATGTTTCTGTAAATAGTGTGTTTGTGAGGGGGGGGGTCTTAACAGAATTGTTTACAGTAGCACACAGTTGCATTAATTATAAAAGAAAATTGTAATTTAAAGATTCTTTGTCAGCCATATCCTTTAAAGATTACCTACCTATTATCATTTAAAACTGAAGTTTTTGAATAGCAATTCTCATCACAAGTTATTATCACACATAGATTGTTTTACAATAGTGTACTTGACAAAAAATTTTATTGGCTTAAAATATCTTATGCCAAAATTTAAGACCGTATTTTTTTTTTTCAATACCCCATAAAAAGGGGAAAACGAATTTTAAAATTAGGGCGAAATCACTCCGAAACGCTTTGTGGTGTCACGTGGTTCTATGATGTCACTAGTAATATAAACAACTTAGACACCATTTTGGAATCTACTTTAAGCAAATTTGAACTATCCGCTTCTGTAAAACCTCCACCCTTATCTATATAATTCTTATTTTAATAGTAGTTCGATTAAAACCAGTTTAATTACAACAAAAAAACATCACACCGTTGTTTATACATACTATGACGTCATCCAATCGACGTGTTTGTGATACGTGACGTACGAGGAAAAAGCATTTGAAAATGATTTTTATTAATTATTTAAAGATTTATTTTGCGAAAAAATATACGCTTGTATATTTGGGTTCAAACTATAATTTAATTAATATTGAAGGTATTTTAGCGATACTGTCAGTACCTATTGGCGACATAAGTCTATTTCCATTACATGCCACACTATAAATTTACGAATTCACGATGTTAAAAATTTGATGAACTTGGATTCATTATTTCTGATTTTAAATGCAGGATGTTAGCAAACAACAATTTATGCGTAAAAGACTATGTGCAATAGAACAATCCAATCAAAAACCTCTCAACAAAAGAGGGTCAAGATTTTTTTTAAAATATGGTTTAGCCTTAGAAATAAATGAAATCCAAAAACATCATAAATATCATAGTTAAAGTATTACATTGGCAGATCACGTGACCTCCAATGCTAACGACGGGACGCGCATGGAGGCCAAATAAGAGGTCAAAATGACCAGTGTTGCTGCCACTTTAAGGAGAAAAATACTACGAAAAAATACCATCTAATTCTAAAATTACAAAAAAATATCTTAAAAATACTAGCTGCATTTTGGAATCTTTTTAGTGACTTTAAATCGTTTTCTAGTATTTTATTTTAGAATTAAATGCTATTTTTTTGTAGTATTTTTCTCCTTAAAGTGGCAGCAACACTGATCATTTTGACCTCTTATTTGACCTCCATGCGCGTCCCGTCGTTAGCATTGGAGGTCACATGATCTACCAATCTAATACTTTAACTATGATATCTATGTTTAGGTTAGTTTAGTTTGAATTATCGTCGCACTAGAGCTACACGAGGGCTATTGGCGACGAGCGTCGTATATATGATACTATAAAAAACATGTACCAAGTTGAATAAAATATACTGTTGGTATTGAACACTTAAACATAAAATTGATCAAATATTAAAATATTTATCAGATTTCACGTACTCTCGTACTTATGTATCCAATAGTGGATCACTTCGTTATTGCAGTACAATTCTGCTTTTCCACCTGTGCCCAGAGGATAGGGGTTGAGCTGTAAATCTCCTTCTTGGAATGTAGCCAGCCCTCGTTCCGTCGTTCTTTTTACGTGTTCTTAGAACGATAATTTCGTGTATTTCGTTACGAAGATACTTGAGGATGGAACAATTGTTTAGGGTTCTTCGAATGTATGGGATGCTGTTAATTGGAACGTAAATTAATTCTGCGATTTACGTGATATCCATGATAAATTATGGGAATGTATTGAAATAATTCAAATGGCTTAACGGAGCATTATGAATGAAACTATATAAATATATAATACTAGCAAATAAATACCCGTTCTTCACACGGAATAAAAGAATATCAAATCGATCCAAGTATATGTGTCATTTAATTTGCTATAGGATAATAAGCTTTGAATTTGTTCCCGTTCATTATAAAGAATAAAATCTCGTTACTTATATTGCTTTAAAATTCCAAAATAAAAATACATCACTATAAAATGCACATCCACATATCACAAAAATCTTCCTCAATATGAACTTACTGTCAACGCGATTTTCCTGATAAATTCAAAATTAACCATAATTTGTATAACAATGTTATTTCACGTCAAAACCTCCATTCTGGGTTTAAAAAAAACAACATTTGGCTCATTGGCACGTTCAATTATTTTTCAAATCATTATTTTAGTTTCTGAAGGTAATTGCAAGCAAATAAAAGCAATTTTAATTAATTTTTGTGTGTGTTCATTTTAATTTCTTCTGTCGAATGGCAACACGAAAGGGAAAAATGATCGGATTTGAGCGAAAGTGGTATATTTTTTTCAGAAAATTAGAATTTTTTCTAAAATTGGAACAAATATGAAAAAACTAAGCCTCAGATGCACACGTCGGTCGGTATTAAAGGGAATCTATCTTAAAAATTTCGAATTTCTGAGGGCAGTATAAGTAGGTCTTTTACGATCCACAGACATACAGACACACATGCAGACTCATTCTTTTATTATTATAGATAGTAACCTTTAAAGCTAGGCATATACGCCAGAAAAGACATGTGGACCTTTGCCAAACATCGCTGCTCTTCCTCCAAGACGATCTTTTGTTGCGTTGAATACCTATTCAGGTGTCGGTTCGTCAATTGACTGTGGATCTAAATTTTGACGCCCGTCGCCAATAGCCCTCTAGTGCGATGAGAATTCATCTCAACCCCCAAGACGTTACCGAAACATTTGCACTCGTCAGTGATTGGTTATGTGTGCCACGTGCAATCCAAGGTCCGCCCATAAACACGTGTTTGCATATCACGTGGGTTGGTTGGTAGACATATATTTTCAGGCTTGTGTGCTTGATCACAAAGACCCGCTTATAAATACCTTCGTCAAGAAGGACGGACACGACATACACACACATACAAGACAGATGCTGTCATCTATCGCCACCTCCACAATTTAGACATGTCCCTGAAGGGGAGGGAAATAGTCTCCAGGGACCTGTACCCGTGGTAAACTGCGCAATGACCGACCACAGGACTTTCGGACCCAACAGATTTAACGAGCACGTACTCCGCATATACTCGGTGGATCTTCAGTGGTACCGGGACTCGATCGCGGGACCTTCCGAGACGCTGGCCACTAGGCTCCCTACGGCCTCGTATCACGTGGGCACACAAAACCAACCAATGGCGAGTGAAAATGCTTTCGGTAACGTCTTGGGGGTTGAGCTGAATTCTCATTGCACTACAAATGGCGATGTTTGGCAAAGGTACATACGCGTTCTGTTCCTCGTCCTGTCCCTCAGAGTATACCTAGCTTTATAAATAAATTTTGAAATCGCAACATCTCTCAAGGTATAGATTTAAAATGTGTGCATTTTTCGTAATACAAATACAAAAATTGTCGACCAACAACAGGCCACAGGCCCAGCAAGGTTGGTGCAAAATAAATCTAATACATTACCAGTTTCCAATGACTGTCAAGTTTCTTCTTCAAATCTTCTACTCTCTTCGAATGCACAACATAATCTGGTAATGCATTCCACTCATTGACAACTCTATTGTAAAAATAATGTTTTCTTACCTCCCTTCTAAAGCTCGATTTATTCAATTTCTGATCATGACCTCTGGTCCGGCTATTTAAGGTAAAACCCAAGCCTTCCATGTCTCCCTGTTTTATGAACTTGAATAACTGTATTAAATCACCCTACCTCTCCTGTTTTCCAGGGAATACATGTTGAAAGATCTTAATATGTTATCATATTCAATACTAGATAGACCCTTAATCCTTTTTGTAGCCCTATGCTGAACTTTTTCAAGCAACTCTATATCTTTCAGGAGGAAGGGAGACCAAAACTGAACATAAGGGATACATAAACAGCAATAACGACTAAATACATTTCAACTGCCGCTACATCCGGTTATTTAATTTTAACCTTATGAATGCTAGACACAGATTTTTGCATAATTCAAGCAGCGTTTATGGCAACAACAAAAATTTCAAAAAATTATTTAAAATGTAAAGAATTTTTTTATTGATTGCTTATAACTTAAGCCTAAAATTTATGGCTACCATAAATTTTTTTTCCCATTTTCAAACTATTTAGAAGGTAACCGTTAAACTAATTAACGAAGTAATCAGATAATATTTTCATTTTAAATATGATTATTTTATTTACCTAGTGAATAATGCCTCTTACAACTTACCAATTTGACCTTCTTTTTAAACATTTGTCCGTTGTATATCTGCTGACCCGTTACTATAATTTCTATGAGTATGAAATATCAGGAAAGTAGGATATTCTAGTTTTTTTATAACTTTTTTCATTGTCTCTAAAGTTTCCCAAATTCAATTTTTATCCTCATCAATCTCTATCAAAAACAACAAACCCCATATACTATACGTGCTCCCAAAAAATTTACAGTAAAAGCCTACTATCGTCATGTTCCCAGAGTTATCATCCTAAATGTTACAGCATGTCCCTTAAAACCTCTCGATCGATTCTGGACATAGAGAAGTCATTCATCTTCATGTAGATATTTTTGTTTGGGACTGAACTATCCTTGTTTTTTTTTCAAAAGAAAAAAAGCTTTCAATGATATTTGTTTTAAAAAATGATATCTATCCGTTTTACAAAATATACCCACAAAATAAAGTAGGATGCATTAAATTTTACGAATTGCACGAAAGTTTTTAAGCGGGTCTCTGATAAAGCACACAAACCGGAAAATACATATACTAACCTACCTAATAACTTTTAAAGCTAGGTATATACGGAGAAATAAGACAAGAGACAGGGAAACGCTTAAATTTTGAGAAATTGTATCTTTTTAAATTTTATGCATAATAAAATATTTTTTTCTTTAAATAGCAAACTTTTTTTTTCTAAAACATCAATATAATTGATATATTCTTGATCTTATTTGTTTTCACCTAGAACCACTGCAAGTTAAAAAGTTATTTTGGAAATTCAGTTTATCCGTTCAACAACGAAGTGAAAATTCAGTTAAAGTGACAGACACTCAGTAAATCAACTTAGAGTTTTAGATAAAATTTGATCAAGTAAGGTTTATAAAACTTTTCCAGTAATTGTTTTCGTCCCTTAGCTTTATAGAAAATATGTTAAATTGTAATATGATAAGATACTGTTAGAGTCATTTTAAAAAGTGCAACTTTATAAATATTATTTCAAAAATTAAATAAGTTATGGTTATTCATATTAGAGCGTTAGGTTCATTCAGTTTACCAAACAAATTAATCTATTTTACGTATATTACTCAATAGAAACATCATTTTTAAAAAAATAGGTAACTTTTTATAAAGGAGGCTTATTTCAGCACTTCTCTTATTCAGTAAATTATAAATATTTTTGTATTAATTTTTTTGGTAAACTCAGCACGTTTTGCCCAGGTCTTTATTCTAGAGATTTGACCTGTTTTTTTTTACTTATAATTGGAAATAAAAGTTTAAAAAATGAGTTACTCTAAAATTTGATAAAATGAGCTGTGTTATTTTTATGTCGGAAACGAAATCATATGCCTTTCGAATCGGTGTGTAACACTACACGACTTTAAATTAAATTACAACTTAATAAATCAATACACATTCAACTGTAATTATATACATCATAAAGTAATTTCTATTCATTTTCAAAACAAAGGTTTTGAAGTAGTAACCCTTCCTGTGTGCGCAGTTTTCTTGAACGCCTTATTATGCCGTCCGAGAACTTGCGTACCAAATTTGAAGTCTGTAGCTGTTTTAGTTTGAGCTGGTAGAGTGGTTTCAGACGGAGAGGATGTATTATTGTTCAAAGCCACTTTTTCGGAATCAAGACCCTCCAAAACGTGTAAAAACACCAAACGTGAAAACACCATCTCCATTGCGGACTTTCGACCCCATCACACACTTTCATTCACTTTTACAGTCCCTGGACAAATATTAGACGCACTGTATTTTTTTTAGTAATTTTATGTTTCTTAAGAGTTTTTAGGCAATATTGGTATATTTAAACTATAATATTATGGATTTTTATTTAAAAGAATGGGGTTGTTTCACGGAGGATCTGGCAATAGCTCTGCGGTTTTGTTTTCATGTCTCTCGAATTACTTTTGTTGATATTCGAAATTGAGTTTTCTAAAAAAAAGTTATTTTAGTTACTTTTTAAAATTACAACTTCTTGCTCTGCTGTTAGTTGATTTAATCATTTATCAAGGAAAACTTGCATTGAAATAAGTTGGAATTTAAAAAAATTAACAACTAAAATATTCTCTTCGTAAACTCACTGTTGTTTTTGGTATATTCGGGAGTAATTCGAGAGACATGAAAACAAAACCGCAGAGCTATTGCCAGATCCTCCGTGAAACAACTCCATTGTTGTAGACTACATATTTGTATTTACTTTTAACATATGGCAGCACTGTGTTGGCAAAGTTAATATTTTACATGAAATCTTGCAGTGCGTCTAATAATTTGTCCAGGGACTGTACTTCAGTTTAGGTAATTGAAAGTAGAAAGGGGAAAATAACTACAGCAAAGAAATATACAATTTGTACTTTAAATTAACACTGAACCTTCGCTCAAATAATAACACTATAAATAAAATAAGAATTTAAATCCGTATCAAAGGCAAATTTACATTAGAATCTCTTATCCGAAATATATATTTTTCACAAATTTAATTCACATTCTCTGTAATACAGTGTGAAATAAAGTTAGGGCGCAAAACTCGATTTCGAAAATCTACTTACAGTAAGAAAACGTGATCCTGAATGTTAATAAAACTTTTCACGGAAAAAGTTTTATTCTCTGGCGGTTGATAGTTCCGATATGTTTGTTTAGTTTTACGCTAGTTACACACGCAAAGGGTAAGGCTCGCCGCACTTGCGGTACTGGATGACGTCACACTGGCTCTTTCACATGCTGCGGAAGCAAAAACCGCACTTGAGATATTTTCTGTGGTTTTCAATCAAGTAGTCGCAAATTTACCCTCTATAATGCATTATTCTTACTCCATATAAATATAGTATGTTATTTGATAGTCATAGCATTGCGGGGAAAAATTCAATATATTTGTTTGTACTGGCACTTTATAAAATTTTAAAATACAGGGTGTCCGTAAAAGAATGTCCGAGTTTTAATGGTATATTACAGGAGTTTATTTTATACTAAATATAACAAATCATACATGACATTGAAGGAAAACTAACCTAGTTTTTCCTGTAAGTGCTCAATGTGTGCGCCTTTAGTGACACGGCATACATCCAAACGAAAATGCAGTTCTTCTCATACTGTCTGCAGCAAGTCCGGAGTAATGGAAGCAACAGCCTGTGCAAATCTACCTTTCAAGGTTAGTAAATCGTGGGGTAGGGGTGGAACGTAGACCCCATCTTTTACGAAGCCCCAAATGAAGAAATCACAAGGCGTGATGAATAACTCGGGACAAAACAACTCGGAAACTCGGACGTTCTTTTACGGACACCCTGTATTGGCATCGCAATACAATTAGCATTGAGGATGAAACATTTTTGGAGAAATTGTATGCAAAATAAAAATTCTTTAAATAGCTATTTTTGTCATTCTGAAACATCAATAAAGCTCCGGATAGATGACAAATTGATAAAGTTTTCCAAATATCATTTTTTTTTCAGTCATAAAGTGGATTAAAATGTATGCGGCCAAAAGCAACAGTATATATACTAGAGGATTAAGTGAATTTGAGGCAATAATTTCTGTACATGTAAGCGTAATTGAATGCGTAAAAATAAGCAAGTTTCCTAATCTCGTAAGATCTACATAGCCACTAATAGGCGAACAGGATGCCCCAGGAACAATCAGTTTTTTAAAGGTGAATGTTCGGATTAGTTCGGTTTTCATTCTTAGTATTCATCTATATATATCACGTTCAATTTTACAGTTGGGTCAAAAATATAATTTAAGTTAATTAGTCATTTAAAGGTGATTTAAACGTTTTAGAAAATAAGTATAAATCAGTTAATTATAAATTTATCATTTCGTGGGCCGAAATTTTCCAACGCTTTAAAGTATAATTCAGATTTCACGAATAGGGGATAATAGCCTACAATTCCTCGACCAATGTACGACGAATTACCTCAAAAATTACTTGTTGTTCGACAGCTTTTTAGTGGTTTAGAAGCTTATTAATTAATTATTTCTCAATAAAAATATAAATATTAAATTTTCCAAGGACTAAAATCTTGGCTCATCAGTCAACATAATGGCAAAATGCAACATAAACAAAAAAATTTCGTTTGTTTGTTCTTCACCTCTCCAAGTTCGTGACAACTTTGCAAACGAAGTAGTTCTTTTTGAGCCATGGTATGGTGCGAATGGGGATTGGTGCGCATACGCCGCAAATGATGGGAAAACGGGTTGACTGTAGAAGCTATGTTATCTTGGAAAAGTTTTGTTTTCAAAACGATGTTTTCGAAAAGTATATTTACTTTTATAAAATATACTAAAATCAATTTAAAATACTAAAACAATGTTGGGTTTTCTAGATAAATTTCTTTTTAAATCTACCGAATAATCAATTGGCCGTCTTATCTATGTAAAACAGTTAAAGTACATGAAGAAAAAAATATGGATCAATAATTTGTCTTTAAAAAAGCCTTGATTTTAAAAGGGTTCAATAGTTTTTTATAATTATACTTAAACTTTAATTTATTAAAATAAATTCTTCATATATTGTATTAAATCAGATTAAATAATAAAACATTAAATCTATTAGAAATTCAAAAGTTAAAAAGATTTTTTTAAAGGGTACCGTTGCCCCTAAAACTAATCCTATGGTAAGATACCTTTACCATGCGCCATTTTACCAAAAAGCTTGAGTCTAATCACGCCAATTCTATTAACAAGGCTAGAGAAACCTCAAAACTCAGCTAGAACGGAAATTTTGACTCACTTTCCAAGATGAAAAGATCCAGAAACTAGTTGGACGCAATTCGTGAAACCTAAAAAATTGTGCGTTGAACGAGTGTTTCCGACAGCTTTACTGAACGAAGGCTTCATCTTCGGAGCAAGGAGGCATCGGAACTAGGACGTGAAGAGTGTCCGCCCCGAACTTGTTTGGGAAAGCTTTTCGGCCTTAGAAGTTGATTGCTTGTCTAATAGGTATTAATCAAAAGATACATTTTAATGCACTACTTTTTTTTATCAAATACCTTAAACCCAAAAAGTTTTAACAGAGCTTTCTTTGCGTGCGTCATTTTCTCGAAAGGATTTTTTAGTCTAACATCACATATCTAAGATCCACTATGCATAAAAGCAGTTTACATACTAGTTGACAAGAAAGAGAAAACTTTTTAGCTGCCCGAAGCAATTGACTGCCGATTAAGTGCCCTCTAGGCTAATATAAGGTGTTGGAAATTCACCAAACAAATTTCTTTGGTGAACGCTAGTTGCCACGTCGCTAAGGTTGTAGCTACTTTGTCTACCTAAATATACAACAATATCAATTGAGTTTAGGCACGGCCAACTTCAATAAAAAGGCCAGAGAAGCTCTCCCAAACATGAGCGTAGACGGAAATTTTGACGTCACTGTTTCCCAGTGCCGAGGAACCAGTTCGGACGTATTCGGAATCCTAAAATTTTGGTCAGCCGTGAACGAGTGGTTCCGAACAGGTTTTGAGACCGTTTGTTTTCATCTTCGGAAAAACGTCACTCGGAACTATGACGTCAAAATTTCCGTCCCCGAGCTTGTTTGGGAAAGCTTCTTCGGTCTTAATAGTTAAGTGATCCGTGGTTTAAGCATATCACACCGATTTGGCGACTTTCTGACGGCTTCACGTAATTTTTTCTCGCCAAGTGTCGACATCTTCTCTCAAAACTCCATCTTTTTGAGTATCAAAGCTGCCATTGCCATTTCTCCTATCCAAATTGTAAAATACGATGCCAAATAATGGTTATCTTTTTGGTTTCTCTTCAAGAAGTAGACATTTCAAATTCACTTTGCCAGAGGGTTGGGATTATTAGTTTACGCTCTTTGTTTTCTAGGTTTTGCTGCAAGAAATAATTTAATTTTCACACCTTCAATTTATATAATATGAAATAGTATAAGAGAGGTAATACTGAGATGGGGTCGAAAATCTGAAATCGGTTTTGTTTCTTTCGACACGGTTTGTAGGGTGCCGATTCTAAAAATGTGTGGTTTTTGAACATTTGTCCATCAGTTTGTCTGCAGCTTGAAAGAACACAGATATATAGATATCAAATTTTGCATACGAGTTGCCAGTTGCTTTCGCATTCACAAAGGACAAATGCCGGAAAAAAATTCAGGTTTTACAGTTATTAAAAGTTACATTATAAGTTATACAGGGTGTCCGTAAAAGAATGTCCGAGTTTCAAATTGTGACCTGACATCACGCCTTGTGATTTCTTCCTTTGGGGCTTCGTAAAAGATCGGGCCTACGTTCCACCCCTACCCCACGATTTACCAACCTTGAAAGGTAGAATTGCACAGGCTGTTGCTTCCATTACTCCGGACAGTATGGGAAGAATTGCATTTTCGTTTGGATGTGTGCCGTATCACTAAAAGCGCACACATTGAGCACTTTTAGGGAAAACTAGGTTAGTTCTCCTTCAATATCATGTAAAATTTATTATATTTAGTATAAAAAAAAATCCTGTAATTGTAATACACTATTAAAACTCGGACATTCTTTTACGGACACCCTGTATATAAATCTTTAAATGTGTATTGAGAGTTAATTGAAAGTCGTGTAGTGTTACACACCCTTAAATTTTATTTGTTGCAAGAAAGAATTAATTTTTTATTGCAAGCGTGTAGTTAGGAGTAAAGTTGTTTCTTGTTAACCAACAAGTCTAACCCAAGCCTTCAGGGTTTTTTTTGTTGTCATAGTAAGTTATGGATAGATCAGTTACGATTGGTATCTGATTAATTTTGTCATGACATTAACATTAAATTGACCTGGTAGTATGACGTTTAGATAAAGTTATAGAACATTTTGTGTTTGTATCCCTACACCAATTATGTACATGCATAACCCTTATATCAAATGATACATGAAATATAAAGTTAATTGCATCTTTTCTTGAAACGTTTTATAAGAAGAATAAAGTAAAAAAAAAATGAGCAGGGGGTTGGGGGGGGGGGGTACATTTTTAAAAAATCAATTTTAAGTAAGAATTTGGTTGTTATAAACTATTGAGCAGTTTGAATTTTTACTTTGAAATGCATTACTAGCAATACATAGCAGATTTTTTTTATTTTGTTTATCTTTGAATAACTACAGTCCCTGGATAAATTATTAGACGCACTGTATTTTTTTAGTAATTTTATGTTTCTTAAGAGTTTTTATGCAATAATGGTATATTTAAACTACAACATTATTGATTTTTATTTAAAAGAATTGTTGTAGACTACATATTTGTATTTAGTTTAAGATAATTATGATTAAGATTAATTTAGATTAATTATTTATTATAAGATTATTTATGTGTGGAATCATCATCCTCAAATGCAGGAAACACTACAGTCTTGCATTGATAGCATGCCGCGCAGAATGAAAGCTTTGATAGCGGCTAAAGGTGGCTCAACTAAATATTGACTTTTTCTAACATTAATTTCACTTTCCTTTAAAACTTAACAATCTTATGCTTTTCTAAATTAATTCTGTTTTATTTATGTCAAATTGATCGGTAATTGATTGGATAATATAAAAATAAAAAACAAATCCATTTAAAATAATAAAACGGTACAATATCACCCGGTAATTAATATTTTACATGAAATCTTGCGGTGCGTCTAATAATTTGTCCAGGGACTGTATTTTGCAGCACTATATATATATATATATATATATATAATATTATATATATATATAATATATATAGTATAATATATATATATATATATATATATATTATATATATATATATATATATTATAATATATATATATATTATATTATATATTATAATAATATATAATATATATATATATATAATATATATATATTTGTTAATAATATGGTCATAATTAAATTAAAATAGGGAAATATAAAATATTATGCAGTCTTGAACATTTCTTTTGGCTTTTACTTCGAACACAGTACTTTTGGATAGACATAACAATTCACTAGACCCCACATTTATGCAAGATTAAGATTTTTAAGCAGTTCATCATCTAAACAACATTCTGATAAGCACAACTGAGTTTCCTCATTTAAATCTTATACAGTAATTACTTCCGCATAAAACATCCGGCATTGAAAACAATGCGGTATAAAATAATGAATTAATGGGGAATGAGCGCGCTGGACCGGGGGTCTCCAAAGTAAAGAGCCCCAGTATTAATCCTATGGAGAAAAAATATTTTCTCTGCTACATTTTTCCGCTGTATTGAATATTTTTACAAGTGGATTTTTTATGTGATAAATGTAGCTGACTTACAGGTCCCGACCTCCCCACTTTTTAAAATGGGTTCGTATAATTTCAATAAATAATTTTACACAAAATATTCGAAGCAATTTCAAAAAATGGGAAGATAGAGACCTGTAAGTTATCTACATTTATCATTTAAAAAAAACCGTTTGTAAAAATATTTAATACAGCCGGAGAAATGTGGCAGAGAAAATAGTTTTTTCGCCATTGGATTAACACTGAGGCACTTGAGTTTGGAGACCCGCGCGCCCATTCCCACTTAAGGAATTATAGTTTAGACAGAAGGTTTAGGATCTTTTTATTAAGAAACCGTTATTTATGTTTTAGTTTTTTCTTTCAATAACCTGATATTAAAAGTAAAGAAAATGAAAGTAATGCGATGGGGTTGAAAATAAAAAGTGGATAATTCGTGTTTTTTACACGTTTCAGAGGGTGCTGATTCTGAAAAAAAATGTTTTTGAACATTGGTTCGTCTGTCCGAAAGCATTTTCAGCTCTTTTAGTTCGATCTGTACACTGTTAAAAATTAGGCATTTTGTTTCACCAAAAATATGGTTCCTAGTAGCTGCAACGGCTGTGTGGTGAAACGTTGAACCAAATTTTTGGTATTCGGTTGAACCATTTCTCATGTTTTTGTTTCCAAATCCAAAAAAATGGTTCAACCAAACACCGAAAAAAAAGGTGAAACATTTCACCACACAGCCGTTGCAGCTACTAGGAACCAATATCGTGGTGAAAGGAACCAATATCGTGGTGAAAGGACCAATCATGGTGAAAGGAACCAATATCATGGTGAAAGGAACCAATACATGGTGAAAGGAACCAATATCATGGTGAAAGGAACCAATATCATGGTGAAAGAACCAATATCATGGTGAAAGGAACCAATATCATGGTGAAATGAACCAATATCATGGTGAAAGGAACCAATATCATGGTGAAAGGAACCAATATCATGGTGAAAGGAACCAATATCATGGTGAAAGGAACCAATATCATGGTGAATGAAAAATATCATGGTGAATGAACCAATATCATGGTGAAAGGAACAATATCATGGTGAAAGGAACCAATATCATGGTGAAAGGAACCAATATCATGGTGAAAGGAACCAATATCATGGTGAAAGGAACCAATATCATGGTGAAACCAAGCACAAAATTTTTAACAGTGTAGACTTCAAATTTGGCACCACAGTTACTAGTACTTTTTGAATACCATAATAAGGTTTTTGAAAATATCACGCAAATGGTAGCTGCCATAGAACTTTTTAGGTTTTAAAGTTATTGAAATTACCTTATAGGGTTTATAATTATCTTGAAATGTATTGAGCGTGCATATTAAAAGTCGTGTAGTGTTACATACCCCTAGAGTTATTTGATAATAACTCTTTATTTTTTTCGTAAGTTAATTGATTGAAATTTATACTTATTCATGGTCTCTTAAGGTAAAATTTGGTCCTCAAATATTTTTACTCACGTGGTTATTCTAAAACAAATATTAAAAAAAGGCTTTTCTCAAAATTTATTTTATTGAAAGGTTATACAAATTTATATTTTATAACATTTTATAAAGAAGGCGTATTACAAAGATGATTACAAAATGAAAGTTAACAATTTTTCATTCGATAAGTCAGAATACTAAGTGGTTTAGAATGACTTATTTCACTTAGAATTGGTTTTAAAAAATCTTGCTTTTAAACTTAAATTACAAACAAAATTTTTGCTGTTATAATTTTTTTCTGTTCAAATGTGCGATGCGAAAATTTAAAGTTAAATGAATTGTATGATACTACTTCTTTCCTTGCCGATTAAATTATAATTGTTTAAGGGGATACTTTACCCAAAACATTATTTCTAGAAATAATAACAAACTTGTATATTATAGTAGTTTTATATGTTCCCTCTAGATAAACATTTTCTAGCAATAAAAACAAATTTTTACAAGTAGTTTTTCATTTTTTTTAAAGTCAAAATTTGGAACTTTTTAAAATCGCTACTCCTCTTTCAATTTTGATAATAACTCCACTAAACTTTTATAGTTTGGTTTTAGTTTTATTTGTTCAAGTACTGTGCATGGATTTTAAAATATGAGCTACAGTTAAAAAGTAACATTCATTTATACTGAAAATCACAAAAAAAATTCAAATTATTGAATTCAACATTTAAAAAAAAATACATAGTAGACCTTATTCCATGCACCAATTTTGTGCACCATTTATATAAGAACACAGGTTAAAAATTTCAAAATCCTAACTTAATTAGCAAAAAAACCTTAGGGATTTATTAAACACAAGAATTGAAAAATGCGAAACAGGGAAAAACGGTTCAAAGCAGACGAAATACGTATTCAAACTTATAGGAATGACTCCAGAAAATATATAACTTTTTTTCTACAAAAGATATCATTATGAAACTTTCAGTAGATGTTTAAAAAGATATTGTGAATAATAAGGTGTAAAAACTGGAAAATCGATATTTTGACCAATTTTTGGGTGCCGTATCCCCTTAATAGCGTTTTCTCTTTAAAATCGAAAAAAATGTACAACCCTGCCAAAAGGAATATTTCGAATGGTAACCTTTTACTGTGTATACTGTGGTCCTTTTAAATCTGCGTACTACGTTTTGTCGCCAGAAAATATAGTTTTCCCTTAAATTTTTCATCGAGATTTGAGCAAAAAAGTACTTTAAAAAAAGCATGTAATCAATGATAATTTACCAAAAAAACCCGTTTTAAATGTTTGAAGTATTTCATAATTTATAAACTTAAGTAGCGGAGTATCTGAAAGGATAGTTTATTGAACAAGTGCATTTATTTTTTGTTCTATTTAAGTTAATCTACTGCGTAAGTGTCGTTTGATGCAAACTTATACAGAAATAAAATTAAAAAAAATAAATTTTCATTTTGAAATTTTAATTTTAATTTCATGCAGTGACAATGGGATTGTTTCGAGTCATAAATGGCAACAGCTCTAGCGGTCTTGCTTTCATTTTTTTTTGCCTGGAGTTACTTTTGTTTTGGTATTTGAAAATGAGTGTTCTAAGAATATTTTACGTATTTAAGTTTTTTAGATGCTAACTTCTTGTTGTGTTGTTGGTTGTTTAAATCATTAATTTAAAAATACATTGCATAGAAAGAAAAGTTTCTTTTCATCCATGACGGTTTATTTGAGCGTAAAACCAAAACAATCAATAGAATTACATGGAAAAATGAAAAAAAAACGAGCCTTACGTCATATGAAACATTCCCATTTTTCGGAAAATTTGTCTATCCGTCAGATAGATATGGTCTTAAAAACTGACCATCAATCATTATAAAACGCGTGAAAATAATAGACGTTGGGTCATTTACATCCAAAAAATTGCGTCATAAAACGAATTTACTTTTTTGGATTGAGTCCAATAAGAATCGTAAGATAAGGATGAGGATAACCGGTTCTTTTGGCTGGTGAAAGGGTGGGATCAGGAATTGAGGCTGACAGATTTCCCGTGTGACAAGTTAAGCCGAGTTCGCCTTCATGATAGGCCCAGAAAAAGATTGGCTAATTATTTGGCTCTACGATATTTGCAATTCAATTAATAACTAACAATTCACATTCTTTAAGCCACTGTGTACTATGTCTATACACATTCTCTGTGCTACTACTGAATAAAGGTTCACAACAGGTAGTAGTAGTTTTGGTCATTTACTGAGTTAAGGCGAACGCTTTATTTCTCCTGCGGCAGTAAAAATGACACTTAAAGAGAGTGTGGTAGTGGTGTTTCCCTCTACCGTGCTTAACGAAGTAGAGATTAACTATCCGGCATCGTTTGTGGAGGTTGGCACCTACCGCATCACTTCTTGGATTTGGAGTTGGTACCAAATAAGAGGTGGCTTAAACCCCCAAAATACATAAAGACAGAACAGAAAGGCAATCGGGTGTCAGTTATCAGAATAAAAACCGTGATGAACGCTGGCTGCCATATCGCCAAGGTTACCGTAACTCATGCCCCATCAGCAAAACAAATATACTAACTCTAATCACAGTTTTGGCGACTTGGCTTCACTTTTTCTTGAGCAAAGCATCGCCCTATTCTACCCTCTACACAATCAGGTCTTTTTGTTTTGGTATTTTCTCATTTTTTTTAGTTCCATCATAATAATAAGCAGTTTCTGCTTTTGTTTTCAACTCTTTTGCAGATGGTCAGGAGACGCTGTGACGATTACGATGATAGTCTGGTGGCCTTAATCGATTATATCTCTGCGTTTTGGTTTACTTTTTTTTGTGGTTAAAGTTTCGTGGAGGGGTTTTACTAGTTTAGTTGGCATGGGGTCAGTTTCTGGACCAAAGGATAAGAAAAAGTAAGATATAATACTGTAAATTGTAACAGTTATAACTTATATCATATTTAAACCAAGTCCGTAAAATATGTTAAAATACTGAAATTAAATTTATATTTTAAGCTATAGTCCTAAAGTTTTATACTATACAAAATTTTAAAGTATTCAATTTAAGAGACAAAGTGAAAATATATGAAACTATACAAATTTCCTATATGGTAAAACATCAAAGTTTAAATCTGGCTCCTTATACCTTTTGATCAACTTTAATAAGCAACATCATTTGTAGTATTTGTAGTAACGTTACTGTTTTTTTTTTGCATTAAAATGAATTTATATATTATTACAGTGTGTAAAACCTTCGGTTTGTATCTGAATTTGCAGTCTATAGTTTATACTATTTTTTCTAACAAGTAGGTTTATAACAGAAACTATCACTTATAACCCTTTTCACACAAAATTCATGCATCTAAGAAGGAACTGAACACAGAAAATGTTTGAATTAAACAAAATATTTTTCTTTCAATATTTTTCATATTTTTCTATTCAATATTTTTTCCTTATTGTTTGCAAATTTCATTTGTATTTCGAAGAATTATTATGTAGCATTGCCTATATTTAAACGTATATTTATTTTTGAATTTTTATAGTATTAGCTGATATGCGTGATAAATTAGAACTTGTTTTCGGAACATCCTTGCATATACTAAAATTAAACTGTATACTAGAATTGAAGAGCTTAGTGGAAGAACGTGCTAAGTGACAAAAAGGTGAAAACGAGAAAATGAGCTTTAAAGTTTTTCGCCTGCACTAAGATCTGTCGAAATCGGTACTTGCAAACCGTAAAACATATTCTAAACTTAAAGTTTAACGATAACAAGTTTTTGCTCTTTTATAAAGTAGTTAGTAATCTGTTCACTGACATCAAAATCTCAGTTTTTTCAAAAATGTCACTTAGCACGTCTTCCACTAAGCTCTTCAATTAAACTGTGAGTTGAGTAAGTTGAGTAAGTACCGTTAAACTTCTAATGAACATTACACTGGATTACACAAAGGTTAATTTCACGAACATGCACGCTAACCAGTGTTTATATGTTCTACAATCCCACGCCGCACACATTACAAGGATAAATAAATACAAATGATTCAACGTTACATAGCTCGAATTGCATTTAACAGTGATTCACTCTAAATGGGACTGTTTTACTAAATGGAATAAATGATGGACATTTAATTTCATTGCGTTTAAACTAGGAGAATTTTTACTAGCATCCAATATTGAAGGATATTAATTGTAGTCTTAATTTTTTTTATTCTTTCAGATTAAAAAAAAGGAGTTATTAACATTTTGGAGATGTCTGTCCGTCCTCCTCTAAATTCAATTATATCCGTCGGATGTACGAGGTTTTCTCGAAATTTATTTTACGAGGGCTGTTTTTTTTCAGCCTCCGATGAGATGTAACAAAAAGACGGGTCAAAATACAAAAAAGGTATTTTTACCAAAAGTAATGTACAATACTGCTTATTTCTCTATATAATCACCTTGACGTTTAAAGCATTTGTCATATCTGTAAACAAGCTTTGAAGTACACTCTTCATGAAATATAGTTGCCAATGATTCGAAGGGAGTTGTGACGGTTTCTTTGAGCTCCACGCCAATTTGGAAGCGCTACAATCCAAGCTACTATGCTAATCACTACTATGCTATCAGAGCTCAAGCTCAGAAAGACCTATTCAATCGTACCTCCACCAAATCCTGGTGAAATGCCATCCCAAAGCTACGAAATGGTCCAAGACATAGATCAGTTGCTGAATTTCGCCTGGCCACTGGGCACGATTGCCTAAGAAAGCATCTGTTTCGCATCAATGTTGCTAATTCGCCCATCTGCCCTCTGTGCAGTCTTGGAGAGGAGATGGACTCTGCCCACCTCCTGCGATGTTCTGCCCTACGGAAGAGTACCCTCTCAGAGCGCTACTGGGAGGCGAGAGACAAGATATGTTGATGGACTTTGTTGCAGTGATTTCTTTCTTGTTCTGTTCGCATTGTTTGAATTACTGTAACTGTCCAATAACTGCCATTAGAAATTTAAAAAAAAATGCTAATCACTTATGGTAAACCTTCGAGTTTCCCTAAACACTTGGTCAACTCGCTGAACAAAACCGTATGTAGTGACATACTTGCTTCCTTGGTCCCCTTCTTCATGAATATCAGTTCGGCCACCTTTAAATTTTCAACAGCATTCACGAGCACCGCCATCACTCATAAAGGTGTCTCCATACAGCCGATTCACTCTTCGATGAATTTCTGTTGCACTCTTCCCTTCTGCCTGCGAGAAACGAATAACAGCTCTCAATTCTCACTTGGCGGCTACATTTTATGAAGAGGGTATTTCAAAGCTTGTTTACAGATATGACAAATGCTTTAATTGTCAAGGTGATTATGTGGAGAAATAAGCAGTATTGTACATTACTTTTGGTAAAAAAAAATCTCTTGTATTTTGACCCGTCTTTTGTTACAGCTCATCTGAGAATGAAAACAAAACAGCCCTTGTAAAAATACATTTCTGTGTTTGAAAAGTATGGCATCCGAGACCTACCTTTTAATAATTTTTGTACGTAAATATGCTTCTGTTTTTTTTATGGCGATCTGTTTTAACTTAGTCTTAACAGTCCAATTTTAAAATTAGTTTATAATAGAAAATTGCACCACTTTATCTGTATTCTTTCATCAGTAGTGTGTGTATTTTCTAAATAAAAAACAAATGGGACATCATATGCTGTATTTTATACTTTCTATCTGCATCTTCCTCTATAATAATAAAAGAAAGAGTCTGTCTGTGTGTCTGTATGTCTGTGGATCGTAAAAGACCTACTTATACTGCCCTCAGAAATGCGAAATTTTTAAGATAGATTCCCTTTAATACCAAAGTGTGCACCTGAGGCTTAGTTTTTTCATATTTGTTCCATTTTTAGAGAAATTTCTAATTTTCTGAAAAACACCACTTTCGCTCAAATCCGATAATTTTTTTCCCTTTCGTGTTGCCATTCGACAGAAGAATTTGAAATGAACACAAAAATTAATTAATATTGAAATTGCTTTTATTTTCTTGCCATTACCTTCAGAAACTAAATTAATGATTTGAAAAATAATTGAACGTGCCAATGAGCTAAAATGTTTTTTTTAAACCCAGAATGGAGGTTTTGACAAGAAATAACATTGTTATACAATTATGGTTAATTTTGAATTTATTAGGAAAATTGCGATGACAGTAAGTTCATATTGAGGAAGATTTTTGTGATATGAGTATGTGCATTTTATAGTGATGTATTTTTATTTTGGAATTTTAAAGCAATATATGTAACGTGGTTTTATTTTTTCTAATGAACGGGAACAAAGGCAAAGCTTATTATCCTATAGCAAATTAAATGACACATATACTTGGATCGATTTGATATTCTTTTAGTCCGTGCGAAGAACGGGTATTTATTTGCTAGTCATAAATAAGTTTAAAGATAACTAAATTAATTTTGAAACGAAAAACTAAAAAAAAAAGTTTAATTGTGTCAACATTAGGAAATGTAATTTTCGTGTTCAGCTACGACTTAATATTTGTAATTCAAATTTAATACAAAATTTGTGTGCCATTACTTTGATAGATTTTAGCACTAAATTTCATATGTTTTTAACCAAATTAAACTTAAATTTAGACTTGCTTACTTTTTAGTTAATTTTATTTAATAGGATGTTTTTAAAAAGAATAATGAATCAATTTTTCATATACTAACCAAGCTCACATGGTTATGGTATTCCATTCTTTTTTATCAGTTAACACCATGTGATTTATTCTAAACTGTAAAAGTCATAATTTTTGCATGAAATATAATTATGCATGTGACAAATTTTAAAAATAAACGACTTAAAATTGCTTGTGGCAAGACTGAACCACTTTAACTATTTATCAATTACTTAATCATTTGTCATTCCCTTGCCTATTGTGTTAAATTTTACAGTTATATGTCTGACCCAGTTAGCCAACAACTCAACTCGATTCGTAAAATAATTTATAGAATTGGAATAAGGTCGTAAGGTCTTGATATAAAGATGTTAATGAAGAAATATTGTTTTTTGTAAAAAACATCAGAGGTTAATGTTTGTAATGTATTAGCCATTTTGTTTACAACTAGTATATACCTATTTTGGACATTTAAACATTGTTTTTTTTTAAGATTTTATGGTTTGATTTTATTTCAAAAGTCGCGTTTCGGATAAATATGACTTTGCGAAATAAAACAAGTAGGTTTGTAACAGAATCTGTCACTTAATCCGCTTCCACACAACAGTTGTGCTCAACAGGTAAAAAGGCGACAAACACAGCATTAATATTCTATATTAAATATTTACATGCTAAATTTGGCTAGTTTCATTTATTTTATTTCGAAAATTCAATAATTATTACTTATCGCTTGCAAAAATTAATTTATATTTCGAAGAATAAATATGTAATATTCCTCGCTTTTAAATAGAATGAAAAGATTTCATATCAACATACAAAGAATCTCGTAGTGAAATATATTTGATGTCATTTCAAACTGATCGATGTAACAAAATCGATGTTGGATCAGAATATTGGTAGAGTCATGACAACCATGGAGAAATAACAACCCGAGGTTCACTAGCATTATTAGTTTGATAAATATAAGTCGGATTCGATATAGGGTTAGAGGGCACTAATTTAACTGAACCTTAGGAAGTGAAATGAAGTGAGTGATTAAGAGAGACTGTCAGTCCCATAGAACTAATGCATTAGTTTTGGAATCACAACTTCAGAAGAAATATTGCTTTGCCATGTTGGGCCTTTTTCCCCAGCTATGGGAATCAACATAACATCAACATGAAACAAATTTGAAATGAAAATGTTGTCTAGTTGTTTAATTATATATTTTGAAGTGTAAAAATGCCAAAATTATACAGCAGATGGCGACACTATTTTAAAACTTTATCAATTAATAATTAACTGGATGTTATTTTCTTTTCAATTTTTGTTTAAATTGATGTTATGATTATTCCCATACCTGGTGAAAATGGGATAACATGGCAAAACAATTCTTTTGCAAATGTTGTGATTTCAAAACTAATGCATTAGCTCTATGGGACTGACAGTCCCTGTTGTTCTCTAAATTTACGTGATGTCTTATCTTTTAAAGTATTGGTAAAAGGAATATTGGGCGACTTTAAAATGTAATAAAGATAACCAAGTATTTACTTTATAGTAAAACAATATGGTTTACTGGTTTTATTTTATACTAATACCATTGATAAGTGTAGCTGCAAAACTCACATTTTAAAAAGTATAACTATGACACAGGGTCCTGCCCTTTCATTGGCAATTTTATGCTTTTGTATTTACCATTTTCAAAACTCGCCAATGGACGGACTAGACACAATTTATTCCTTAATATTTTGGAAAATGTGAATTTTGCAAATACGCCTTTCAACGAAACCAATCCCATTAATTCATATTTCTCAATTTATCGAACACCATATTTTCCTTATCTTTAAATCTTGCTGTAATTTTAAAAGTAGCGTGTCGGATAAACATGACTTTGCGAAATAAAACAAGTAGGTTTGTAACAGAATCTGTCACTTAACCCGTTTCCACACAACAGTTGTGCTCAACAGGAAAAAATGAGACAAACACAGCATTACTATTCTATATTAATTATTTACATGCTAATTTTGGTTAGTTTCATTTATTTTATTTTGAAAATTCAATAATTATTACTTATCGTTTGCAAAAATTAATTTATATTTCAAAGAATATATATGTAATATTCCCCACTTTCAAATAAAATAGAATTAAAATATTTTCATATCAACGTACAAAGAATCTCGTAGTGAAATATATTTGACGTCATTTCAAACTGATAGATGTCGCAAAAATAAATTTATTTTAATTTATTGTCTAAAAGAATTAAAGTTTCTCGAGCGATTGTAGCGAATGGCAAACGTGATTAAATTCTAATAAAAATAGCTTCCTAAGCTTTTTAAATGAGCATTAATTTTTGCAATTTTTTAAATAATTGAAGTACTTTGAATTCGAATTCTTTTCTGAGATTTTCAATGTATTCTAATTTCGATGCGCTGAAATTTTTGTCGTATCACACTTCTCCGTAGCATTTGTAGTTCGGGCAATGAAAGTGGGTGACGGACAGGTGGACTGAACGATTATAATACATTCCACTTTTTGCGTTATAAACGTAGTGTGGAAGCTAATTACCGAAAGATTCGTAATTTTAAGATGTAACGAAAGAAAAGAATTTTAAATTGATCCGTGTAATATCTGGGCTGCGGTAAGATAATTTGTGCTTTGGACTGGTAAACTGCAGCATCTTTCGCAATGAAATGGATCATATGTGTGGAAAATATTCCAATATTTTAGCCTACTTCCTTATAGGGTGTATTTATTGAATGCTTACAACAATGGTCTAAGTCAGGGGTTCCAAGGTCTAAGTTGGTTGGTCTAAGTTGTGGACAATTCGGAAACCGGTTCTCGCTGGTTCTTCCACGGTTCCCAAGCGTCAGACTAGTGTCCTGGCGTGAATCTCGATATAGAGATAAGTGCAAACACCTCACGCCGCATGCTAAGATAAAAGAGGCAAACTGGTTTCTTTACATCAGTTTAGGCGATTACTACTATCTTCAGTCAATCAGACATTTATGCGACAGATTACCAGACGATGAAGGGTTCTTCCTCTGTACTCTATCATATTCACCCAGTGTATTTTTTCGTTGTTGGTTACGTTAGAGCAGGGGGTCCTAACCGGTGGTACGCGGTAAAATTTCAGGTGGTACGCGTGAGTGATGTGCGCAACATGATGCTATTAATAGCTTCTGTACGCATGAGCAGTGAGCATGAAAACATATTACTCATGATTTTAAACATTAACATTATTTTAAAGAGAAATCTTTAATTAACTTCTAGATCGGATGTAAAACTTAGTACCCTTTGATCCTCCGGCAAGTTTCGCTATTTTTAATGCCATTCGTTACGAGTTACTTGTGTGAGAGTGAATTTTCTGAACTCTTGTACATAAAAATAAACATAGAAGCAGAATAAGCGCTGAAGAGGACTTAAGAGTAATGATAAGTTCATTACTCCTAATGTTGATATTTTAATCACAGGCAAACAACAACAAATTTCGCACTAAAGACTATAAAAGTATAATTTGAATGATAATTAATGTTTTGCTGAGTTTGTACTATTTTTTTTTGTTTGTATGTTTTTATAAACATAGACCTATGGGTAATAAACAAAACTGTAAATTAATACTATTTTAATCTTTTTATTTCTCCTTTATTATAAGCATGTTATAAATAATCAAATATCTTACCATTAAATATGAAGTTTTCTCAGGAATTTAAATAAAAGCAGTTGAACACTTTTAGAAGAATAAAGATTATACGTTTATTAAAATATTTAGGCCTGGTGGTACGCCAAAATTTCTCAAAAAGTCAAGTGGTACGCAGGTGCAAAAAGGTTGGGAACCCCTGGTCTAAGTTATTGTTGTAGACCTATCCACGGCAGCTTTTTTTTTTGATAATCACCTACATGTACATACAGAAACCCAGTTATTTATTTTGTATAGATTTATAAACGGATGAAGCAATGTTTTATTGTTTCTTTAAAAGACTGAAATTTATAAAAATATCTTTAAAAGTTTAGACTAACTAATATTATAGTAATATTTTGTGACCAAAATAAAACAAAGTAATTTCTACTTAACCCTTTCAGTCCCAGTGATGCCATTTGGCATCATCATGTTTCTGATCATAATTTAAAAAAATAATAGGGCTGACATCTATTGGGATTAATAACAAATATTTTCTATTAGAAAAATGTTTGAAGAATCGAATGATATGCTTTTTGATATCATAAATGGCTATAGACGATCAGAAAAAAAATTCTAAAATGATTTTGCCAAACTGTCGTTTAGACTGAAAGGGTTAAAAATACATTATGTTTAAAACATACAATTGTTTCTGGTTATAACCCAAGTGCTAAGTAAAAAATAACGTTGTAAACAAAGAGCTTTAAATTTCAGAAAATGGCTGATTCATAGTTTTTGGGCGCCAAAAAACGAGATGCTTTTATAACCGAAATTGCTATTAACCAGGGCGTCAACTTTTTTTCAAAATGGTGGCGTTTTCGCGTTATCTACGAGAAAATCCCCCTCAAAAAGGCTCTAATTCCCCTTTCTATGTCACACAACAACCAAGCTTAAAGAAGAGAATCCCCTGCCAAAACTATTCTTCAAAAGGAACTTTGCCTCCTGGACTAGGTCCAAGTAGTGTTAAGGACTAGGATGCTGTTGGGAGGAATAAAGGAAAAATTTTGAAACCCCTCATAGCGGCTGGTACGTGAAAAAGTGACGTATCGTCAAAAAACTAGATGTGTACGTTATATGCATAGATATCATAGTTAAAGTATTAGATTGGCAGATCACGTGACCTCCAATGCTAACAACGGGATGCGCATGGAGGCCAAATAAGGGGGCCAAATGGCCAGTGTTGCTGCCACTTTAAAGAGAAAACAACTATTTAATTCTAAAATTACAAAAAAATATCGTAAAAATACTAGCTGTATTTTGGAATCTTTTTAGTGACTTCAAAATCCTTTTCTAGTATTTTTTGTAATTTTAGAATTACATGGTATTTTTTTCGTAGTATTTTTCTCCTTAAAGTGGCAGAAACACTGGCCATTTTGCCCCCTTATTTGGCCTCCATGCGCGTCCCGTTGTTAGCATTGAAGGTCACGTGACCTGCCAATCTAATACTTTAACTATGATATCTATGGTTATATGACCTTCAATTACCACTTAATAAATACACATTTAAAGTTACATTTATGAAGTTACATTATTCATGAAGAAATTTCGATATCTTAAAACCGAAAACGTTCTAATTGCACAAATCATTTGCGCATGCGCGATATTCTTGAAAACCTAATCATGGCGTCCTACAGGTAATTGGAACTTCTCTACTAAATTTTGAAGTCCGTATCTCTTATCGTTTTTTTAGCAAGACCTTTAAAATCCAAAAAGTTCTATGACAGCTATCCTTTTTGCGAATGCGTGATTTTCTCGAAAGTTTTATGACGTCCTACAGATAATAGGAACTCGTGTACTAAATTTGAAATATGAAAAGATTATCGTTTTTCGGCTGTACCTTAAAAAAAGTTTTATGGTAGTGTTTAAGACTATGATTCTGTGTTGGGAGAAAGGCAGGCGAAATTTCGAAACCCCACTTTACATACGAATGTGAAAATGTGGCCTATCGTAAAAAAAATTTAAAGTCAAAATAATGAGTTTTAATCATATAGTTATTTATGCAACTAGTGTGAAAAGTAAGGCTTTTTTAAACGAGTTGAATAAATTATTTCATGAGCGAGGTACGAGCGAGTAAAATAAATTCACGAGTTTAAGAAAAAGCTATTTTCAACGTGTTGTCATACACTATTTTTTATAATAATGTGCAAAAAAAGTATTTATTGACATTTATTGATTGGCTTATTAATTATTTTATTATCACGTTCAAATGATTTGAAGGTGATTATTTATATTAATGATTATTTCAAAATCTCGTGAAAAAAGTATTTCTTAGATTGGCATTAGAAATAAGACGCCAAATAAAGAATCACGTTCAAATAAAGAATTTTACACCAATCACAAAGCCGCCGAATAAATATCACGCTCAAATAAAGAATTTTACACCAATCAGATGCTCTTATTTACTTTGTACTAGTGCGTGAAAGTAACTTTGAAACACGATTTCGTTAAAATCATCACCTTTGCCACGATTGTTGATTTGAAAAAGTTAGTTTTTTTTGCACGATATTATAAAAAAGTTATTTGAAATTCTCGATAATGATGAATTGAAAAGCAATTGAAAATTCTGAATTTTAAGTTTTAAGACATGTTCGTTAATCATGCAGAAAACTAAATAAAATTCTGGCGGATATTATTGTATAAAATCGTCAAGAAGCTACCAATATTTAATTAACATATATAATGGAAGAGGTACGGACCGGTTTTGATCCAGGTACCTTTTGCGTGCTAGCCCAATACTAAACCGTTTGCGACAAAGTAATTACGAGGGATAGTATTACGTATTTGTGCTGACCGCTACATAATTAAGTGAATTAGTAAATTTTAAAATTTAAAGTAATGAAATTATTTACCACACGAATAAATTTTAAAAATATTAAATATATTGTTTAATGAGTTAAGTTTTAATCTTATTAACAAAGTTTGTTTATTCTCTCTTCAAATCGCTCATAAGACTAAAGAATGAAGGAAACAAAATTACTTTAGAATTACTACATTTTTAACATCATCTAACTAATCATTTCTTCCAGTTTATCCAAACAGGCTTTGATTTTTCCATCTTATTCACTTGTTTTGAAGACATACATATCTTTTTTATTTATGTAACAACTTTTAAATAAAAAGATATATGAAAACAAAAAAAAATTAAAAAAAAAATCGCACTCATAACAGTTTAGGGAAGAGATTTTATAAATTATATTCGCAATAAAAGTTATTCAACTGTTATATGCACAAGAAATATTATTCCAAACAGAAACAAACTTTAAAAAACCGAAAATATTGGACTTCTTCCAGATGGTAAAGAATTCAAAGAATAGTTAAGCTTGAGAGGTAAGCTTTGTTGAAATGTAAGAAGGAGAGTTAAAGCACTTTTATATGGAATTCACTCAGATACGCCTATTTTCGAAGGTTAACGCCTAGTTTGAATAGATTGGTGGAGAATGATTGATGTGGGCGTAACCACTTAATTGGTTTTGAGAGTTGATGAGTTATTGTCTTTAATTGGCTGTTAAAATGGGCGTGGTAATTGCTTTTGAATGGGAGCTGTAGCATATATTGGACATTAAAATTATCTTCCTTAAATTTATGGCTTTGCCAAATATTTGCATTGTCAACTGTAAATAAATGACTTCGATATTAAAATTTTGGAGTTAATAAACCAAAGGCGTTGGTCAGTGGGCTAAGGTCTGCCTATATCAGCTTAGCACTGAGCATATGTATTGCAGAATATTTATCGCTTAGTTGATTGAAGCGAACTCCCCACTGTTTGGTTCCCATGCTATTTTGATCATTTTTATCGACCCACTAAAAAGAGGACAATTTGAATGAATCTTATTTAATCCTGCATTTTAATCAATTACCAGACAAGTGGCACTGGACGACTAGGACGGGGTGGAGCGTGTTTTTTTGTTTTTTGTTTTTTTGCAATGATTTATCTAACTAGGGGTAGCCGTTCCAGTAGTCCATAGAATTTCGGTAGCCATGTGGCGAAAATTCTTAAAATTCACGAAACTTGGGTTTGTAGGATAGTTAAGATCTCATACCGTATTAACCTTTTGCATTCGAGAGGTGACTCTCGTTCACCACTTTGTTTGGTGTGGAAATTCGTTTATTCTGTGTACACTATTCATTTTTATTTATTTGGTGATTAATATCTTGTTTATGTTTCTGATTAATGTAAAAACCGTGGTTCAGCAATTGACTTGGATTTTGTGTTAGTCACGTGCTCGAGCTTCGACTTCAACCTCCGAATTCGAAAACATTTGCCTAAATAGAAAGCTGCATAGCGTTCTAACCACTGAACTGAACTGAAACTCCGGAAGGACCATCAAAACGCTCGACAATAGGGTCGGTGAAGCGCGGCAACCCTGTAAGAGCAACCCAACTTTTGCTGCCAATCCTATACTTTACCTGTTAAAATAGACAATTTAAACCAACTTTTAATAATTTTTTTAACAGAAAATTGATATGTTATTGCTTTTGGAGGTTCTTTATATAATGAAGTTTCGGAACATGTACTTTTTAAAAAATAGAATTGCAGGAACAATCTTTAAAACTTAAATTCCTTGGAGTACTATTTATGGCGAGCGATTAGGCAATCCAATGCAAACTGTCAAGTCAAGTGTCAATTGTGATAGGCGAATTCATGCCAAATGTGGCACATATTCTCCCTAAAGCTGTCACCAAGTGACCCAAAAATAGGCTTCACCAGCTTTTCATGGGATGGTCTTTCCAGAGTTTCAGTTCAGTTCAGTGGTTCTAATAGGAGTTAGAAAGAATTGCGAAGTTTGCTCCTAAAGAAATAAGCCCAGCAAAAGACACCAAACGACATACTATTGTGAAACTTGTCCTGACAAGCCGGTCATGCATCTGGGCAGTTGCTAAATCAATAATCGTACAAAGCAAAATTACAAAGACTAAGTTGAAGAAATTATCTTTCTAAAGATGTGAAGATACATTAAATATTAAAATATAAAAGTTTTATGTGTTGCTTTGTGGAATTATTTTGAGTTAGAGGTAAGAAACTCACCAAAAGTCCTGCGAAATGCGTTGAGTTGCTGGTAGGTACACGCAGAAACTGTTTTTAGTGCAAAGGGTTAACTAGCGCCATAATGAGTAAATATACTTTACTGGTAAATATACTGGTTTGCTAGGTTTGGTGCTTGCTTATCAATCAAAAGGTCCATTGTTCAAATTAATGAATCCTTGGATTAAAAAAAGATCTTCGACACCAAGTTTTTATTAGTAGTGTAGGTTGAAAAACATGTGAATAATTTTCTCCATTTTAAGAGGATTAAGAACGTTGAGTTGTCCTTCTTGACGAAGGTTTACAAGCGGGTCTTTGTGACCAAGCACACAAGCCTGATCATATATGTATACCAACCAACGTTGAGTTTATTTTTGAATAAGTCTTAACATTGAGGGGGCTGGTAAACCCGGACGACAAGAAGCTTGTTCTTGTATGAATAAGTGCCCTTTTTTGGATCCGGGCACTGCCGAAACAGTGTGATTTACTTATGGGCTGTGCATTAACTTATTTTTTAACATAGTGTGTATAATACCTTAAACTAATCTATAAATTCTGTAATGATATATTTTGGATTTCTGTTTGTTTAATAATAAATTGTTTAAATAAGCTTACGTTCATCAGTCTTAAATATGTTATTGATAATTCAAAAGTATACAGGTATGTTCAAGTTTACGTGTTATGGGATCGAAAATAAAAAATATGCCCAAATCAGCGAAAAAATTCATATTTTTGGATTTCTCATTCGGTTCTTCAGAAATTAAACCAATAAATCTATGACCCAGTTTCTACTGAACACTAAGTTACGAATTAACTACAACCACTTTTACCAACTGTGCTGCAAGTCATAAACAATAAATATTCTTTAAAAAATGATACAAAATTATAGCAAAACGAAAAGAGTTTCCTAAAGCCATCAATAAAAAAAACTTTCTTAGAAACCTAACCATACAAACAAAAGAACAAACCATAGGCACAAAGTTTCGATTATTCCTTTTGAGCAAAACTTGCTCTTTATTTTTGGAAAAAGAAGCTATAATTCACCGGCTATCGGGGGAGGTAAATTATTCAAGCTAGCAGCCAAGCCCCAAAACTCTTCGGAAAAGGATAAACTTGCCAAAAATAAACAAAAGTTGGCCAACGGAAATAACTTCTCGGGCGTTTAGAGTTCTCTTTTCGTGTTTGGACCATAAAAGCGTTTCTTGGGCTTTTGTTTGTTTTGAGGTTTGTTTTCGGATTAGCTGTTGGGATTGTTTAAATTTATTATTTAAAGAAATGATTGTAAAGGAATAAGTACAGGTGGTGAGGCAGTTTGGATCACAGAAAAAAGCACTAAAATACACACGATATCCTCTAGAAGTGCACTCGATATCTTCATATCAGAATTATTTTTTTATTATTCCACTCGCTAGAGGGCACAAATTTACCTCTGCGTTCCTACCAGTATCCTGAATAACATCGGAAATAGTAGTATATAAGCCGAGGTAACTCATCTCCACCTTGAGGATCCTTTTGGTAGACTATGGGTTACTGAGGCAGCTACAGGGGTGACCCCTGGACGTGATGCCACCCACTCCAACGACGCTCCTGCTACGATGCGCTCAACCACGGTTAGCTACTCGCTTCTAATGCACTCAACGGCCAAAGGCTGGCACACAACTCAACCGCAGCACAACGCACAGCGAAGCAACCTGCGCACGGTTACTAACCTCGTTTCTGGGAGGGGAGTGGTGTGGCGGCTACCACACGCACGCAACCTGAATCAATCATCCACTCGCTAGAGGGCGCAGATTTACCTCTGCGTTCCTACCAGTATCCTGAATAACATCGGAAATAGTAGTATATAAGCCGAGGTAAGTATATAAGCCGAGGTAAATCATCTCCACCTTGATGATCCTTTTGGTAGACTATGGGTCACTGAGGCAGCTACAGTGGTGACCCCTGGACGTGATGTCACCCACTCCAACGACGGTCCTGCTACGATGCGCTCAACCACGGTTAGCTACTCGCTTCTAATGCACTCAACGGCCAAAGGCTGGCACACAACTCAACCGCAGCACAACGCACAGCGAAGCAACCTGCGCACGGTTACTAACCTCGTTTCTAGGAGGGGAGTGGTGTGGCGGCTACCACACGCACGCAACCTGAATCAATCATCCACTCGCTAGAGGGCGCAGATTTACCTCTGCGTTCCTACCAGTATCCTGAATAACATCGGAAATAGTAGTATATAAGCCGAGGTAAGTATATAAGCCGAGGTAACTCATCTCCACCTTGAGGATCCTTTTGGTAGATTATGGGTTACTGAGGCAGCTACAGGGGTGTTGAAGCAGCTTGGATCGCAGAAAAATGCACTAAATATACACACGATAACCTCTTAATAACGACTCAAAATCAAAATGATATCGGAATAATATCGAAGGGACATCCAGTGCCGGATTTCGGCCTAGGCCTACAAGGCCCGAGCCTAGGGGCCCAGTCAGAAAGGGGCCCTTAAAGGTAAATCGCCTAAAATTGAAAATCGCCAAACTCGAAACCATCCCCGACGGCCTCAAAATTGGCAATTGCGAAAATCGACTGCACCTGTAACGTCTCTGGAGAGCTAAGGCCTAGCACGGTGATTATGAAACCGTGCTCCAGCGATATGTAAGGCAGAAAAGGTCACACATAAAGTTAAAACAGGAAAAACAATTAAATGAGCTAGAATATTAATATACTTTGCAGGGAAGAGATACATGGGATATTGTATTAAACTAAAATTTGCAGGATTCGGAGCACCATCGGCGGTCCACAGGCCCGTCACGGATACACTCGCCTCAGAATGGTGCCGACGAACTCCGGTTTGCCCACTGGCCAAGACTATCTGGACTTCACGTTTCAAATAGATAACAAATTCATTCGTCGCTATTGAGTTAAAAACACATACATAATCTTAAACCGCTAAAACACATATAAAACGATAAGCCAACCCACGGAGAACTGCATATTATATATCTGATAATACTCACATAAGCTGCCGTTTCCAGACAATGCAGCAACGCACTCGTGGTGAACAGCAACGCACTGAGCTACATCCTCCAGGGAACAGCCAGGAGTCGTCAACTGCGCTCACTTGTCATCGATGATTGAGTGAAATTATCGTCACTGAAGTTATACAAATACTTGTCGGAAAAAGGCTTTTTGGACTTGAATACAAACGTAGGAATTGAGCTCCGAATGCTGTTGTGTACCTGTACACCAGCGTCAAACTGCTCAGGAGACGGTCGCTTTCAGCGCTAAAGAGAGTAAAGAATCACTTAAGATCTAACATAGGAGAGAACAAGCTAAACTCACTCTCAGTAATGTATATAGAGTCCGAAATAATGCAGTCAATTGGCTGATGACGTCGTTCGTTCTTTCACACACAACCAGAAGTTCACCGTGTGATTTTATAAATTTTATAGAATAACTATAGTAACACACTGTATTATTCTGATGTTTATTAAAGTCTAATAAAAATTATATGTTCTGTACTAGTGTATTTAATTTGCTAAATTTTCGAAGTAGCTTCGAGATGGTGGGGGGCCCCAAATGTCCAGTGCTAGGTGCCCTGGGTCTTTAAATCCGGCACTGGGGACATCTTTAGATATTGTGTGTTGCTATAGATGTGAACCAACAAATTTAAAAATTTAGTAGGCTTCTAACACAAAATAAGACATACGAGGACTGTATTCGTTATGGTTAGGGTTATATTGAATAATCGTCACACTACAGCTAGCTACAAGAGGCCTATTGGTGACGGACGTCCATATATTAAAACCACAGTCAAGTGAAGAGGCAACACCTAAGAAGGCACCCAACGAAACTTTTAAAAACTATACACTACAGTTGAAAACAATTTAAATGTACATTTTGTAGGTATATCAAACGATACGTTTGGATTTGCATGAATACTTGAACTAAAATGTAAGCGATGTTTAATCACTTTATTGCTTAGTTTGTAGATAAGTCAATTATTACAAGTTATACAACGCACTTGACTGTGGTTCTAAAATACGACGCCCGTCGCCAATAGCCCTCGTGTAGCTCTAGTGCGACGATATTTCAAACCTAACTTAACCTAACTAGTTATACAATGTTTAAATCAGTATGAATCGTTGCTTTCTTAGTGTCTGGTTGAAATCAAAAATGTTTAGAAAATTTAACTTGTACAATTCATTGCAATTTTCATATTGTATTTCAAAACAATATTTAACGTTAAATTTAATTTTATTTACAACTTATTTCACTTTTGTTAGTCTGAAAATATAAATTTGTTGAAACAAAAACAACTTCATTTACCACACAACGAATTGAGTACTTTTTGCGATTTTCAGTATTATTTTTTAATTCGAAGAGACTAAAAATGAAAAATAGGTATTATCAACTTAAAAATTTTCATCTGTCAGTACCAGTAGGGGATGGGGAGCCCAGTCGGTTAGGCATTCGCCTAGCATGCGAAAGGTCCCAGGTTCGGGTCCGGGAATCGTCAAAATAACTGCCGACCTATAAACGGCCCGTGCAGCCCAAAATGTCCGACGAATAATACCCCGTGTTGAGGGAGTGCACGTTAAACATCCTTCAAAGTCCTAACGCTGCGTACGATGTCGCCCTTAACGGTTGCGTTGGGTGCCTACTCAGGTGTCGTCTCTTCACTTGACTGTGGTTCTAAAATACGACGCCCGTCGCCAATAGCCTTCGTGTAGTAGCTCTAGTGCGACGATAATTCAAACTAAAACTAAAAACTATCTTCACCAGTAAAAAATTTTATAACTTTACCATAACTTATCCTATCTAATATGCAAAAAACTTCCCAACAATCTAATACTAGACCAATCCTTTCCTCTCAATCCAGCAGACGACTTTGAATCGATCCCACCCCCACCAAACGATCTTCTATTTGTGGAATCCTCGGGGACGAGCAGTTTTGTTCCAAATGATCTCTCCACTCCACCCCCCTGCGAAATTCAGTCGGATATTTTAATTCTCGCGTTGGCAGCACTTAGGAAGTCGTCCCTAATTATAGGACTGGGGATACAATAATGGAGGGTACTTGAACGGTGTTTGTTCGTTGTTTAATCTGTGCTTGGAATAAAGTTATTATTCCCTTATGTGGGGAATGGAACTTATTGGTTAAGGTGGAATGCCGCGGTGGAAGCTTTTACAGGTTCTGTATTCGTTTTAGTTTTAGTTTGAAATATCGTCGCACTAGAGCTACACGAGGGCTATTCTCGACGGGCGTCGTATTTTAGAACCACAGTCAAGTGACGAGCCGACACCTGAATAGGCACCCAACGCAACCGTTAAGGGCGACATCGTACGCAGCGTTAGGACTATGAAGGATATTTAACGTGCACTCCCTCTGAACGGGGTATTATTCGTCGGACATTTTTGGCTGCACGGGCCGTATATAGGTCGGTAGTTATTTTTGGCAGTGCCCGGACCCGAACCTGGGACCTTTCGCATACTAGGCGAATGCCTATCCGACTAGACTCCCCAGTCCCGATTCTGTATTCGTCTTGACATCGTTAATGGAATAATGACGATTGTTCTAGCCATTATTCCATTAAAGACGACTTTTTAAATACCGTTAACATCTTTATTTCCAGAGAAAAACGTTAACTTTAATTTTCACATTAGTTTTTTTTAACTACAAATGAAGGGTGATTGGATAGGGTGTGCTTGGAATAAAACTATTTGCTTCTTCTGCACGGATTGTTGGGTTGAGGCGCCACACCACGATCGATACCTTCGCAGGTTCTGTCGCCATTTTAGCCATCGTAAAAATATAGTTTTAGACAAAAAACAAGAATTTCTAAAAGAACTAAAAAAAATCGCCTACTTTCCTAGTACTTACATACCTACTGAATATTCTTAAAGAAACAGTAACTATTCTAAAGTAGTAGTGTAACAATAACTGTCACCTAGAACCGCTTCCACACAAGATTTATGAATCATATAATCGCCAAACACCGCATTCAGTTGTTATATGGGTTTTTTTAAAGCTCAAAGTAATACCCTTATAGAATGAGTACTTAAAGCAATGGGTTAAAGCGTTATGCGACGGCGGAAACTTTTAAAGGTTCTGTCTTCGTCTTGACAATCATGTTGGCTGTTTATGAAGGTTACTTAGGCAGGATTCGCTTAGAATAATACTAGTTGCTTATTCTCCACGGATTGATGGGTTGATGAGCTACGCTATGGTCTATATACCTTCACAGGTGCGGTCCTCAGCTCAGCCATCGTAAAAGCAGATAGTTTTGCACAAAAAATCGCCGTGGTCCAAAAGTTTTGACACCTCGTACGATGTCGCTATATAAGGTTGCGTTGGGTTCTATCACATGCGCCAGCTTCATCACTGACAAAGTTTCAGATGCACGAAGTGATTCACTAATAGCTCTATTGTGGCTTTTACCCTCTAAACGATACAGACTTGTAAACCCGTCACAGGTTATCCGGCAACACACGTAATTTTTAAAATGTATAAATTACATAATTTTTCTAAATTTTAAAATTTGGATTATAGAGGAATCATTTATGTCACATCATCTGCTGACAAAATATAATTTTTAAAATTTTTAAAGAAATGAAACTTTCAATTACAAATTTCAAATTTTATATCAATGCAGTGAAAACAAGTTTACACTGCATTGCCAATTTGCTTATCCCTGAGAGGTTAATTAAAACCTAAACAAAGCTTTTCAACTGTTCGGCTCCGTAGTTTTCAAGTCCTTAATGTTGGCTTTTTGGTGTACAATGTCTTACAATAAGGAAACAACTTCTACAGAACCTGTTTTGCGATATATCAGTAATACAGTATTACAACGGTACAGCTGGGGGGTAAGAAATGATCCACCCCTCGTTACTCGGCTGCTATTGATCAGGGAATTTTGTGGAAGGTGTCTATTTTCAGGAAATAGCGTAAGGAATTTAGAACTGGCAACAAAAATTGTATAAGGTGCTAAACATTTTTATGTAAAAAAATTAGTTGTTGTCATTGGAATTTTGAAAGTTAGTACTCAGTTTAATATGTAGACGACCCCTTATACAATTTTTGTTGCCAGTTCTCAATTCCTTACGCTATTTCCTGAAAATTGACACCTTCCTCAAAATTCGCTGATCAATAGCAGCCGACTAACGAAGGGTGGATCGTTTTTTTCCCCCAGCTGTACTAACTAAGGATAGCAACACTAAGTCATGTCTGAATCAGTAACTGTGGATGCAATAATGGTGTGTTACTGTACTTGAACGAAATTGATCATTCTTTGATATTTGCTTAGAATAAAGTTCTTCTCATATGGAATAAGGGCTATAAGCGGTGTGGTTGGTTAAATTGTTGACTCTTAAGGATAGGCTTGACATGGGCTCTTTTATCAACGGATTGGAAAGAACGACCATAAGGAAATTTCGTACTTTATTAAAGTTACTAGTTTTCGAGCCAGTGTACTTCAAAGCTTTGTGTGGTTCCAATTTTATTTACGGAAAGTAGTGATGTTAAAATAATTATGATAGGGAAATGACCAAATATTATATTTTAACCCACTAAAGCTTTTTGTAATTAGAGTGCTTTTGAAAATGTAAGCCATTTTTTTTTAAATTACACGTATTTTAATCTTCGCGTTAGTCTTGTACTTTATTTAAAAATTAGTTAAAAACTTTTCCCCTAACACTTCAATAAAGTGTCACCAAACACGAAGTCAGATCATTATCATTAAAAAAAAACGTTGTTGAAATATCATGCAGTAGGGAAATGTGGCCAGAATGTTTTTTTTCGTTTTATTAACAAGGGAACTTTGGTTTGAGCCCATGTAGAATATGGGCATTGCCCTAAAGATGTCGATTAAATAATATTTTAAAAAAACTTATAATATGTGACATTTTAGAAAGAAGCTTTAATTGCAATTGAATACAGAGCTTATTTCTAAAATTGATCATTAATAAGATTATCAAAACTGGAGAAAATTTTGGCAATTCTATATGGTATTAAATGAAAAGCGATATTTGTTTCATACATCAATGTTATGAATAGATCTAATGTAAATTAATTCACAATACAAATCGAGACATACAAATTATACAAATTACAAGTACATAAATATTATTACAAATACATATCGAGAAAGATTAACTAGAAACTGAATCTTTTATGACTCAATAGAAATAAGAATTAAAGCAGTTTGTGCCATTAAATTTTACATTAAAATAGTTATGAAAATGGTTGAAATTTTAATTCCAAATAAGATAGTTTTGTACGTTTATACTTTTAATCTCAAATGAAATGAACTAACGATTACAGGTAACTCGGAAATATAAAAAAAAATTCCAATTCATCAAACAGAATTTTGTAAAGAAATATTTATTAGAATTATAGTAATTACACATTAAAAAATGTGATTGACAGTTTTTTCAAACTTTAAATTTTAGATAATTGTTTCGTTTCTGTAGAATGAGTTTCAGTACTTTTAGAAAAGTCACGAAAAATAATCCTAACTATTCTATTTTAATGTTTTTCGGTACATTAATTTCACAAACTAAAATCCTTGTTTTAGACTATCCAAACTTTGTCTGATGATAGTTTTATTCAAAAAAGATAAAAAAAAACAGTTGTTTAAACACTGAAACCTTTTAACGAACCCTCCATTAAGTTGATAGAACGATGACAACTGTATAAAAATTCTTCTTTTTTTTACTCTTGAAACCTCGCCAATTTAAAATCTTCCTAAGAATGTGATTAGGCTGTTAAAATCAACGACATTAACAAAGTAGACTAAATTTCCAATAGTCAAAGTGCAGGTATAAGAGGGGATTAACATGAATATAAAAATTAGCGAAGATAACATTACTACCTTGGGCATTTATTGTTGCCACTCGCTTAAGAATGTGTTTCCTTTCCTCGCTTAAGCCTAAGTATCGTAACCGTAGCGTGTCTCACGATCAACACATGTTTTAGAGAAAAATTGCTATAAATACGCTGTCGCTATACGTTAATATTTCTGTACCGTAATGTAAGAATGACGGTTGATAATGATCGTTACCAAAGCTTTACACACACAAAATTAAAAAATATATATGTTCGGAATAGATTTTTTGGTAGATCTGCTATGTATATGATCAATACGTAAATTGTTGCGTTAATATACAGGGTGTCCGTAAAAGAATGTCCGAGTTTCAAATTGTGACCTGACATCACGCCTTGTGATTTCTTCCTTTGGGGCTTGGTAAAAGATCGGGTCTACGTTCCACCCCTACCCCACGATTTACCAACCTTGAAAGGTAGAATTGCTCAGGCTGTTGCTTCCATTACTCCGGACTTGCTGCAGACAGTATGGGAAGAATTGCATTTTCGTTTGGATGCGTGCCGTATCACTTAAAGGCGCACACATTAAGCACTTATAGGAAAAACTAGGTTAGTTTCCCTTCAATGTCACGTATGATTTGTTATATTTAGTATAAAATAATCTCCTGTAATATACCATTAAAACTCGGACATTCTTTTACGGACACCCTGTATTATGTAGCATCCATTACAGTTATTTGAAAAGCAAAGACGTTGTTTCTAACTAAACAAATTTTTACCAGTCTCGGAATCTGGAGCGCATTTGCTTTACTTAAGCAGACAGTCACGGAAACCTGCTTTCAGCATAGCCATTATTCTGATTAACAAATGACTGTTTGATATTAGCCTAGAAGGCTGTAAAATGTCGCTAAATTTCCTCGGGCGATGAAACAGAACGTTCAACAGCACTTCAAGAGTAGTTGTGGTGAGTCTTATGTGTTTATAAATACAAGTCGGTGTTAACGGACTTCGTTCGTTGTCCCCCCCTTCGAAATCTTTCAAAGCTTTTGCACAAAATCCACATGACCATGGAGGTGCTGGGAAGCCCAGTCGGTAAGGCTCATGCCTTACATGCGAAAGGTGACAGGTTTGGCTGCGGACATTGTTAAAAAAAACTGCCGACCTATTAACGACCTGTGCAGCCTAAAAGTCCGAAGAATAATAACCCCGTGTAGATAGGGTGCACGTTAAATATGCTTCAAAATCCCAACCCCGCGTTTGATGTCGCCTTTAAAAGTTGCGCCACTTCCAACCTATAAAAGGTCTACGCAGCTAAAAAGTTCGACGAATAACACTTCAGCTAGATTGAGGTACGTTAAATATAGCCCAAATTACCTACGCTGCTGTGTACAATGTCGCTCCTATAAAAAATGCGTTGGGTGCCTACCCATGTGTCGGCTCGTGAATTAACTGATTCAAAATTACAACGAACGCGTCTAATAGCCCTCGTGTAGCTCTAGTGCGACGATGACTCAACTAAACGCAACCCACGTGGCTTGGGGATTGATGTTTGTTCTCTTTCAGCTTTGCGAATGCGCAGCCTATTTCTTTTAAAGTTTTTGGTTAAATAAGCAGATTCCCACATTTGGTACCGTCGTCATTTCCACCGTTTTCAATTTAGAATTGTTCTCTGTTGTTAAAAAAAGTACAAGGCAATTGTACCAACGACATAAGTATAAGGGACCGCTAATCTAATAGTAAAAATGCCGAATGTAGAAGGGACTAGAATCTAGTCGCTTCCTCAGGATTCTTCCTATCCAGGATTGTGGTCGATCGTGAAGAAATGTTTGATTCTCATTCCTTTCTCTTACCTTCGTGAGAGAGGTTTCAGTGATGTTGCTGAACTAATTTCAGAAGAAAGAAGTCGACTCCAAATCGTAGAAAGAGGGGACCTGCGTCTTAACCTTTCTAAAAACATTGAACCAAACGTTCAGAAACTGGCTTTGAACCATCAAGCGCAAATATCTCACTGATGTTCTTGATTGATATTCCTTTTGTAGTGCATTATTTTTTTACTGTATTTTTCTTCATTTGTCTAATCAAGTGTACATACTTTAAAAACATAAAAGTGCATTTAAAAAATGCATGTCATTTTAATTTTTAAAAAAAGTCATGTTATCCTCAAACTAATTTGGTGTGAACAAATTACTCAAAAGTTTGGCCTTTTATAATCTCAGTAATCGTCTTCCATATACCTTAGAAAATTTACAAGATTTTCACAAAGGGGGCGGGGAAATTATTTTCTATCCTTAGGGGGGCGGTAGCTTTTAACCCTTATTCTCATAAAGTAGCATATATGCTACCTGGGGTTTTCCCCTACTTTCTGTTTGTTAAGTGACGTCAGCGAGTATGTTGCATTGTTATTTGTTAGAAGAACAGTATAGAAGCTTCGTTCAGAGTGAAAAAATGTACAAAGTTAAAATTATTTTTGTTTTAAAGGAAGGTAACTTGTTGGGATGTTGTGTTTGTGCATCATGTCTCGTCGTCTGTACAAGGAAAGTTCATTGAATTATTCATTTTTTTTTACCTTGAAAAATATTTTTTACATTTCTTATGTTCTGTAGTTTTGTTTTAAAAAATTGCTTAAGTTGTTGGATCACCACTGTTTTTGGAAAAAATACAAGCTAAAAACTGAAGGTTGCATATATGCTACCTTTTATAAAACTCTAATTAATTACTGCACTAATTATTTTAGAAAGGTTATGACACTAAATAATCTTTATTTTAGCTGTAAAAAAACAGAAAAAAATTGAAAATTAGAAAAATTAAAAAAAATCGATGATCATGAGAATAAGGGTTAAGGTTGAGAACCACTGGACTAGATGAATTGGTAGTTTGGTAAGAAATGTTGTCATCACTTGAAAACTTATCTTTGCCGTTCAAATAACTGCCAGAATAACCACAAATTCAAATTATATTTGAAATCTAATGTTTTGTGTTTTCACTACGTATATATTTGATACTACATACATTCTCTCTCTTGCGAAATACTGTTTCGTTAATTTGGGTGCATCTGAAGCAAAAAATTTAAGTATAGTAATGAGCATATTCACGTCTTGAATGACTACATTTCCAGCGGTACTGTTTATATTTTTGGTCCTGGTTTAATTACAATTGTTTCTGTTAATGAATAGCCGTTAATATTAAATCGTAATATTAAGGAATATTACAACTTTGACCTTTGAATGTTTGATGCATTTGCATACATTTGAAACATTCATGATAAATATAATCAGACAAAAATTTTCAGCAATATATCTCCATTTTTCTGTTTTCATAAATGAATTATATTTACTATATTTAAAATGTAACGAAATGAAAGAAAGTAATTACTAGTTTCATCACCATTTTAATAGAATTTTGAATAGGATAGACACTAACTTGCTAATTATAGTTTGGATATTATTTCAAATTTAATGAATATAAAGAATAAAAACAAGTTTAACGTAAAGCAATCTAAAATAGAACACACCAAACAAACAGACCGCGCATTGACAATGAAACCGAATCATCCAATGAAATCGCGGATATGCAAGAATGAATACTAGAAAGAGTTACGTCACCTGAAATGAGTCAATAGTGTAGAACCGTACAAGATTCCCAGAAAGGTCACGTGACTTTCCCGTCGATGTTGGTCACCTACTAGGTGTGCCAATGCGTAGTCCATATTATCTAACGTCTTTGATACCGTCGAAATTTGCAACGCTTTTTACTTCGAATTGTTCTCTAGTATTAAAACGCTGAGGCTGATTGTACTTCTTTCCTATTAGGTAAAAAAAGGTTTTTTCCTATTAGGTAAAAAAGGTTTTTATGTACATTGTTGAGGTGTTTTCAGAGAGGAATGCGTCGAGATAATTATGTCGGCAGGTTAATTTTGAAATTCTTTCGTTGGAATTGCACCGTTTCGTTTGGTGATTAGTTTAGCTGTGTTCTTGTTTGAAGGTATCCAAGAGTATGTCCGACATTTAAATTGAACGAGGTTTTGTACTATTTAAAAAATATATATTTAAGCGTTGTAAAAAGTTGTTCAGCATTCAAATGCATTGTTTGTGACAATGCAGTCATTTGTTCAAAAGGAATGTATTGTGAATTAAATAAAGTTTAGTATTTGATAACAACAGGTTTAAGTAATTTTTAACAAGTTCATATCGCTCAATATGCGGAAATGTTCTGAATCTTAAAAAATATCCTGACGATGTGAAAAGTAACAGACATGCTAATTTTATCCAAATGAATGCGCCGATTAATAGAAAAATTTTATTTACTTGTATATTTGTAACTTTTGCATATTTTAGCACTTTAATTCAAAAATTATGTGTCATTTTTTAGTGTATCTAAATGTATACTATTCTAATACTAGTAAATTGTATGTATTATGGCTAATATATTTTAAATGTATTGATTAAATATTCATATTTCAATGCTAAAATATTTTAATTTAAATAAACACAATCAGTAACAATGTGCTATTATTAAGATTATTTTAAGGCAGACCCGTACCTTGAAGGGCTTAATTTTTTATTTCTTAATATTTTCACTTAAAATTTTCAGCATATTTGAAAAGTATGACTATTAGAACAACTACGTTAAAAAAATAATTATTATTTTTATTTTATAGTTTATGGACAAAAAAGTTGACATTTTACCCCGATTTTTCCAAATATTTAAAACCCTACTCCTCCCTTAATTTTATAGATTCAAGTCTAATTTGTTTTTTACATCATTATACAAGTGTGTAAAACAAAACAATGGTGAGACATTTCGAAAATAATCAAAAATAATTTTTTGGCACAATTAATTGTCAAGGACACTCAATTTTTTTGAGAAAAAGAAAGCATTTTCAATGTAAAATGTATTTTTTTTTAAACTTAGACAATCATTTTTCATAAAAACTCACCATTAGTTTATATACTACATCATATGGAATAACACAAAAGAAAAACTAACTCAATAGGATGATTTTCCTCTGAGCCTTAGCAGTTTGAAGAAGGTGAAAAGCTCAGAAATATGTTTCCGAGAAAAACGCGGTTAAAGATTTTAGTTGTTATTGAAAGTACTTATACACGTTATTTAAATTGTAAGAAAAACACATGAACAAAACTGCTAACGGCTACCAAATTTGGACAACATAATATGTAAGGTATCATTTCTGATAATAAAATGTTTTTCGACAATTTCAAATTATTTTTTTGCTTTTCAAGGTACGGGTCTACCTTAAAGAGACATAGATATATTTAATGAGTAATAATTAAAGAATGACTCATATTCCATGCTTGGACAACATAATATGTAAGTATCATTTCTGATAATAAATGTTTCGACAATTTCAATTATTTTTCGCTTTCAAGTACGGTCTACCTAAAGAGACATAGATATATTAATGAGTATATTAAAGAATGACTCATATTCCATGATTTATGTCTGAAAATATCACAAAATTCTAGTCCCAACCATTCAATTCGTTAATGTATAATACTCGCTTCCCGATATTCTAAATATGCTAGCTACTCAGAATTCTTCGGACAATACACATGTAGCCGACTATCGCTTAAATGGGTGCTTGGCAAGGGTAAATCCGTCAATTCTACTAAATGCTGTAGTGGGCGTAATCTATTATGAGAAGTTTAATTCGCCCTGATGTAAAGTGTACTGTGGTTTAATTCAGTTATACAAGTTCATAAAACAGGGAGACATAGGGCTTGGGTTTTACCTTAAATAGCCGACAGAGAACTGATCGAATTGAATAAATCATGCTTTAAAGGAGTAGAAACATTATTTTTACAATAGAGTGTCAATGAGGAATGCTTTATCAGATTATGTGGTGGTTGTGGTGGTAACATATATATTCGGTTGTGTGCTTGGTCAGAGACCTTAAACTTCGTAAGTAGACAGACACAATCAGAAAACACACATTAGGGATCCATCTAATTTAGAGACAGACAACTAGAGGATCCCCAAATGTGTACCCAGAGTATGATTGTATGGAACTGGACTTTCGACCAACAGATTTATGAGAGTTATGTGGTTTATTCGAAGAGATAGAAGATTTTAAGAAGAATCTTGATAGTCATTGGAAACTGGTAAAGTATTAGATTTATTTTGGACTAACCTTGCTGGGCTCTGGCCTGTTGTTGGTCGACAATTTTTGTATTTGTAACGTTTCTGAGTGACTGAGTGATGCAAAGGAGTGTCAATACCAGGTTCTGTCGTCGTCCTAACCATCTTATAGGTATCAGATCGTCACTCGACTGTGATTCTAAATTATGACGCATGTCGCCAATAGCCCTCATGTAGCTCTTGTGCGACGTTGACGCAACCTGATCCTAACGATCTTATGAACTGGAGAAAAATCCTATCAATAGGTAAGAAGTACGCTGACAACGCTATTATTCAAGCATTGCGGATGATGAATTAAATTCGCGAAAATTGAGCTATTCTTTCAGTTGGATGCAACATAAATTTTTTGAATGGTTGACTTGAGAACAGTTTCATTCTAAAACCTCAATATAGCTTACAATTCATGATAAATTGCTAAAGTTGACAAACATCAACAGCTATTTTGTAGTCATTAGTTGCTAAAGTGGCGATACATGTAAAATCGATTTTTTGATTCCTAAAAGTAAATACATCCAAAAATATCTGCGAAATGAGACATATCGCAATTAGTGAAAAAAATTCTTCAATGCTTCACTCAATCGGCGCTTGAAGGGTTAGTAACTTTAAGCACTTATTCATCGAAACTATTTAATTGCGGACAAGATACTCAAAATGAACTCAATGAAATTTCTTATTTTTAGTATTAGTTGCTACTATGGTTAATTATTCGAATACCTTTAAACATGCCAAAACTGTTAAAAATTAATTTTTATTCATTTACGAAAACTTTCGAAAAGTTCAATCGACTTTTATTGAGATTGCGATTACACATCAACGATTTTTTTTAATCATGGAAAAATAAGTTGTAGGAACATTTATCGAAGGGAAAATTGATTGAAATTTTGCGTTATTCATTTGAAAAAACTACAGATATTTTTTTAATATAAGTGTTAAGGGGTACGAATTTAAAATCGATTTGTTTTTTTTATAAGTTAAAATAACATCTCAAAAATGCCTGCAAATTTTTAGAAATTCGCATTATTTATTGATTAAACAAATCACTTAAATGCTTCACTCAACTCGGCGCTTGAGGGCTTGTCACTTAGCCGTTTATCTCAACTACTTTTTTAATTTTGCGGACAAGATACTCAAATGTTCTCAACGATCTTATAATATTGGTATACGTCTGCTCTATAGTATTATCATCTAGTTGAACCTCAAATGCCAAAAATTTAATACAGTTGTTTACCAAAAACTTTGAAAAGGGTAAAAAAATCGAACTTTTATTCTGAGGCTGCCGATTTACAATTGTCAACTTTTTATTTATGGTTATAAGATGTAAGTTATGAACATTTCATATAAAATTTATTGAAATTTTGATTTATTTGAAAAAACTAAACAATATCTAATTTTTGTATTTTAATGTATAATGATAAACTACGGAATTTAACGATTATGTATTTCTTCCCTTTAATAACTCTCTGAAAAACATCAAAATTCAGATGGTTACATGTATCGCCCCTTCAATGCACGTTGCAAATGCCAAAAGTATGCACTGAGGGCATGAGGGGATTTATTCATTTAACGTAGTTCTTCGCTTCAGTACACGTTAAATTGGTGCTAGGTTTCACATGATATTGGTTGGTTTCACCATGATATTGGTTCCAGTAGCTGCACGCTGAATGTGAAAGGTTTCACTATTTTCGGTGTTGGTTGAACCATTTTTCTGGATTTGAACAAAAACCTGCGAAATGGTTCAACCGAATACCAAAAATATGGTGGAACGTTTCACCATTCTGCCGTTGCAGCTACTAGGAACCAATATCATGGTGAAACCAAGCACAAAATTTTTAACAGTGTACTATATTCTATGTTTCTGTATAGAAGAAAAAAACTCCGAAACTGCTGTCTCCATAAAAATTTCTTTATGTATCAAACCTCTAATTAGTCGGTAATCCAAATGTGCAAGCTACTTAGAATAAACCTCGGACAATTATGGTTATTTTGAAAGGTATGGCTAGTTCAAAAGTTGTAAATATCTTCTTATACATGTATACCCATTTATTTAAGATACGAATTTTATGAATAAGTAACACTATTGAAAAAAAATTTGTTGTATATTTGTATTATAACTGCAACTATGTTATGTTTGTTAACTGTATTCGTAACGTTGATAATAAAGGCAGTTCACCTCTAGCTCTCGTAAAACTAGCACGTCATAAATATAAAACATGGCGCAGCCGGTAGGATCATAAATATCAAACAATTATTAAAGTATCTTCTATATTTTGTTTATGACAGGTTTATTCGCGTTCAGTGCTATGATTCTATGTTTCTGTACGGAAGAAAAAATATCTAAAACTTCCGTCCCTGCCAAAATTTGCTTACGTATGACCCCTCTAATTGGACGGCATTCCAAATGTGCAAGTTGCTCAAAATAAACCTCGGAGAATTCAACGTATTCATGCATCAGACTGTCGCTTAACTAAATTTAATGTGCTTAGCACGAGGACACATCCATCAGTTGAACTAAATGCAGTAGTACACGTAATCTATTGTGAGAGGTTTAATTCAACCTGATGTACAGGGACTTTAGATGAAGGGTCAAGTTGCAAAACTCGCATTCTCCAAAGTATGACTAAGATATAGGAGAGAGTGGGGTCGATTGGGACAAATTTTTATTAACCTCTGTATTTCAGCAAAAATACAAGAATTTTAATTTTTTTTTTAACAATTTTATTTTCTTTTTTTTACAATAAACTGAACACTAGTTCACTTAAAAGTCGTTACACAGATGTTGAAACATTACCATATTTTAGTTGTTGAGAATTTTTAACAAGCATGTAAATGTCCCATTAGACCCCATATGTGGGGTCTAATGGGACAGGGTGCAGGGCTAATAGGACATGGTAAATTTTGTCTTAATTAAAATTTCAAAAAAGGGAGAATTAATCAGAAAATGACATGAAAATAAAATTTTAAAGCAAACACCATTTATATAATGTATAGATAATGAAATTTTATTTTTTAAAACAATTATTTCCCATTGAAAGGTAAAATATCAGTTATTGCTCAAAATCGAAGATGCTCCCATAATGTTTGTTGAATCATTGGAAAGGATAGTTTGGGTTTGTATTTTCTAAATTTTATCCCAAACTTGTCCTCTTTTTCAGGGTACGGGAATTTAAAAAGACCGTCTTTATCTTCAAATAGCTTACACGGGGTTAATCACTTTCTATTTCAGAAATCAATCCAACGTAATAAAGAACAGTTTGTTCTTGGTAAAATTTGCTAGAAAGCAAATTATTTACCTTCACCAAGCTCTGTTCAAATGCAATTAATGAAACTGCAGGTTGAAAAATGTCACCAATAAAGCTACTTGAACTGTCACTTATTATACAACGAAAACAGTTCAAAAAGTTTAAAATTAAAGTTTTAGAAAGTTTTTGGCAGCTGGACTGAATAAGATATTAGAGATTTATATAGATTCTTCAAAAGGAAGCATACAAATCTAGGTTTATTCGTGTCCCATTTGACCCCATAGTTTCTGTCCTATTAGACCCAACAGTGTTTTTTAAAAATGATCTAACACAGAAACACGTGTATTTCACCACATTATTTGACATCTAATATCTTAATCTATAATATGTCATCTACCTAAAACTATAGCTTAATTCATAGAAAGTTTTTATTTTATACTTTAAAAGTGAAAAAAAATATACACTTTTATCTAACTTTGGATTCTCCAAAACAATAAATTCTTCTCTCCACTTCAACTCATACGTTTAATGGCTGATCGTTGGTTGTTACTTATCGTTTTCAAAAATTAATCGATATTTTAAAGGATAAATATGTAATATTTCTCGCTTTTAAATAGAATGAAAATATTTCATATCAACGTACAAAGAAGCTCGTAGTAAAACATATTTGACGTCATTTCAAACTGATCGATGTCTCAAAAATAAACTTATTTTAATTTATTGTCTAAAAGAATTAAAGTTTCTCGAGCGATTGTTGCGAATGGCAACGGTGATTTAATTCTAATAAAAATGGCTTAATATGCTTTTTTAATGAGCATTCAATTTTTCAGTTTTTTACATAATTGAAGTACTTCGAATTCTTTTCTGAAATTTTCAATGTATTCTAATTTAGATGCGCTGAATTTTTTGACGTATCACGCTTGTCCGTAGCATTTGTAGTTTGGGGCTATGAAAGTGAGTGACAGACAGACGGACTGAACGATTGATACCTTCCACTTTTTACGTTATAAACGTAGTGTGGAAGCTAAAAAAAAAATATCACAATTGTAGAGCTTGGTGGAAGAACGTGCGAAGTGACATTTTTGAAATAATTCATATTTTTATGTCAATGAACACAATATTCTATCTTTTATAAAGATAAAAAATTTCCCCTTTTTCATAAACTTAAAAATAAGCTGATTTTGTACCATTTGCATGCACCGTTTCTAACGAGTTTAAGTGCAAACTAAAAGCTTTAAAGCTCATTTTTTCGCTGTCACCATTTTGTCACTTAGCACGTTCTTCCACTAAGCTCCTCAATTATAATAAAAAAGCTCCAAACAACCTTTTTTTTGCTTATTGCATATATATTTTTGTGAATCAGTCGCAAAGTACACTGTGAAAAATTTTGTACTTGGTTTCACCATGATATTGGTTCCTAGTAGCTGCAACGGCTGAGTGGTGAAATGTTTCACCTTTTTTTCGGTGTTTGGTTGAACCATTTTTCTGGATTTGGAAACAATAACCTGAGAAATGGTTCAACCGAATACCAAAAATATGGTTTAACGTTTCACCACACAGCCGTTGCAGCTACTAGGAACCATTTTTGGTGAAACAAAGTGCCTAATTTTTAACAGTGTAGTAGCATCCGTAATGAAACTATAGTACGGCTTGGATGTATATTTGTAAATTATTTATGTATAATAATAAAATACTAATTTTAATCCGACTTCCATTACCGAATAACGAAGCTAAAATGACCCAATATCTTGCATTGAAGCTCGAATCAAAGTCCTTTTTCTTCTATGATACACATTTAAAATCGCTTAAAAATAGCGTGACACGTCGCCATATTTTTACCTGCGAAATTCCTTACTATAATTCATTCATCGTATAGAATATTTCTCCGATCATTGAAGTGTGGGAACAAAAATAAGAAATTTCCTATGAAGATAATAGGAAGGAAATTATCTCTTTTTTTATATATATATTCTCAACAAAGTATTTCGACCATTTATTATGTACATATTTTTTATTTTCATTTTTAATCGAGCATTTTTTTTGGTTTGAATATTTGTGATGAATTATGTTTAGGTAAAATATGATGTAGTTAAAAATACGTTCAAGTGAAATATGGAATAGTTAAAATCCATTGGATTTGTTTTGTACTGGTAATTACAAATATCGTGCACTTACGTGTGATTGATCAAATCGAAAGTATTTTTAATAAATAATTCGAATTTAAATTTTTTTTAAATATTTTAATAATTTTAGTTAATTGATGAATTATAAAAAATACGTTATGTACTATCGATATTTGCATATTTAGGTTTTTAAAATTTGATGAAATATCTTTTTTTATTGTTTAAACACGTTGAGACATAATTGTTTTTAGAGAAAACAGTATTACTTATTTTTTTTATTGTTTAACTTCATAGTTCAATATGTACAAATATTATATTTTTAGATAAAAAATATTTTGCTTACCAGATACTAGTGCTTTAAATGCATTTAAAAAGGCAATTTTTAGTCGACAATTATTCTACCACTTCAAAGGATTTTAAGTAATGTTAAATAATTTCAATGAATTATTGTTAAAAATTGGTAATTTTTTTCACTTTGATAAACACACTCATTATACAATATACACATAAAAATTCATTCACCATTCATTGTATAACATAAACTATTTAAATTTAAATGTTTTGGTTGATTTATTTGGAAAATTAATGAAAATAACAATTCATATATTCTTTGAATAAATTATTGAAAATTGACTGCTAATTTAGAAACTAATCTAAATCCTCAAACATTTGTTTTTTATTTGAAAAAATATGTTTATGCCTATATTTAAACAAATATTTTATTTTAAAATTGCCATTTAAAGGCTGTTTTTAATTTGACCAAAAACACGACGCTGGTTCATTCAGATATTAATGACGTCACGTAGTAAATTTTTAAGAGACTGCCATTTTTATTATTTAATCTAAATTTATTCGTTAGTGTTTTTCATATGTTAATATAGTTAATAGTAAGTAAATTTATGTGAGGGGTAGCGATTAGGTGGTAGAAAATCCGAAACGGAGATTTTGTGTTTTCTATACGATTTTGAGAGTGCCGATTCTAAAAGACCGGTTTTTGAGTATTGGTCCGTCCGTCAGTCTGTCTGTCTGTCTGTCTGAAACCAGTATACAGCTCAAACTAAGAGATACGAACATCAAATTTAGTATGCGAGTTTTTAATACCCATTAGGACTTCATAATAAAATTTTCAAGAAAATCTCATATGCTCTAAAGGTAGCTGCAATAGAACGTTTGCGATTTTAAAGGTGTTGCTGAAAAGCGATAAGAGATTCAAACTTCAAATTTGGTATTCGAGATTTCAGGACCTGTCGGAGATCATATACAAAGGTAAGCTGTCATCGAACTTTTTAGCCTACTTTTCTTTTTTTTTAATTTGAAAGAATTTAGAAAAATGAAAAAGTAGGTATTGACATGCGGTCGATGTCCGTCCGTCTGTCCGGACCCCCTTCCAAAATCGGTTCTATCATTCGGATCTTAAAAATTCTTTTTTTTTGTTAGAAAGCTATGACCTTGGTTACCCAATTTTCATACTTTTTGTCCGCCTGTCTGTACGTCCGGACGGACAAAAATCTACTATCTGTCGGCGATTTTCCCATTGAATTAGCATTGAAATTCAATTTTGAGTCATTTAAATCACTGTTGCCAAATCAACAATGGCATGAGCAACTTTAATTAAAAATATTTTAAGCAAAGTAATTTATTCCTGAATCATTTTGGAATGACGTCATAAAATGTAGCACAAAGTGATTCTTTCTTTGTTCATTAATTGTTTACCAAGAAAGCGGCAAGGCATATTTTTTGCATACAATTCTGCTTAGTTTTAATTTGCGTTTATTTTTTTAATGCAGCTTGGAGTAATCTCATTATTTTTGTTATTAATAAATATTTAATTATTCTTCGAACTACAAATAAATCGAGCAGACAATTAATAATATTAAGTTAATTTGCGAAAGAATATTAAGGAAAATAGTTGATTTTGGCTTTTAGAAGTTTAAATTATAGCTGGATGCTGTATTTAGCGATTTTTTTCTAATATGTGTAAATCTAGTGTAGAAACGATTGTTGATGATATTTACTATTATGAACCCAGTTGATTCCCGATTAGAGTTTCAGTAAGTATTTGAGTAACAGGAAAGTATGCTATTTTAGTTCTTTAAAAACTTCTTTTTTAGTTTTAAAGGGATATTCACATTACTTTATAGGGTAGATTATTGCCTTTAAATGTGCATTGCTTTATTAAAAGTCGATTGAAAGCCGTGTAGTATAACAAACCTCTGGTTTTCTTATCAATTATATGATGTTTAACTCAAGTAATAAAACTTTGATTAATTCTTAAAATAGTGACATTTAGTACTAGTAGGGATAGTTTTAACTAGTAGTATCAGGGGTATGTGTTGTTTTTTCCACCTATTGCCCTTTTCAACATATTTTGCGTGATATTCAGATATTAAAGGATAATAGTTAAAGGTGACGATTATCGGAAACTTACGTGCATCTGAATCATTAATATCTCGCCAAGTAGGCAAATTGCCAATCGCAACTCTTCAATGACTATGATAACATTTATGTAATACAATATAAAATTAAGAGAAATTCGTGAACATTGTTTTTCTATTGTTATTGTATAAAACTGGGATTTATAATTTAGATAGCGTAAACAATCATTGGAGGGAAAAGTTACCTTGTATAAAAAGTTGGCCAGGTGTCGGCTCGTCACTTGACTGTGGTACTAAAATACGGCCCCCGTCGCCAATAGCCCTCCTGTAGCTCTAGTGCGACGATAATTCAAACTAAACTAAACTAAATAAAAAGTTGGCGTGAATATTAAAATTTAAAAAAATAAATACCTGATTGTGCATTTTTTTAACTTTATTTTGCAGGTTTTTGATACTTCAAATGTATAATTTGTTTCACTAGTAAGCTTTAATTACTAGAATCAATGAGTATATATTAGTTCTTTAAAAATGTATTACGAACCTTTGTCAAGTTAATTAAAAACATTTAATAACTTGGTCAATTAAATGCAAAATTATAAATGCAAGTAAAATAGATTAATTATTATTAGTTGACAGAAAGATATGATAACATTAGTGCCGATTTCTATGTTTAAATGAATACATAATTCAAACAAAAATAATTTGCGTTTCCTATCCTTTCGTAGATATGGACCTCGTCACTTGACCACGGTTATAAATAATGAATTTCGTCACCAATACTCGTCAACGTCGTGAAGCTTGAATGCGACGTTAATTGAACATATATTGGAGTTTATTATTTCATTCGAATGTTAAACTGTTAATTTGATCATCTGTAAAACCGTTTTCGTTATCATAAGACATTTGTATCGGGAAAACAACATGCAGTGTGTTTAGAGTTAAGCGAGATCATGGAAAAAATATATATATTTTGGCGTCTGACTTCTTGCATGTTTCACTCAAGGTAATAAGAAATGAATTATAAAAAATTATTTAGTCTTTCTTCCTTTTTCAGATTATTATTACTTTTTTAATTAAATGTACTTACTCTGATGTCATTATTACGTGCTTTTAAGCCACCTAATTGAGTAGCGCATTGCTTTTTTTTTCTACTTATAAACTATAATTTTTCGAATGTTTATGAATTTGTTCCCAAGTGTTAAAAAATAAGAATAGAAACGTAACAAAAGAACATCTGTCCACTGAAAAAACATCGTCAAAATTGTTTTATAAAACTTTCACTGGCTTGTTTTACGTGACCTTGAGTCATTCCTGGTTTCATTAGTGGTATCGGTGATTGTTAGTATAACAAGGTAAGATCCACCCACAACATTGATTAACCAATATAAACCTTATTTTCATTCCTGTAGAACTGCTGCCACTCAAGACATAAAACATGTCCATTGTTTAAGAGGGACTGTCAATACCATAGAGCTAATGCATTAGTTTTGAAATCACAACTTTTGCAAAAGAATTGCCTTGCCATGTTATCCCATTTTCACCAGGTATGGGAATCATCATAACATCAATTTAAAACAAAATTGAAAGGAAAATAGCATCCGGTTATTTAATTATTATTGATAAACTTTTAAAATATTGTCGCCATCTGCTGTATATTTTTGGCATTTTAAAACTTCAAAAATATATAATTAATTAACTAGATAACATTTCCTTTTCAAATTTGTTTCATTTTGATGTTATGTCGATTCCCATAGGGAAAATGGCTAACATGGCAAAACAATACTTCTGCGGAAGTTGTGATTCCAAAACTAATGCATTAGCTCTGTGGAACTGACAATCCCTCTTAAGTTTATAAAACTTTATTATTCATCATTTCTCGATTATTCTATTAACAATGTATCCTTATAAACACACAAATTAACCATTCGCTGCATCAGACATAACTTCCACTTGCAGTTAGAGGAGTCACAAAAGTAGGGTAATGAAGCAAACATCTGAAATTAAAGTTGTTTATTTAAGTTAATCGCGGTAATCACGTTAACATTCCAGAAACCCCATTAGGTAGTTTCTTCCACGTCATTTGTGGTTAATTTGACTTTTCTTTCCCTTTATCCTCGTGGCCCATTGATTAAAGAGAACTTTGGAAGACCGAAATAGGTTTGTTAGGAAATGTTAATTGTAACAGAGATATAGGATTTTGTAAATAAAGGAAGACTTAACTGTTAGTTTGTAACTATTGTGAAAATTACATTGTTGATTGCTCTTGAATGGTTAGTGTATATTGACCTGAGCTAAATATTGCAAAGTTACGTTTAGTACTGTTTTAAGGGGATTTTTTTTAAACCTTTCACTCCTAATGATTCCATTTGGAATCATCAAACTTGCTATTTTTTCTCAAAAAAGTAAACTAGCACAATATTTCAATTTTTTTTTATTCTCCATACATATTTTTTATAAAGTTATATTTTCTTTTTGTATCGTTAGATGAAAGAATTATCTATTTTTAAGAATTAAATTATGTTTGATATAGTTTAATAAAAATATCTGAAAATCATGGTAAAAAAATCACTCTGAAACAATTTTATTAAATGAATAGGCAATAAATTCGTCATGCTTGCATTTTTAAATGTTTAATAATTTAATTTTAAGTATTGTTTAACAAATAAAGTTTCAAAAAATTATTGTTATAGTTTTTTAAAAGTTAAGAATCCAAAAACAATTTCCATAAATTTTAGTTTAAAATATAAGATTTTATTTTCATGATTTTCATTATTTCATTCTGAATGCATAAATTTTAGATTTTTAGAATAAAAAAATAAAAAGTTGGAATGGAAAGGGTTAAATAATCCAAATAGATACTCAACTAAAACATTTTTTAATCTATTTTTTTTTAATATTTTGAGCTTTTTCAACAAATAGGCTATACAGGAATCAAACCTGAGGGCAATAAGCTTTCCCTCAGCCGAAAAGTTTTTTTTTCTGATTTTTTTTTAAACATTTTTACATAAGCGTGACTTTCGTTTTTATCACCTCACGTGAGAGTCGAATAAATTATTCAAATTGGTTCTTGTCAGATTTCAATAAATCTCGGTTACACGAAGAAGTTTAACAGTATTGTTTTCTGGTAAGGGGACTTAATACACAAAATATATATATGTTTGCTTTAAATTAAGATTGGCATAATATTTTAGACAAATAGGTGTACAATGGTCAAAAACAGATATTGGTTTATGTACAAAAACAAATTTTATAATATCGTGCAAAAAAACTAACTTTTCCAAATCAATAATCGTGGCAAAAGTGATGCTTTTAACGAAATCGTGTTTCAAAGTTACTTTTACGCACTAGTGCGACAAAGTAAATAAGAGCATCTGATTGGTGTAAAATTCTTGATTTGAGCGTGATATTTTATTCGGCGACTTTGGGATTGGTGGAAAATTCTTTATTTGAACGTGATTCTTTATTTGGCGTCTTATTTCCAATGCCAGTCTAAGAAATACTTTTTGTACGTGATTTTAAAATAATCATTAATATGAATAATCGCCTTCAAATCATTTGAACGTGATAATAAAATAATTAATAATCCAATCAATAAATGCCAATTTAATAAATACTTTTTTTTACACGTTATTATAAAAAAAATAGTGTACGACAACACGTTGAAAATAGCCTTTTTTAAACTCGTGGGTTTATTTCACTCGCTCATACCTCGCTCGTGAAATAATTTATTCAACTCGTTTAAAAAAAGCCTTACTTTTCCCACTAGTTGAATAAATTACTATAATATATTAAATTATTTAATTAAAAAAAATATTACTACATATTTTAAAACATTTTTTATACTCCAGAATAAATTATTATTTTCAGTAATTTTCTTAAGTAGAATTAATTATATATTTACACAGTAATATAATTCAATAACTTATGAGATTTAATATTTTTAAGCAAGGTATATTTTCGAAAAAAATATTACAGTGGATTAGCACCTAAATTTCATTAAAAAAATAAGAATTCGAAACTTTTATTTTATTTAAAAAATCTATCAAATAGCTTTACTGTGCATCCATAATTTCTATTCAATATACTCTTATGTAAATTAAAAAAGATTTATTACTGGAGTGTTTCATATATAATTGTAAGAATTATTAGAAATCCAGTTTCATTTGTATTTCTATACACCAAATTACATTTCTTACTGTGATTTCGCATTTTATTTTTTCCTCATCCTTTTAGATTCCACATTACGTTTATAACGTAAAAAGTGGAAGGTATTATAATCGTTCAGTTCGTCTGTCTTACTGTACATCACCCACTTTCATAGCCCAAATTACAAATGCTACGGACAAGTGTGGTACGTCAAAAAATTCAGCGCATCGAAATTAGAATACATTAAATATTTCAGAGAACAATTCGAATTCGAAGTAATTTAATTATTTAAAAAAAAACTGCAAAATTTAATGCTCATTTAAAAAGCATAGGAAGCCATTTTTATTAGAATTAAATCACCATTGCCATTCGCAACAATCGCTCGATAAACTTAAATTCATTTAGACAATAAATTAAAATAAATTTATTTTAGTGACATCTGTCAGTTTGAAATGACGTCAAATATATTTCACTACGAGATTCTTTGTACGTTGATATGAAACGTTTTCATTCTATTTAAAAGCGAGGGATATTACATATTTATTCTTTAAAATATAGATTAATTTTTGTAAACGATAAGTAATAATTATTGAATTTTCGAAATAAAATTTAAATGAAACTAGTCAAATTTAGCATAAAAATGTTTAATATAGAATTAATGCTGTGTTTGGCGCCTTTTTACCTGTTAAACACAACTGTTGTGTGGAAGCGGGTTAAATGACAGATTCTGTTACAAACCTAATTTTTTTGGTTAGAGATTGGTTTGGAGACGCGCGGTCATTCGGGCTCATTCGCCATTAAAATATAGCTCCAAACCTTATATTATACCTTACAGAAAATAGAGCAACAATATTTGAATATTCTTACCTTTATAAGTATTTCAAGCTTAACAATGTTACATTCTACAAGATACCTCCAACACTACTAATGATAACGACTTAATTTACTTTTTTTTTCTAAATGCGTTAGAAAAATATGCATTATAGTTGTTACTCCGCTCTATTTTTCAGGAAACTGCTATAACTTCTTACAAGCAAAGCTTTTAAGCTAATTAGTGAATTAGCCTTAATTATCACACAAAGTAAAAATATTATCACGCAATTTAACTTAGCCGTTCCGTTTAATAGCGTTTGTAAAATTTTTATACGGCTAATGTCTAACTATCGTGCTTAAAACATAAATTTAACGTGTGTCTACAAAGATAAAAAAAAGTCTTTAATTTAATTGGATTTCTGTTTTTGTGGTAACAATCACTCGAACTAGGTAGGGGAGAGTAGGGGCTAATGGGACAAGGGAAAAAAACGGAGAAAAATATACTTTTTTACAAATCTTTCTACACTACAACATTGTAACAGTTAGACTTCATATTTTAACAACCAAACATTAGCCATTAAAAGCATGTGTTGAAGTGGAGAGAAGAATTGTTGTTTTAGAGAATCCAAAGTAAGTTAAAAGTGTATATATTTGTACACTTTTTAAGTATTAAATAAAAACTTTTCATGAATTAAACTATAATCTTAGGTAGAAGACATATCATAGATTAAAATATTATATGTCAAATACTGTGGCGAAATACACGTGGTTCTGTGTTGGATCATTTATAAATAATAGCACGGTGGGGTCTAATGGGACAGAAACTGTGGGGTCTAATAGGACACGAAAAAACCTAGCTTTGTATGCTTCTCTTGAAGAATCGATATAAATCTCTAATATCTTATTCAGTGAAGTTGCCAAAAACTTTTTAAAACTAATTTTAAACTTTTTGAAGTTCAAGTAGCTGTATTGGTGACACATTTTTCCACATTTCCCTGCAATTTCATTCATTACATCTGAACAGAGCTTGGTGAAGATAAATGATTTGTTGTAGGTAAAATTTGCTAGAAAGCAAACTATATTCTTTGTTACGTTGGATTGATTTCTGAAATAGATGGCTATTTGAAGATCACATAATTTGAAAAAGAGGACAAGTTTGAGATAAATTTTAGAAGATTTAGTTACAAAGCTATCCTTTCCAGTGATTCAACACAAATTATGGGAACATCTTCGTTATTGAGTTTTAACTTTGATATTTCACCTTTCAATGGGAAATAATTGTTTTTTTTAAAAATTCATTATGTAAATGGTGTTTGCTTTGAAATTTTATTTTCAGGTCATTTTCTGATTCCTTTTCCAATTTTTAAACTTTAATTAAAGTAACATTTACCATGCCCCATTAGCCCTGCACCCTTTCCCATTAGACTCCACATATGGGGGCTAATGGGACATTTACATGTTTGTTTACCATATTTTAGTTGCTGAGCATTTTATTGTTATAACATCTGTCGAATGACTTTTTAAGTAAACGAATGTTCAGTTTATGAGTTTATAAAAAAATTTTAAATTCTTACATTTTTGCTGAATGAAATACAGAGGTTAATAAAAATGTGTCCCATTAGCCCCCACTCTCCCCTATACCATTATTCTTTACAGCAAATATTTAAATTACTTTATTATCTTACTTAAGTGCCATTCGCTTAAACTGTAAAAGAAATATGAAAATGATAATTTTCATTCCTCTCTGTCTTTACATTACTTATAAAAACCATTGAAAATGTAACCCAATGAAAATTAGTTAAATAAAAAAATCCTTTTTTTACTTCAACCATTATTCCAATACTGTTTTCATATACTTGTATTAATATTACAATGAATCATTATTATATCATCCATTGCTTGTTTTTTAGTTGTTAGAACTATTGTAATAAAATACATATTGTAACATGTAATAAAACATGTAAATAATTATAATAATAGTTTGTGATAAAATAGTAAGATTTTAAGTTTAAATTTTGAATATTTTATACAATGTATTTTTAGTAATAAGGATTTTTCTTTTCTTTTTAGGTAAGAACTTTTTAAATATTTTTATGAAAATGTTACGAGGTAAGATTTTATGTACTCATGTTCTATGAATGCATTGCAAAATTTAATTTTGATTTGAACTTGAAGTTATTTGTATCAACATTTAATCAAACATTATGCGGGAAACTGAATTTCATACATCAAACTATACGAACGTATAGTAACATATATAAAAAAGGTTCATTTTTTCAAGTGAATCCTAAGGAAAGTTGGGAATTTTTAACTCAGTAACTGTGTAGAACCCTTTCCAATCAACTAAATTAAAGCGATATATAATCCACTGAAACAAATCTTGTTACTTTAGTGATGTCTAGCAATATTAAGTGTGCATGTCTTTTACTATAGTTAAATTTTCTTATACACTGTTAAAAATTAGGCACTTTGTTTCACCAAAAACATGACTCTTAGTAGCTGCAACGGCTGTGTGGTGAAACGTTAAACCATATATTTGGTATTCGGTTACCATTTATTAGGTTTTTGTTTCCAAATCCAGAAAAATGGTTCAACCAAACACCGAAAAAGGTGAAATATTTCACCATACAGCCGTTGCAGCTACTAGGAACCAATATCATGGTGAAAGGAACCAATATCATGGTGAAACGAAGCACAAAATTTTTAACAGTGTACCTTGTTTCCGTAAAACTTATTACAACTATTTATGCAAAAGTAACAAGCTATTAGATTGAAATTTTATTAATTTTATTACGAATCCATAAATTTATCCGCTATTAAGATATTTTTAGAAAAAATCCTGTTATCACCTTGTTTACTATTTTTACTTTACTTTAGAGGTGTCTAGCAACACTATGTGCATGTATTTATCTTAGACAAACTTTCTATATCTTGTGCCCGTAAAACTTATTAGTTAAACTATAACTAATAAGACTAAACTATTTATGAAAAAAGTAACAATCCAATATATTGAAATATTTATTAACTATATTATGTATTCGGAAATTCATCCACAATTAAAATATTTAAACTTGAAATCCTGTTATAGCCTTGTTAATAACTTGTCCAAAAAGTTTGTTTCTTGGATAATTTTCCCATTTACAAATTTCGCCAAACCCAATATTATCACCAAGCAATATATGTGTTAGCAAAATTTAAATTAAATAATAATTAATAAACAATAGTAATATAATAAACAATAATATAAATATCACCATAAAAATGTAAATCAAACTAAATACTATAATACTTGTGTACAAAGTAATATAAAAAAAGTAATAATGAATACAATTTATAATATAATATCTGTGCAAATTATTATCATGTTTTATTTTTTGTCATAGAAAAACTAGCGCCAAAGGACTCAGTGAGCGTTGAAGGGTCTTTCAGTAGTTTACTTATAAAAGGGTTTTTTTTTTTTTTTGCTAGTTTAAACACATCAAAATGCCAATTTATGTACCAATTCAAAACACCATACCCTTTAAGCCCAAAGTTAGGGGAAACATAAAAGAACATTATGTAAATGTCCTTCCTCATTTTCTAAAACAACTTGAGTAGAACACTGGAACTTTAAAAACAAAAACCACCACGCATTATCTATTTTTCAATTGGTAAAATCTCTCCTAGATGTCTTATACCGAACATTATCTTCTTATATTTTTGTAGTTGTTTTTTTTTTACAAGAAAATATTTCAAAGACGTATTAAATGAAGTAGACCACGAATATAATATTAAAAAAGATCATGCATGGAAGGGAACCAAGATGAATAGGTGATTTCGCGAGAAAGGTTGCTATTTTTGGCGACTTATCACTGATGTTCGTGTGAATAACGACAAAAAATTTATATCCATTTTTGTTCTAGTTTTGCATTGTATATGTTCACTAAATAACTTTTTGGTGAAAAAAAAATGCTGCCAATTTATAGTACTTATAAAACTTAAACGCTGTTTTGAACAATGTAAATTTTCCATAGTCTGAAAAACCCGCTATATACCTACACAAACCCACGTGACTTAGGAAATGAATGTTGGCTACCTTAAGGTTTGCCAATGCTTACTCAATTTTCATCTTAGGTCGTTGTTTCGTTTTTAGTTTCTGGGGTAAAAGAATGCATTGCAAATGTATAAGGGATATTGACTGGAAAACTTTTGGATACTGTCCAATTTAAAAGAAAATTATTGTACTATTTTTATTGTAACTATTTTTTAGTTTATGGTTTCTTTTTCTGTTTGTTTCTGTATGGCAATGAGGTATTCTGAGTACTTCAAATCCCTAAAACGACCTTTAGTTTTCGAATGTTTTAAAAAGTATCAAAATATGCAGTAGAAATATTTTTCTGTATATTTATTTTTTGTTGTGGTTAGTTTTGAAAACCGAAATAAAATTTTTGAATTAATTTGGGCATAAAAGAGAGGATTTCTGAATGTTTTAAAATTTTATATTACCAATTGTATGATATTTATATTGACACCTGATAATCAAAGATGTGAATGAAGAACAATTTTTACATGAATTATAAAGCTTAAATTTCCATTAAGAAGGATTGTCAGTCCCATAGAGTTCATGCATTAGTTTTGGAATCACAACTTCCGCAGAAGTATTGCTTTGCCATGTTAGCCCTTTTTTTTTTGTCGTGTCCATGAGAGTCAAACTCTATATGTGTCCGTGAATTTTGATAATTTCTTCTACAACTTGCTTGATGTTGTCTCCATACGGATCTAGCATAGTCACAGTACTCCAATCTTTCTCAGCTGGCGCTCATAGCCGACACTCATAGATGTGAGTAGGCGTAAGCTGTGTATCAGGACAATGTTCACAGCTTCTATAGATCTTCTTGCCATCTCCATCTATCTTCATACCCTGTGGTGTCCGTTCTCAGCCTAGTTATGGTTTTAAGAGTAGATCTGTTCGCACACAGAAAAGTTTTGTTGGGAAAATTTTTGGATTGTTTCTCTAATTTATTTGCTTAACAATATTTTCGTCACAAAAGCGAGTATTTTAACACAAACTTTGCTGAGTAAGCTCGCCTGTATTGGCTGTTTCTACTGTGCTCGGCGCCTTCATCAACGCAAATCAAAATTAGCGCCTAAGTCATTATCGTCTAAAATTATTGACTGTTTTTCAAGGAACTTCGGGCCGTAGTGAGCAGTGTCAGCGTCTCGTCAGAGTCTGGCATCATGAGTCCGTACTGAAGACCTCGAGTATATGCGAGTACGTGCTCGTTAAGCTGTTTGTTGGAAAGTTGTGTCTCATTGCTCTTTTCGGTTTGGCGCATTTGTGATCCAAATATTCACTATCTTGGTACGGACCAAATTTTTGGCGCTATATTAGCCATGTTATTTGTTTTTAACAAATATTTTTTTCTGCAGTTATTTCAGAGAGAAGTGTTTGGTCTGAATGGATTTTTCTCTAAGCTTATATCTGCCACTGCATTCGCATCCTGAAGAGAAACATCACTGCAGCTAGTGTTGAGGTCTCTGCCCTCCTTGGCCAATCTATCCGCAGTTTCATTATCTTCTATGTCGACGTGTGCAGAATCCACTGGAGGATGCAGGTCTTGTTTATAGTCTGAAGATCTTAAAGACCTGAGATGATTTTTTGGGTGATAGAAGAATGTCCTTTTAGAATTGCTTGGAGGGCGGCCTTTGAGTCGCAAAATATTGCTAGGCCCTTAGCCTGCTTGGAAGTGGGAAGGGCCTTATAGATATTTAGTGCCTCCAGAATTGCCCTCAGCTCACAGGTGAAGTTAGAGGCTATGTTTCCCGCACCATATTTGCCCTGGTGAAACACACCATCTGAAATAGTTAAAAACACACCGGCACCCCCGTTGGTGATGGTATGTTAGCCCTTTTTCCCCAGGTATGAGAATCAACATAACATCGAAATGAAACAAATTTGAAACGAAAAATTTATCTAGTTATTTAATTATATATTTTTGAAGTTTTAAAATGCCAAAAATATACAGTAGATGGCGACACTATTTTAAAACTATATTAATTAATAATTAAACAACCAGATGTTACTTTCTTTTCAATTTTGTTTTAAATTGATGTTGTGGTGATTCCCATACTCGGTGAAAATGGGATGACATGGCAAAGCCATTCTTTTGCAAAAGTTGTGATTTCAAAATTAATGCATTAGCTCTATGTGACTGACAGTCCCTCTTAATCACATCTTTATTTTTGTTTCAGTTATTTAAAAAAAATTATTATTTTCACAATTTGTATAGTTAGAAAATTGAATAACACGATATATTGTTCTGCGAAATGCAGTACGTTTGGTCAAACTACATATAATGACTAGGTAATAACTGCAAATTTGAATTTTTCAAAATGTTAGCAAAACGCTTTGTTTTTCCGCTCTTTGGACTGTTCAGTAATATTACAAATGTTAAAAAAACTATTTGTTAAAACTAAATGTTAAAAAATGAATGAATAAATAACACCTATCTGCACTGTTCTTACGGACATGAAAAATTAAGAAAATTGTTCTTTTTGCAAACTTTGTTTAGAGATTTTTTGTTTTAGATAGATTTTTTTTATGTTTCATGTAATATAAATATAATGTTCATCGTTATAAATAAAAATAGAAGAAGGACAAAAACAGTCGTATTTTATTTTCTTTCAGAAATTTAATACTTTTCCAAGATTAACCATAAAAAGTTATTTTTGTGTTCAATCCTAATTGATGTCTATTAAGTAAGTTATCAATTGTTTTTCGGGTTTTTTTTATGTTAGTTACAAAAGTAAATTTTAATGTTCATTTCTGCTTAACATACTTTTTATGAAATTATGAATTATATCTATTTTTATATCATATAATTTGTTGTCAATTAATCGATAAAATTGGTGAAATATGCGAAATTATAAAACAAAAACTTCAAATTTGCTGGAACTTCCTTTTTCTAGGTTCAGTGCGGTTATTTTTTTAATCGAAATCAGTTTTTTTTATACAAAACTCTTTGTTTAAGTATTTTCCCGTTTTATTGATGTACAATAATGTTAAACTGAATTTAAAATATTTAATTTAAAAAAAATAAATATTTTTTGTAAACTGTTTCCTTAATCAACGAAACAGTATAGTTAAACTCATAGTTTCCTTGCACAGAAGCCACGACCTTGGACGGAGCTATAAAACGCGCGGAGCAATCAGATAAAGACAAAATAAAACGGATGAAATTTTCTCTTTCATCTGATTGCTCCGCGCGTTTCATAGCTCCGCCCATAGTCGTGGGTTCTGTGCAAGGAAACAATGAGTTTAACTATAATCAAATTTCTTTCAACAATAAATAATAATGTTTAATGTTCTCTATCGTTAAGAAAACACCATACATATACAATCGATCGAAACAAAATTGCAAAGAGTAACTGACATACGACTTCCAAAAGCCAAAAATCCCCTGTGAAGACTCTTTTTCTAGGTCGTTTTCTTCACCCCTTTGAGCGGTGTCTGATTACATCGTTAGGGAATTTTTCGTGTGATCTTTTGATTGTCTTCAATTAATTTATCAAACGATTAGAAATAATTATTGAATTTTCGAAAGAAAATGTATGAAACTAGCCTAATTTAGAATGTAAATGTTTAATATAGAATTAATATTGTGTCTGGAGTGTTTTTTCTCTGTTGAACACAAATTTTGTGTATAAGCGGGCTAAGTGACAGATTCTATTACAAACCTACTTGTTTTTAATCAAAATAATTTAATTTGTTTTAATAACTTTTTGTTTAAATATTTCTCCTTTGAAATTACGCATAGTATTGTTAAACTTAATCTAAAAGACTCAAATTCAAATTCTTTAGTTTAAAGATTGTAAAATATTTGTTCTTTATCATCAAAAATATTACTAAAATTCATTTTAACAATAAGTAATATTATTTTATATACTCCATTGTACACAAATCACCATATATGCAATCAATTGACACAAAATTACAAAGATAACTGACAACTCCCATAAGCCAAAAATCCCCTGTGAAGACCCTCTTTCTAGGTCGTTTTCTTCACCCCTTTGAGCGGTGTCTGATCACATCGTTAGAGGATTTTTTGTGTGATATTTTGATTGTCTTCAATTAATTTTTCAAACGATTAGAAATAATTATTGAATTTTCGAAAGAAAATGTATGAAACTAGCCAAATTTAATGTAAATGTTTAATATAGACTTAATACTGTGTTTGGCGCGTTTTTTTTCCCGTTGAACACAAATGTTGTGTGAAAGCCGGTTAAGTGACAGATTCTGTAACAAACCTACTTGGTTTTTTTTTACAAAAATGTTAGTTTAAATATGTTTCCATTGAGCTTACTTATAGTAGTGTTAAAATAATCTAAAACTTCTTTAGTTTAAAAAATTCTTAAATAATGTTTTAGGAAACTTTGCTTCCTTAATCAACAAATACATTAATCAAAATCATTTCAACATTTAATAACATTAATTAATGTTCTCTATCGTTCCGAAAACACCATATATACAATCAATCGACACAAAATTACAATGATAACGGATATAAGACTCCCATAAGCCAAAAATCTCCTGTGAAGACCCTCTTTCTAGGTCATTTTCTTCACCCCTTTAAGCGGTATCTGATCACATCGTAAGGGGATTTTTCGTGTGATCTTTTGATTGTCTGGAAAAAACTTTTTGTTTAAGTATTTTTCGTTTGAATTTACGTATAATAATGGAAAATGCTTTGAAATAAATCCTTTAAGTAAAAAAAATCTTAAATAATTTGTTGGAAACTGTATCTAATTAATCAACAAACATATTAGTACAATTCATTTCAACAATAAACAATATTGATTGATATTCTCTATTATTAAGAAAACACCATATATACTATCTATCTACACAAAATTACAAAGAATAACTGACATACGATTACCAAAAGCCAAAATCCCCTGTGAAGACCCTCTTTCTAGGTCGTTTTCTTCATCCTTTTGAGCGGTGTCTGATCACATCGTTAGGGGATTTTTCGTGTGATCTTTTGATTGTTTCAAATAATTTTGCAAACGATAATAAATATATTGAATTTTCGAAAGAATATATATAAAACTAGCCAAATTTATAATGTAAATGTTTATTATAGAATACTGTATTTGGCGCGTTTTTTCCTGTTGAACACAAATGTTGTATATAAGCGGGCTAAGTGACAGATTCTATTACAAACCTATTTGTTTTTAATCAAAATAATTTAATTTGTTTTTAATAACTTTTTGTTTAAATATTTCTCCTTTGAAATTACGTATAGTATTGTTAAACTTAATCTTAAAGACTTAAATTTAAACTCTTTAGTTTAAAGATTGTAAAATATTTTCCCTTTATCATAAAAAATATTAATAAAATTCAATTCAACAATAAATAACTTTGTTTAATGTTCCCCATCGTTAAGAAAACACCATATATACAATCGATCGGAACAAAATTACAAAGAGTAACTGACATCCGACTCCCTAAAGCCAAAAATTCCCTGTGAAGACCCTTCTTTCTAGGTCGTTTTCTTCACCCCTTTGAGCGGTGTCTGATCACATCGTTAGGGGATTTTTCGTGTGATCTTTTGATTGTTCATTAAAATGCAACGTAATAATAGATTGAATTTTCTAGAAGTAATATATAAGCTAGCCAAATTTTATAAGAAAATGTTTATATATGAATACTGTATTTTGTGCGTTTTTTCCTGTTGAACACAATGTTGTATATAAGCGGGCTAAGTGAAGATTCTGTTACAAACCTATTTGTTTTAATCAAAATAATTTTAATTTGTTTTTAATAACTTTTGTTAACATATATTCCCTTTGAAATTACGTATGTTATTGTTAAACTTAATCTTAAGACTTAAATTTGAATTTTTAGTTTAAAGATTGTAAAATTTTTTCCCTTTATCATAAAAAATATTATTAATTTAAATCAATTCAACAATAATAACTGTTTAATGTTCCCCATCGTTAAAAAACCCATATATAAATCGATCGAACAAATTTTATAAAGAGTAACTGACATACAACTCTAAAGCCAAAAATTCCCTGTGAAGACCCTTCTTTCTAGGTCGTTTTCTTCACCCCTTTGAGCGGTGTCTGATCACATCGTTAGGGGATTTTTCGTGTGATCTTTTGATTGTTTCAATTAATTTTGCAAACGATAATAAATAGATTGAATTTTCTAAAGAATATATATAAAACTAGCCAAATTTATAATGTAAATGTTTATTATAGAATACTGTTTTTGGCGCGTTTTTTCCTGTTGAACACAAATGTTGTATATAAGCGGGCTAAGTGAGAGATTCTGTTACAAACCTATTTGTTTTTAATCAAAATAATTTAATTTGTTTTTAATAACTTTTTGTTTAAATATTTCCCCTTTGAAATTACGTATAGTATTGTTAAACTTAATCTTAAAGACTTAAATTTAAATTCTTTAGTTTAAAGATTGTAAAATATTTTCCCTTTATCATAAAAAATATTAATAAAATTCAATTCAACAATAAATAACTTTGTTTAATGTTCCCCATCGTTAAGAAAACACCATATATACAATCGATCGGAACAAAATTACAAAGAGTAACTGACATACGACTCCCTAAAGCCAAAAATTCCCTGTGAAGACCCTTCTTTCTAGGTCGTTTTCTTCACCCCTTTGAGCGGTGTCTGATCACATCGTTAGGGGATTTTTCGTGTGATCTTTTGATTGTTTCAATTAATTTTGCAAACGATAATAAATAGATTGAATTTTCTAAAGAATATATATAAAACTAGCCAAATTTATAATGTAAATGTTTATTATAGAATACTGTTTTTGGCGCGTTTTTTCCTGTTGAACACAAATGTTGTATATAAGCGGGCTAAGTGAGAGATTCTGTTACAAACCTATTTGTTTTTAATCAAAATAATTTAATTTGTTTTTAATAACTTTTTGTTTAAATATTTCTCCTTTGAAATTACGTATAGTATTGTTAAACTTAATCTAAAAGACTTAAATTTAAATTCTTTAGTTTAAAGATTGTAAAATATTTTCCCTTTATCATAAAAAATATTAATAAAATTCAATTCAACAATAAATAACTTTGTTTAATGTTCCCCATCGTTAAGAAAACACCATATATACAATCGATCGGAACAAAATTACAAAGAGTAAGTGACATACGACTCCCTAAAGCCAAAAATTCCCTGTGAAGACCCTTCTTTCTAGATCGTTTTCTTCACCCCTTTGAGCGGTGTCTGATCACATCGTTAGGGGATTTTTCGTGTGATCTTTTGATTGTCTGGAAAAGGCCACCCTCGGGGAGTATCGTCTGTTGAATGATTTCTTTTGGATGTGGAGTTGAGATGTCAGGAGGCTGCTTCAATGGAGCGTATTTTATGAAGGAGAGGAGATTGTTTGAAATGAAAGTAGTGTTACTTTACTTTGGTTTAAAGACGATTTTATATTTTGTCGTTGTTATTTTATAGGGTTTGAAACCTTTTTGACTACATTGTTGTCTGATGCATTTTCACTTGACTGGTTCTACAATACGAAGCCCGTCGCCAATGCCCTTGTGTACACTCTTAAAACAAACGAGCGGTTTTAACTATCTGAGTTATTTCCACTCCTTTCGTGCCGAAAAGGCACTTCCCTTAGGAGTGAATTTCATCTTTTTCGGAGTAGGTAAAAGAAATAAAGAAAACAATCTGCTCCTACACTCTTAAAACGTGCGGTTTTAACTCAGTCTGAGTTAATTTCCATTCTTTCCGGTGCGAAAATGCAAATTTCCCCTATAGGGTGGATTTCACTCTTTTGTTTTTAAGAGTGTATTTGTAAACTAAATACGGTTTATTTAAATTAATTTTTTTAATAAATTAATATAAGACTAATGCTATTTTTGGCGAATTTTTAGTTTACGTGACGCAGTGAATAGCATATCTAGATTTAAACATGTTGTTTTCCCTATGCAGCTTCCAAGATCAAAATATTTACTCTTAATTTTAATAATATGACATATTTTTAACTATTTAAAACACATCCCGGCATTTAGACGAGTTGTAAACAGAATCCCAATATTAAAAGTAATATACCTAAGCTAGTTTTTTTGTAATTTTTTATGGAATAGTAAAACTATAAGTTAGCGAGTAAATTATTTTAAACAAGTAACATACCTAGAACCCTTTACAGATTCATAAAAACTTAATAATTGTTTAACCAAATAATTGTTTTGTCAAATGCAGATGCTTTTTGCTGATGCTACACCTAATAAAGGTTTTGTTTAAGAAATGAATGTTTCATATCGAAAATATTCTGATATATGTATACCTTAAAAATAATGCTGTATTTGTTTTATATTAGATGATATACGGATTGTTGAACAAATATCTAATTTTACCACACTGCGTGTCGTACCAAAAAGTTTAGTATACATATATTTATTTAGATACTAACAATGATAGTAGAGAACAAGAATGTTTAATTATAGTCCCCTGGGGGAAGATTTTAATCTATAAGTAGATTAGATATAAAGATTAATACATGACTTTTTTTTCTTTACCATATTCCGTTAAATATTAGAAAGGACGATATATATTTTTTTCCATTTCGCTTATTCCAGAGATAATAATTTCAAAACGTTGTACTGCAATAAAATCCTGTTTAGTTCAGTTTTTAATTATCGTCGCACTAGAGCTACACGAGGGCTATTGGCGACGGGCGTCGAATTTTAGAACCAAAATCAAGTGACGAGCTGACACCTGAGTAGGCATCCAACGCAACTGTTAAGGGCGACATCGTACGCAGCGTTAGGACTTTGAAGTATATTTAGCGTGCACTCCCTCTACACGGGGTATTATTCGTCGGACATTTTTGGCTGCACGGGCCGTTTATAGGTCGGCAGTTAATTTTGGCGATGCCCGGACCTGGGACCTTTCGCATGCTAGGCGAATGCCAAACCGACTGGGCTCCCCAGCCCCCCAATACAATCCTGTATTAGTATTGTAGCATTAACGACGATTGGCAAGACAATTTGTTAAGCGAAAATAAGTTTTATACTTAAGTTTATCTAAAAAAACTAATTATAAAAACCGTGAGGCCATAGTAGTGAGCACTTTATGTAGTGCAAACTAAATTTTGAGGGAAAACAAATTTTAAAAACTTAAAGTTTATGATTTATTTGGCAACGAATGCGTTAATTATGTTTACGAATAGGCGTTAAGGGGTTAATTCTTATTCAATGTCTCATTCAATCATGTCCCCGGCGAATTTTAGTTATATTCAATGTAGTTTTTATTTCGATATTCAGTGTAGCATTCTTTAAAATGCAACGCAGCAAGCATTGTTATTCCATGTATTAATTTTTATCCAACTTATAATTGTTATTCAAAGCTTTCATTGTTATTCCATGTATTCATTGTTATCCAACATATCCATTGTTATTCAACACTTTCATTGTTATTCAACACTTTCATTGTTATTCAACACTTTCATTGTTATTCAACACTTTCATTGTTATTCAACACTTTCATTGTTATTCAACACTTTCATTGTTATTCAACTCTTTCATTATTATTCAACACTTTTCATTGTTATTCAACACTTTCATTGTTATTCCAATGTTCATAGTCATTCTATAGGTTCATTGTTTTTTAACATGTCCATTGTTATTTAACGTAGCATCCATTGCATCGACAGATATAACATTGTTATTTAACGTACTTTTTGTTATTAAACGTACCAATTAGTATTCAAAGTGGCATTCACTGTTCTTCAACGTAAAAGCAATAAATACCTTTATACATACTCTTCATTGTTAATTATCATTGCATACTTCTTACGTTCTTCATTGCATACTCTTCATTGTTAATTATCATTGCATACTTCTTACGTTCTTCATTGCATACTCTTCATTCATACATACTCAGATTGTTAAATGGTACTTAGCAAGCATAATGCAATTATACTTAGCAAGCATAATACAAGTTTGGCGTGATTTTGAAATAAATGACGAAAAGGTTAAAATCATGTCACATAAGTGAGGATTAACAATAACATATATTATTTCCATGTTTTCTCTATTTTTTAGATTAGTTGAAAATCTTAAATGAGCTTCATCAGATTATTGAATCGGTTTTAAGTTTTCAGAAATCCTTGTATGGATTGTCAAGATGGAATACATAACCTGCTGTGACCTTCAACTAAATCGCATACATATATCCCTTGTATAAACAAGTTACCTTTATAAAAATGGAGGGTCTGGGGAGCCCAGTCGGCATTCGCCTTGCATGCGGAAGGTCCCAGGTTCGAGTCCGGGCATCCCCAAATAACTGCCGACCTGTAAACGGCCCGTGCAGGCAATAATTCCGACGAATAATACCCCGAGTAGAGAGAGTACACTTTCTATATGCTTCAAAGTCCCAAAGATGAGTATGATGTCGCCCTTAACAGTTGCGGCCTTCTAGGATGTCGGCTCGTCACTTGACTATGGTTCTAAATAACGACGCCTACCGCCAATAGCCTTCGTGTAGCTCTAGTGCGACGGTATTTCAAACTAACCTTACCTTATAAAAGCGGCTTTTCATGGGGTCGTTCAACGCCGTGAAATCCTCTGTATAAAAGAGGATAATGTCGTTTTTTTGTTTTACACTTAACCAGGAAAAGGAAAATTGACGTAAAAAATAATTAATAGACTCTACCACGCCAAACGAAGCGTAAATATCCAATGTCCTTTCTCCCGTTTTTTGCAAGCGATTCCTAGACTGTTCGGGGCTGAAGCAGTTAACTTGACAGTTAAGGAACTGTCACTACCAGATCGTGTGATCGATGGGGTTCCGGGATGTCCCGGATGCACTTCTGAAACAAGAGTTTGGAAGTTGTCACTTAAAGACGAATTATTTTATTTTGTACTCATTTACTTTGTCATGAATGGTAAAGTGATCGGATCTTAGGATTACGTATAACTGGATATGTGTTCAAACTGAAACGTTCGTTCATGTAATTAGTATAAAGTGAAGTACTCTTAGAAAACTGCAACATTTAATGCTCATTTAAAAAGCATAGGAAGCCATTTTTATTAGAATTAAATCTCCATTGCCATTCGCAACAATCACTCGAGAAACTTTAATTCTTTTAGACAATAAATTAAAATAAATTTATTTTTGCTAGATCGATCAGTTTGAAATGACGTCAAATATATTTCACTACGAGATTCTTCGTATGTTGATATGAAATATCGAAAATTCAAGTGCTTTTCCCAGTTGTTACAAAGTTGGGTTAAAACAATACAAAAATTGTATTGCGAACAAATAATAATTCATGATTAGCACAAAAATGTACCATTTTTGGGTGAATAATAAGAAGAAACAAAGAAATATTATAATAGTTTTAAATCTAGTTGATCTAATGTCGATAATTTTTCTAAACTAAAAATCGATAATTTTTCGCATCAGTGGAATTTCGTATAAAGGGTGTGAAGAATGTTATCATTTCAAAACAATGCTGGTAAAAAGATTTCCCTTCCTTTTAAAAATTAATGAGAATGCTATCGATTTCACTCAGCTGTTTTGCCAAAGCTAAACAAGTAGGTTTGTAACAGAATCTGTCAACTTAACCCGCTTCCACACAACAGTTGTGTTAAACAGGTAAAAAGGCGCCAAACACAGCATTAATTCTATATTAAACATTTACATGCTAAATTTGTCTGGTTTAATTTATTTTATTTCGAAATTTCAATAATTATTACTTATCGTTTGCAAAAATTAATGTTTCAAAGAATAAAAATGTAATATTCCTCGCTTTTAAATAGAATGAAAATATTTCATATAAACATACGAAGAATCTTGTAGTGAAATATATTTGACGTATTTCAAACTGATCGATGTGGCAAGAATAAACTTATTAATTTATTGTCTAAAAGAATTAAAGTTTCTCAAGCGATTGTTGCGAATGGCAATGGTGATTTAATTCTAATAAAAATGGATTCCTATGTTTTTTAAATGAGCATTAAATGTTTCAGTTTTTTAAATAATTGAAGTACTTCGAATTCGAATTCTTCTCTAAAATTTTCAATGTAGTCCAATTTCGATGCGCGTGTTTGACGTATCACACTTGTCCGTAGCATTTGTAGTTTGGGCTATGAAAGTGGGGGACGGACAGACAGACGGACTGAACGATTATAATACCTTCTACTTTTTACCTTATAAAGGTAGTGTGGAAGCTAAAATTAAATTGAGTTCCTCAACTTTTTCAAATATAAATATACGAATAATTCTTAGCCTCTTTTTGTAAAAAGTTGTCAGAAATTATTTTATTTCTGATAGATTACATTTTTAGAATTTAAAGACTTTCGTACAGTATTACTCCAGAAACCTACTGTTAAAACCTACAAGACCTTTGTCTTTTATCATTAATAATATCCTACCTTTTAATTGTTAAATTGCCCGAATCAAATAATTCCTTTATAATAAAGAGAAATGAACCTGACCTATGAATTTCTAAACCTATTCTTTAAGGGAATCCCTATCCCCCATTTTCCTTTTAACTTTAACCATTCATATTCTAAACCCTTCAAAAGGTGATAAATGGCTTGATCTGTTTCTGGTGAGAATATCTTCGTCTGGTGCCAAATTTATGCCAAAAAGGGCGCCAAGCATGATTAATTTGGTTCCACACACAGATTAAAAGATTAAAAACTTCCCATTGTTACTTTGTTGAGTTTAATAAGTAGTGAAATACCTTAAGTTAGGGTTCCTTTTGTTAGGTTTTAAGAAAATGCTTGACATATTATCGTCCTGAGAACTGGCAACCCTTGAAATGGATGTTTTGTTTTGCATACCTGTAACTTCAGAATTTAATTTATAGTTTAGTCAAATTAAATGGGGTTTAATAGAAAAGAATGCACATATGTGGACCTTAGTGGAATTAACTTTACCACTTTATTTTGCAGTCATCTTAAAATAACTTTTCAATTATAAACAAAAGTGTTTTAATCTTTTTAAAAATTTGTATAAAAATATGACGTAGCATGAAGATCAAACGCTAGAGGTCTTGAATAAAAGCCATTTCAGCGATACATTTTAAAGACATTTTGCATTAAAAAAAAAGTGTTAGACTAAACTATTTATTACAAAAAACTAACAGAGCATGTTTGTCCATTCATAGTAGAAAATATGTGTGTTTCAGAGATTTAACATATATTCTGAGCAACACTTATTTTTGCCAATTATATATAAAGTTTGTTTTAAAAAATAATAAAAAAATTATTGCATCCATTTTCATTTTTTACAATCATTGCTAGTCATAAAATAATATTATATTGATGTTATTAAAATTATAAAATAATCACGAAAACAAAGAAATCCTCTAAAAAAGTTTGCAATAACTTTTTAAAAAAGTAATTAAAAGCATACAATTACCCAGTATAGTATATTTAACAAAAAAAAACGTTTTGTTAATCCTATATTTATCGGTCGATGTATATCAAACATTGAATAACACCAAAGAAACTTACATATGTGCTTACGAATACCGAGTCTTACTTTTTCAATTAATAATAATGTTAAGTGATGAAGCCAATTTCAGAAAAATAATACTATTTGACTTTAATTACTCACATTAGTTTATTATCTGCATTTTCACTTATCAATTCGTTGTAAAAATACATTTAGAAGTTTTTTGAAATTTAAAAGCACCTTCACTTGCAGAAGGTAAATTTGTTGCAGCTTCTTAAATTTCGTATTTTATTATTAAGAAAATCATTGTTTTAAATGTTTCAATGCTATAATGTACAAAACCTTTACTAACAAAGTTTAATTTTCAGTTTTCGCGTTTTTCTTATTGACTTTTCAAGTATTGTTAAAAAAAGATGTACAGTTATAAAAAAAATATTTATAACGATATGAAATTTTTAAAAACTTTTATATTGTTAAATGAAGTACAGTTGTTTTTATTTTAAATCAGTACCTTAATTACAGTTTGTCTCAAACCACTTAAATGAAAAATATATACCATTTTAAGACAATTTTCATTTTTAATAAATTATATGCAGTTATGGATATTTCTCTGAAATGCTATACGAATTTGCTAAAAATTTACGATTCATCGATAGATCTAATCCGTTTATCGTGTGATAGCACAATTAAGATGCTGTTAACATATCCACTCGTTTTTTAATAAGATAAAAATAAATTGAAAAGAAAATACTTAAACATTCCTATATTTATTAATTTTCAAGTTCTTGAAATTTTCTAGGTTTGAGTTACTTTGAACGAATTTTTGTGTTTAGGACCTTTATACACTTTAGTAAAAGTGCAAACATTTAATATATAAATTTATTTCACATTTTATCACATTAAAATAATAAAAAGTGTGTTTAGAATAATATTGTTACACATTTTCGTTTATAAAACCCAACAATTAGAAGAAAAGAGTCCTGGTAGCCCAAGCATATATTTCTAGATAAGCCAAGTAGTTCACAGCTAAGAGGAACAAAATTTTCACTAGCAATTTAGGAAATTCATTCACCAGTTAAAATGTTGAATGGAAGGTTTATTTGCAAAACTAATGTTTTCCAAAGCATAATTAATATATAAGGTCCGGCCCGCTGATTGGCGACTTCATCCATTTAAATTTAACATTATCAAACTCGCCAAACGGACTGGACCTTAACACTTAATTATGCTTCCGAGAATGTTTTTTGCAACTAAACCCTACACATTAGGCACACATGAATTATAGAGGGAATGTCAATAGTACTTTAGCCTAAGGACGGCAAGCTATTAAACCGACCCTGCGAGCCAAACCAGGGCTACAAACTTGTAAATAACTTTATTTGTTAAAAATTATTTGCTAAATCAACTTAATTTAACAAATAATTTTTAACAAATAAACTTTGTTTGTTAAAAATGGTTAAAATTCAATTTTTAAGCATTTAAAATTGCAATATGAAGAATTTAGACCCAATTTATTAAGAAAAATTGTTTCGGAATGTATTTTATTTTACCGTGTTTTTCAATTAATTAAAACAAAATTATTTACTTCTTCAAAACATATGATTCTTCCATATAACGATGTAAAAATAAAACATAACTTTATAGACAAATTTATGGAGAATTAAATAAAATTTATGTTGAAATAAGTGGGCACGAATTAACTTGAGTGAGAAAAAAAACGCAGGCATGATGAAAATTACAAAAGGAAATTCACTCAAGTGATTCCATTTGGAATCATCAGCTTGCGAATTTTTTCTCACTAAGTTGAGCTCGCACTTATTTATCGTTAGATGGAAGAGTCGTGTCTTTCGTAGAAAAAATAATGTTTGTTTTAATTAAATTAAAATATGAAAAACCTGGTAAAATAAAATTCACTTCTAAAAATATTTATGGAATAAATTGACTAAATTCTTCACGCTTGTATTCTTAGATGTTTAAAAATTGATTTTAACTTTTTTTTAACAAATAAAGTTTTGAAAAAACTATTTTTATAATTTATTAGCTATGATTCCAAATATTTTCCCCTTAAAGTGTAGTTAAAAAATGAAAAATTTTCCTCCTGCTTTTTTCACCATTTTATTCTGGATGCATAACCAATCTATTTCACAAATTTTAGCTTTTAGAATAAAAAATAAAAAATTGGAACTGAAAGGGTAAACAAAACTGAGCAAAGTGCTCCCCTAATTGTTTTGAAAAGTGTAATTCTAACATATTTCAGATTTTTTTTGACGTCTAATGTACACCGAATAAAAAATCAATGTCCTACATATAACATCGTATTTCAAATTTCCCAGTTGCACTTAATACATAGTAGATTTAGCCAATAAACTTTACCTGTATAAATTTTATACAAATTTGTAAATTATATCAAACAAATGAAACAATTATTTGAGTATAGGTATGTTTTATCTTCTTATAAAAAAATTGATTTCTCATGTTACATAGTTGTTTTTTGTAGTTTTCAGGGATATTTTAGTCATTGCCGCATTAAGATAAAATTCGATTGCAATATAACTATTTTTTCAATTGAGCTTACTTATCACTTAGTTCAATGTTATGATCTCAAATAAAGCCTTATATAGAAAAAAATACGAACTTATATGACGTTTTTAGCTTCCACAGTACGTTTATAACGTAAAAAGTGGAAGGTTTTATAATCGTTCAGTCCGTCCGTCTGTCTGTCACCCACTTTCATAACCAAACTACAAATGCTACAGGCAAATATGATACATCAAAAAATTTAGCGCATCGGAATTAGAAGGCATTGAAAATCTCAGAAAAAAATCGAATTCGAAGTACTTTAATTATTTAAAAAACTGCAAAATTTAATGCTTATTTAAAAAGCATAAGAAGCCATTTTATTAAAATTAAATCACCATTGCCATTCGCAACAATCACTCGAGAAACTTTAATTCTTTTAAATAATAAATTAAAAGAAATTTATTTTTGCGACATCAATCAGTTTGAAATGACATCATATATATTTCCCTAAGAGATTCTTTGTATGTTGATATGAAAAGTTTTGGTTCTATTTTTTAAAAAAATGAATATTACATATTTATTATTTGAAATATAAATTAATTTTTGCAAACGATAATAATTATTGAAGAAATAATTATTGAATTTTTGGTATAAAATAAATGAAACTAGTTACATTTAGCGTTTAAATGTTTAATATAGAATACTGTGTTTGGCGCGTTTTTCAATGTGTTCATCACTTAAATGTTGTGTGGAAGCGGGTTAAGACAGATTCTGTTACAAACCTACTTGTTTTAAAATTAATATCACACTTCAAAATGGCCTATTTGCCCAGTAACAGTTTTCAATATACAAATCTGCGGTTTAACCATAACACAACAACCAGTCAGAATACCCCAAACACATAGGACAAAATAAAACGCACATAAATTCCGGCTCTCTCCAAATTGAGTCTTCAAGCCAGATATAAGTGATTTACGATGCAATAGATTCTTTTGTGCATATAAAAAAAACACCGCCAAAGGAGCCATGAATTGGCGCACAATGGGACGAGCGTCAAAAATTCATTCTCATTTCAAGTTTCCGACAGGAAACATAGATTAGCTGCCGGTTGAATTTCTCGGAATATTTATTTCGTTCTATTTTTTGAAAAGTCGTTATTTTTCCACCAGAGGTTCTTTTTTTTAAAGAATGGTTTCGGCTGTTGTGTTTGGTGGCATCATTGACTATGGCAGGAATGTGTGTGTAGAGGAATAGTTGACTTTTTTTTTAGTTTTAGTTTAAGAAATTTGCCAAATTTGGCGAAATGATCTTGAATATTTCTAGCCTACTTTTCTTTTTTTTAATTCGAAAGAATTTAAAAAAAATGAAAAAGTTGGTATTGACATGCGGTCGATATCCGTCCGTCTGTCTGTCAGTCCGCACCCTTCCAAAATCAGTTCTATCATTCGGATCTTAAAAATCTTTTTTTTTGTTAGAAAAATATGACCTCAGAGACTCAACTTTCATACTTTTTGTCCGCCTGTCTGTACGTCGGACATAAATCTACAATCTGTCGGCGAATTTCAAATTGAATTAGCATTGCAATTCAACTTTGAGTCATTTAAATCACAGTTGTCAAATCAACAATGGCATGAGAAACTTTATGTAAAAATATTTGAAGCAAAATAATTTTTTATGAATCATTTTGGAATGACGTCATAAAATGTAGCACAATGTGATTCTTTGATTGTTCATTAATTGTTTACCAGGAAAGCGGAAAGGCATATTTTTGCATACAAAATTCTGCTTAGTTTTATTTTACATTTATTTTTTTAATGCAGTTTGGAGTAGTTTCATTATTTTTGTTATTAATAAATATTGAATTACTAGGGGACACGCCCCCTTCTGGCTATCGCTCGCCAACCCCCGGGAACTGCTTGCGCAGTTCCCTTTGGATCACTTCGCGATCCAGGAACGCTTCGCTCGCTCACCGCTCATTGAAATATTTTAGTTTAGTCAGGGTTAACCTTAAGGAACATGTCCGGCTATTTTTTCGCCAAATTCGTATTATGGCAGCCATTGGTAAGAAAATTCGCCAAAGATTGTATTTTAAGCGAATAACTATCAAACACTTCAGGGGTTTTTTTCTATGTATTCTGTTTGTATTAGAGAATTTATTTTGCTACTTTCTTTATAAGTTGATCCTGTCCATTTCTTTCATCGCAAAGAATTCTTAAATCGTATTAATATATTTAAAATAATAAATACTATTAATCATTAATTATTAATAGAACTCATTTCCTAAATTATTTTTTGTGCACATTGTTTTGAACTTGCAGAAAACTGTTGAGTTCTGATTTTCTTATTTTAAAATATCGCTACGATCTACGAACGCAAATGCCACGATAATTTTTAATAAGGAAATCTTTCATATTCTCTCAGCAGACATTTTCAGTTTTGAGCAGCATTTTATGTAATTATTTGTTGTCATTTCACAGACTTGGCAAACGCTCGGTTTGTTGTCATTTTGACGTGGCGACATTTTTCGACTGGCGCCAAATCCGGACATGGTCCTTTAGGTTAACTGCCTTTAATATCCTTTTAAAATAAAATAATTATAAATTAATGCTTATAAATTAATGGTTATTATTGCGAAAATATTTCGCTGCTCGACTAACATCCATTTGTAAATAAATTGGAAACTGTGGTAGCCATCAACGCTTAGAAACTATATTTAAAAACAAATTGAATTTTTTCTTTTTTATTAACAATAGTGTTTGGTAGTTCAGTCGATCGAAATTATAATTTAAATTTTCAAACATTAAACTCCCTAATATTAGGCATGTTAAAATTTAAACTAACTGATTCTATCCTAAAATTGTTGTTTTTTTTAAAAAACTAATAACGAATCTTATATAACACTTAGCGTATATCAAAATCAACTTATCTTTACCTTAGGCGGCATAATATTTATAATTATTTTTCCCTATTTCAAGCCATTTCTGAAGAAACACTTTTTTGTTGTTTTCAGTCGGCCATTTTGAAATTAGTAGTATTTTTGTTCATTTTGATTGTTGCCATTCCAGAGATAGAAATATAAGGAAATTTGGGTGCCGTATAAGAGTATTATATATATAGATTCTTTGAACTACAAAAAAAGCGAGCAGACAATAAATAATATTAAGTTATTTGTGAAAAAATATTAAGGAAAATAGTTGATTTTGGCTTGCAGAAGTTTAAATTATATCTGGATGCTGTGTTTAGCGAATTTTTTCTAATGTGTGTAAATCTAGTGTAGAAACGATTGTTGATGATATTTACTGTTATGAACCTAGTTGTTTCCCAATTAGAATTTCAGTAAGTATTTAAGTAACAGGAAAGTAAGCTATTTTAGTTCTTTAAAAACTTCTTGTTATTAATAAGGACGCGTGAGGAATTAAATTTCAGGAAGTATCAAATCAATGTACATTATAAAATTTGAACCAAAATAGACTAATTCCATTACCATGTCTGTAGTGTAAGTCATTTGTGTAAAAAGTAATAAGTACAACTTTTAACATTAAATGAAAACAATCAGCGGAAAAACTTATCTTTGTTTATAAAACTAAATAATGTAACGTGCTTTCTTTAATTTCATTTATATTTCAAATTTAAAAAGCTTGTAAGCTCCTCTTAAAGAAGAGCGAAGAAGAAGCGTGAGAATTAAAAGTAGGTGAACTTCTTGTTATTAATAAGGACGCGTGAGGAATTAAATTTCAGGAAGTATCAAATCAATGTACATTATAAAATTTGAACTAAAATAGACTAATTCCATTACCATGTCTGTAGTGTAAGTCATTTGTGTAAAAAGTAATAAGTACAACTTTTAACATTAAATGAAAACAATCAGCGGAAAAACTTATCTTTGTTTATAAAACTAAATAATGTAACGTGCTTTCTTTAATTTCATTTATATTTCAAATTTAAAAAGCTTGTAAGCTCCTCTTAAAGAAGAGCGAAGAAGAAGCGTGAGAATTAAAAGTAGGCGAACTTCTTGTTATTAATAAGGACGCGTGAGGAATTAAATTTCAGGAAGTATCAAATCAATGTACATTATAAAATTTGAACTAAAATAGACTAATTCCATTACCATGTCTGTAGTGTAAGTCATTTGTGTAAAAAGTAATAAGTACAACTTTTAACATTAAATGAAAACAATCAGCGGAAAAACTTATCTTTGTTTATAAAACTAAATAATGTAACGTGCTTTCTTTAATTTCATTTATATTTCAAATTTAAAAAGCTTGTAAGCTCCTCTTAAAGAAGAGCGAAGAAGAAGCGTGAGAATTAAAAGTAGGCGAACTTCTTGTTATTAATAAGGACGCGTGAGGAATTAAATTTCAGGAAGTATCAAATCAATGTACATTATAAAATTTGAACTAAAATAGACTAATTCCATTACCATGTCTGTAGTGTAAGTCATTTGTGTAAAAAGTAATAAGTACAAACTTTTAACATTAAATGAAAACAATCAGCGGAAAAACTTATCTTTGTTTATAAAACTAAATAATGTAACGTGCTTTCTTTAATTTCATTTATATTTCAAATTTAAAAAGCTTGTAAGCTCCTCTTAAAGAAGAGCGAAGAAGAAGCGTGAGAATTAAAAGTAGGTGAACTTCTTGTTATTAATAAGGACGCGTGAGGAATTAAATTTCAGGAAGTATCAAATCAATGTACATTATAAAATTTGAACTAAAATAGACTAATTCCATTACCATGTCTGTAGTGTAAGTCATTTGTGTAAAAAGTAATAAGTACAACTTTTAACATTAAATGAAAACAATCAGCGGAAAAACTTATCTTTGTTTATAAAACTAAATAATGTAACGTGCTTTCTTTAATTTCATTTATATTTCAAATTTAAAAAGCTTGTAAGCTCCTCTTAAAGAAGAGCGAAGAAGAAGCGTGAGAATTAAAAGTAGGTGAACTTCTTGTTATTAATAAGGACGCGTGAGGAATTAAATTTCAGGAAGTATCAAATCAATGTACATTATAAAATTTGAACTAAAATAGACTAATTCCATTACCATGTCTGTAGTGTAAGTCATTTGTGTAAAAAGTAATAAGTACAACTTTTAACATTAAATGAAAACAATCAGCGGAAAAACTTATCTCTGTTTATAAAACTCAATAATGTAACGTGCTTTCTTTAATTTCATTCATATTTCAAATTTAAAAAGCTTGTAAGCTCCTCTTAAATTGAGACTCACGCTACCATTATATGGAATTAGTCTATTTAATGAAAAAACTACCATAAAATACATTATTATAACTTCGCTACATATATTAATATCCTGTTGACATAATAATACACTTGGAACTTCCCATCTGCTTACATTTAAACTAAAAAAAAAAAATTAGAAACAATACTTTGGCTACTCTGCAAAAATGAAGTACACTGGGATATGTATGTTTATTTTCATGTGGTGTCTTAAGTCCAGATGACGCAAGTCGCTCTTGGTTTGCGCAAGGTGCCCGCTCAAATGTCGGCCTCGTCGTTGCTGTTCAAAATTCCGAACAAAAATGTTTTTTTATATCCAGTATTATATCAATTTATTGCATGTTAAGTTATAATTATTTTGAATCTTCACCGCGTTCATTGTCTTGCAATAGAAAAGCAATTCTAAAGAGATAAAATTAACGTTGAAAAGGAAAAAAACGAATAGTAGATATAAACACGTTGTGTGTTTCAATGCCCGTAACCGACCGAGTAAGAACTACCGATTTAAGCAATGGCGGTCTTTATTGAGCGCAAAAGAGAAGTCCGATTGCTCGTCAGCATACAATCCGTTTTACAGGAAGGTCCCTTTAAAATCCATCTCACTCACATACGAATTTTATCAGATCAAGCGCCGATAACCCTGATGGTACCCAGTATATGGTATGGACATGAGCTTGTGACACGACATATTACGTGCCCAGCCACTAGCCGGCGTCTTTCCGATATAGCGCCGACCGGCACATCAGATTGCAGCACGCGAGACAGACCAAACCTTCATGCGAGCTCGCTTCACGACTGAGCTCGGCTCTATAACACGTTCATATATTGAAAAATTTCGTAGAACTATGCTTCGAAAATGATGGGATATTTATTACTTGACTTAAACAATTCGCTATATAAAATTTTTTTAATATACATATTTTTTTATCACGTAAAAAACCAACTAATCACAAAAGTTAACTATAACACCTGGAGCTGGGGAGCCTACTCGGTTAGGCATTCGCCTAGCATGCGAAAGGTCCCAGTTTCGGGTCCGGGCATCGCCAAAATAACTGCCGACCTATAAACGGCCCGTGCAGCCAAAAATGTCCGACGAACAATACCCCGTGTAGAGAGAGTGCACGTTAAATATGCTTCAAAGTCCCAACGCTGCGTACGATGACACCCTTAACGGTTGCGTTCGGTGCCTACTCAGGTGTCGGCTCGTCACTTGACTGTGGTTCTAAAATACGACGCCCGTCGCCAATAACCCTCGTGTAGCTCTAGTGCGACGATAATTCAAACTAAACTAACTATAACACCAAGGTACTTTTTATCTTCTATCCTTTTTTACTCAATACGAGTATTATAAGCTATTTCAAAAAGTAGAGTAAAGTGGGATTCAAATGTGGGAAAGGCAAAAAATATATAAATTGAACAGTCAAACGCCCAAAAGGCGATTTATCGCCAAAAACAGCAACCTAACCAACATCAGTGACGTCCACGACAGTGATGAAACGTAAGCAATCTCTCGAAGACGAATTTATCCCCACTCTCCAAAAGAGAAAGAGTAATTTGTCACTAAGTTTCCCTCTTTTGAAGAGATGTTTGCTGTTACTGCTTCCCTGTTTTTCTTTAGGCATTGTTGTTTGAAATAGCTTCTGCTCTTTGAGGAAGAATATTTGCATAATAGAAATTCCATGCAAAGTTTATTTGTTCGACAGTCATGATTTGAATCTGACGGTATACAAATGGAAAATCAGGGAAAAGTATCCGAATTGGTTTGGTGGGTAGGGGGCATCACTGCGAACTGCAGGTTCATGGTTAAATTTGTTTTTTTTTGTTTTTTGTGGTTTGTATAGCTTAGTGGGATAACATCGTAAAAAACAACTAGATTTTTGCTTACTTTTCAAGTTTTTATTCAAGGGAATAATTTTTTTTAGTTGGTTTGATCACAAATTCCACTTCCTTTCTGACCATCAGAATATCATAATTCTTTTATTTATTTTGATTGAAAGGTGCGTTGACCTATTGTTTCCACTTTTATCCGTCTGTTAGTCCGTACTCCATTCACAACACATACACACATTTTCCGTTCTGAGCATCAGATTTTCAAAATTATTTATTTGTTTAAGAGGTACAACGATGCATCAGATTAATCTTTTATAATATTTTCTGTGCTGGAAATAGTAGAAAATCCTCATCACGGATGGGCCCGAGTACACAGGGACAGACGTGCTCGTTAAATCTGTGGAGTCCAAAGTCCCGACGGCGTTAGCGTACGATGTCGCTCGAAGTTCCGTTGGGTGCCCGCTCAGGTGTCGACCTCGTCATTTGACCAGGGTTCTAAAATACGAGGCGTTATTGGCTGTGTTAAAGCTCCTGAAGGAGGCTAGAAATAGGCAGCCGGAAACGATTACCTTACCTTACCTTATAATATTTTTCCGTTTGTATAATTCTACATGTGTCCGTTTGTAGGTGCTATAAGGATTTTTTTTAGTACTAAAGCAACAAAGCTCTTTAACATTACTCAGCACATTACTCAGTGTAATTTTAAAGATAACTTCTAAATGTTGTTTTTTCTGCGTACAATGTCTTACTATAAGGAAACAACTTGTACAGAAACAGTTTTGTAATATCCGATTTTACGGTTAGTGTGATGAATTTGGTTATTATTAATAGTATCCAGTCATTATTTAAAATGGCCAATAGTTATTATGTATGATGATCGGTTATCTGTATATATAAAATTAATGAAGGTCTGTCTGTCCGTTATGCATTACTGTACCATTTGTCGGGTCTCCATGAAACCCTGGGCACTCTCTTCAAACCGAATATTTTAGAAAGTCACCAAGACGTAGTTCTGTGGAATAAAGTAGGTTTCTGCAACAGTAACTGTTACTTAGAAACGCTTACACACACTATTTATACACTATAGAAAAAAAATCGCCAAACATGTATTTTAGCTAGTTCAATTTTAAAATTTTAACGGATGCACTAAGCGATTATAATATCTTCCACATTTTACGTTATAAACGTAGTGTGAAAGCTAAATTGTAGATAAAATACATCCAAATATTGGGATAAGGGTGATTTGATCAAAATGACAGATTTGTGCAAGGAATAAAAGCATATACATAAATATCACGTTATTGTAGTAAAACTGTTCCTTAAAAACATGGTGAAACAGAACGTACTGTGTTTCATGTCCTCAACTTCACAAGAAATTTGTTATATCTAGAATGTGTTACAGATATATATTCATTTGTATTAGGATATGACAGTCTATTTTAATATTTAAAATTAACAATTAAATAATTCATAGATTTTTTTATTTATATAGTTTAATATGTGTAAACAAGTTTACATAATCCTCCCAGAAATTCATCAACATAATCATCCCAGAAATAAAACGTGTCCATGTAATATATATAAAGTTAACGTGTCCATGTAATATATATAAAGTTAACATTTAATTAACTGATGTTTGATACACAAACTGCATATCTACAACAATTTGTGTTAACCCAGAGTCAATGCCATTAAAATTTTACATTTATGGCAGTAATTTTCCCATACACGATTAATTTTACAACCAAATTTTATATTTACTAAGTATTTTAATATATAGATGGCAGCACGACTGACTTTTGCCAATGTAATTTGATCAAATCTCTTTCCCTCAAGCATAAATATATTAAAGTCTTAGATTTTAAATTATTGCCGTTGAATGAGGAAACTTTTGACCAAAGCGTTCAAGTGCTAGAATAAAATGAAGTATGCAAACGATTTAGAAAGGTATTGTTATTTAGTCTACTTATCTTTGCTTTATATTCGAAACAATTAAATGATAAAAAGTAGGGCATTGTAATCTATAATAATAAAAGAAAGAGTGTCTGTGGATCGTAAAAGACCTACTTATACTGCCCTCAGAAATTCGAAATTTTTAAGTTAGATTCCCTTTAATACCAACGTATGCACCTGGGGCTTAGTTTTTTCATATTTGTTCCATTTTTAGAGAAAATTCTAATTTTCTGAAAACAAAACACCACTTTCGCTCAAATCCGATCATTTTTTCCCTTTCGTGTTGCCATTCGACAGAAGAAATTAAAATGAACACAAAAATTAATTAAAATTGAAATTGCTTTTATTTTCTTGCCATTACCTTCAGAAACTAAATTAATGATTGGAAAAATAATTGAACGTGCCAATGAGCTAAATGTTTTTTTAAAACCCAGAATGGAGGTTTTGATGTGAAATAACGTTGTTATACAATTATGGTTACTTTTGAATTTATCAGGAAAATTGCGATGACAGTAAGTTCATATTGAGGAAGATTTTTGTGATATGAGGATGTGCATTTTATAGTGATGTATTTTTATTTTGGAATTTTAAAGCAATATAAGTAACGGGATTTTATTCTTTATAATGAACGGGAACAAAGGCAAAGCTTATTATCCTACAGCATATTAAATGACACATATACTTGGATCGATTTGATATCCTTTTAGTCCCTGCGAAGAACGGGTATTTATTTGCTAGTGGTTAATATTTCCGCCCGTCTGTCAATTCTAATTCTCTTATTTTTATTTGTTTTGTTTCAAAGATATTGCATGAGACGTACAGTCCACACTCTCTTATCCGACCGCCACTAAACCGACGTCTCCTTCTATGCCCCGACGGTCTTGGTTGATAATTTGTTCATGAACTGGTGCGTCTAATGAAAGTACGAGCAACGTTTAGATGCTTCATTTAGGACACGACGTGCGATTCCAAAAAGTATCGGAAAAAAACTTTGAAAAATGGTCTAAAACTAAACAAACCTACTGGAAAGAACCCAATCCGTTATTAAAGGCGCGTTCCCATGCATGGTCTAAGTTCTCAAACCAAAAACACCCGTTCACATGAGTACCCAGAATAAACCAGGACTTCGGAAGTGACGTATTGTTTAACGTCACATCCTGTTTACTTTCAGTCACGTTGTAGAGTTTGTTTATTTTTTAAGCCGCCATGGCTTCGCGGCAAATTCTTAAAACTATCCTTCTATTAAAAATTAGAGGGAGGTTAAACATGTTAAATTCCGAATTCCTCTCTCTCACTGTCCGCCATGTTGTTCAGTTTGATTTTCAAACGCGATGCACACGGATAAATGCCGGTACAATGACTGGAAGAATGCAGGTACGATTTTGAACCAAATTTCCCTAACGGAGGGATTTTGCTCCTAAATCCGTATATCCTCCAATCGCGTGCATGAGAACGCATCCTTTAATATATCAAACGCTCTCTATCGATAGTCTCTAAGAAGACAGACAAACCACGAACATAGAACTCGTACACTATAGTGCGACGCATTTTAAAGTCAACCAATCAAACTCTTTTTAAAACTTTTTACAATCCGACGGCTTTTTGGTACCAAATGCATCTGATAAACGAGTGTGGACTGTACTGTTTATAATCGTTTGATATTTTTGACCTTATTATTACTATAAAAATTTCTGCATATAAAAAAGTAACGGAAATGTAGGTGAAAATATTTTAAAATTGCAAAGTGTCTCATTTATTTTATACAATTCCTGAATGTTCCATAACAGAAATTTATAATGCTAATAATGAATGCGTTCATTTAAGTGTGTATAAAACTATTTAAACACTGAAAATATCTAAATAAACTGATTACGTAATTGATATCATCCTGAAAACTGATAACAATCCAACTCTAGAAAATAATAATGATCTGAAACCGTTAAGATAGTTCATTTTATTGAATACAAAATACCAACCGGATTGCCACCATGAAAACAAAATTTGAAGTCTTAGATATATTAAATGAAAATATACAAGAACGTACAGTCCCTGGACAAATTATTAGACGCACTGCAAGATTTCATGTAAAATATTAATTACCGGGTGATATTGTACCTACATATTTGTATAAATACAAATATGTAGTCTACAACAATTCTTTTAAATAAAAATCAATAATATTGTAGATTAAATACACCATTATTGCATAAAAACTATTAAGAAACACAAAATTACTAAAAAAAATACAGTGCGTCTAATAATTTGTCCAGGGACTGTAAATATATATACTATGAATAACATAACTACTATAAACCATAACACACAGGCATGATTAGTAATAATAAAGTTTCACACATAAAAAAATATAAATATTGAATATAAATAATAATATTTTCAAGTTTTAGTGCAACACGCTTGCAACTCACGTAAATATAGTTATGAAAGTTCAACCACAAATGACTTACACTAGACTATAAAATATATTAAATCATTTTTCAAACACTGATAAATCACAATTAAATGCACCAGTCACAGAAAAGATGAACTATTTACAAAAAACAAACATTAATAAATTGGCCATCATAAATATGCTAATAAACAACACAGACAGTCACTTCAATAAAAACTAAAATAAATAATGAACAATTTTCTTGAATCGGAACAAATATTGTATTTAAAATAAATATTTTAAACAAGTCTACTAATATGCATCACATCTAAACAAATGATTTATGTTGTAACAAATATTGTTCAATGCATTGAATGGGCTTGTTTCACGTGGGATCTGGCAACAGCTCTGCGGTCTTGTTTTCATTTTTCTCGAATTACTTTTGTTGATATTCGAAATTGAGTTTTCTAAGAATAAGTTTTTAGTTATTTTTTTTAAATTACAACTTGCTGTGCTGCTGGTTGTTTTAATCATTTAACAAGGAAAACTTGCATTGAAAGAAGTTGGAATTTTAAAAAAATAACTAAAATATTTTTAGAAAACTCAATTTGGAATACCAAGGTAAAAGTAATTCGAGAGAAGTGAAAACAAGACCGCGGATCTGTTGCCAGATCCCTCGTGAAACAAGCCCATTGAAGCAAATCTTATCAGGATATTGAATTACAATAAAATTTTAAAAATTTTTAACTTTTTAATGTCACATTTTGTATGAATTTAAAATGAACCCATCAGAGTTTCATAAAAAAGTCAGTCCAGGTGTTGGCATTGTCACGTGATCATGATTAAAACTTACAAAGCCCTTAGTCAACAGCCCTTGTGTAGCTCTATTGAGACGTTAATTCAACAAGACAAACCCAGCAACATGAAGAACTATGCAAACTTCTCAAAATTGGTAAAGAAAAATGTGATTTGAAAATTTGAAAACAAGTTTTATAAAATGAATACTTCTGCTATATCTATTCTTTTAAAAAGGGTAAATTTTAGTAATACAATATTTTGAAATAGGTGAATAACATTGTTTTGAAACGTTCTTCAAAATATGACTTGAACTGCCTATTTTAGCAGAGAACACTCACCACTACAGTCCTTTCCATCACAATACAAGTTTTGACTGTGGTTCTAAAATATAATGCCCGTCGCCAATAGCCCTCGTGTAGCTCTAGTGCGACGATAATTCAAACTAGACTAAACAATACAAGTTTAGAAAACACTTTCTTCCCCTACCCTCTTGTTTTGTTTTACAAATTATTTTCTAAAAAAAGTTTTATGACTTTTAAGGAAATTAAGTTTTTAGCCTTTAAACAGAAGTTTTACTAATACAACAGGTTAGAAAACACACAAAAAAAAATCAATAATATTCTGTCCATCTGTAACCCCCTTTTAATATCTATTTTAAGCATCCGATTTTTAAAATTCTTTTTTTATCTTAAAAAGTATGTCATCAAAGACCTATATTTTATACTTTTTGTCTTTCTGAATGTCTATCCATCCACCGATCCATACCTCTTTCAACTTGTAACATAACTGTCCGATTTTCAAAATTATTTCTCTTTTTGTTGGAAAAGTATGGGCCTATTTTACACTTTTTGTGTTTTTTCTGTCGTTATTATAAGAGTTTTTCTGTTAGCAGTGCCGTATTTAATGACCGAGGACCCCCAGGCACTTGACTTTGGGGCCCCCCCACCATCTCGAAGCTATTTTGGAAATTTAGCAAATTAAATACACTAGTACAGAACATATAATTTTTAATCGACTTTAAAAAACATCAGAATAATACAGTATTCTACTCTAGTTATTCTATAAAATTTATAAAATCACACGGCGAACTTTCTTCTGTGCAAAAGAACGAATGACGTCATGATAGTCAATCGACTGCATTATTTCTGACTATGTATATTACTGAGAGTGAGTTGAGCCTGTTCTCTAATACATTAGATATTAAGTAATTCTTTACTCTCTTTGGCACTGAAAACGACCATTCTGCTGAGACGATTTTCAATTTTTTTAGGCAATTGTTTGGCGATTTTATCTTTTTAAGGGCCCCCTTCCTGATTGGGCCCCTAGGCCCGGGCCTTGTAGGCCTAGGTCGAAATCCGACACTGTCTGTTAGCATTGACTTTATTTTTAACTTTAGTCAGAAAAACGCCTTGTGTAACACTTTAGTTGTCATTTTTTCCCATTATACAGAGTAAAATTTAGTTAAATATCAAAGATTTTTTAAAAAGCATTTCATTATCTTAATAACACAACATATTAATAAACAGGTTTAAACAAAAAGTAAATTAATTTTTAAAAATGAACAATTTTTATGTATTTAAAACTCTTATTAATATTTCAGAATATTGAAAAATAAATAGAACATAGAAATAAACAATCTAAAAACGATATATTTCCTTCATCAAGAGAACAAACATGGAACTTTAGCGGTTTTAGTACCCTTCTCTAAAAGCACACAGCATTGTACGATACCTTATCAATGTCCACTGCAGGCTAAAATGCCTGAATGATATCAAATCAATATCTAAAGGATATCGTTAGACATTTTATCTTTCTAGGGTTAATAGATAACATAGTTCCAACATTAAAACCAATTCCGTACTTAACCCGACAGCACTTGCGCCCCTAAGAAAAACATCGTCCCTCGCAAGGGGGTACTTTAGACCCGAATTTGGTTCAAATAAAACTTTTATGTTCAAAACTCACTGAAAAGCTATTTTCTAACAAATATTTAAGGTATTTATGGAGAAGTTTCAGTACTGGAATTATCAAAACAACATAATTTATCACTTCATCGATTGTATCCACAGGATCATCTGCAGTAATGTCTTCATTTTCAGACAATTCATTAGACTCACTATCGGAACAAGGACGATAATCAATTGTCATATCATCATCATCCATAGCATCTCCAGCTTCTTCTTCTGATTCGTTTATAGATTCATCATTCGAGAAACTTCTGCTAACAATTTTCGCATACGTTCCGTCTCCTCATTGTAGGAAAGGAAAACATGATAATTTGAAATAGAATGAAGAAACGTAGGCACTCGCGTAGGGTCTTTCACAACCCAAAACCACAATTCTACTAAAACCGCTTTGGAATGTGAAAGATAATTGTTCCTTTACTTAGTGGGTGACCTTGAAGGCAGCTACTCTGGCCCATTTTAAAAAGTGAGAAGTTGGGTAATTCGAAACATGAATGTGCGTGGGGTCTGATAGACCCCCTTGCGAGTACTGCCGGGTTAAGAAAATGCTGAATACGGGCTAAAACATTCTTTTGCTGACCTTCTATGGTTCACTCTTGCTTATAACATTTGTTTTATACAACCTGAAAATTTGCATTTTAAACATAAAGTTCATTTAGTTAAGAAAAAGCTACAATTTTAATAGTTTACATTTTAAATTCAAATTATACATATTTAATATGTTTCCAAACTGTTGCTCCTTCTGAATTTGCCAATCTGGGCTGCACCCTATTTAGAAATATAGCTCTGGTAAAAACGCTTAAGAGAACATTGAATTTCAGAATACGAAAATAACTCTCCCAATGCTAACCTATGGAGAAATTGGATACAGTTTTCAAGAGTAGCATCCACAATTTTATATCTATTGCTTCCAAACTTATTGGTATTCTCAAGTATTGATAAGTCCTATGTTTCTGTGTAGCAAAATCATTGGTATTAATTGTGAAATTTATTTTAATCCACTGTAAGACATTGTTTTGCTTCTTAGCTTGTAAAAAAAACTTAAAGATTCGAGATAATTTAAAAACACACAAATGCATAACTTATCATTGGTAATCAAACCAGAAAAAGTTTGGAAAGAACAAACAAAAAATTGTGGATGCCAGTTAAGAAAAAACTCTATTCGATTTCTGCATAGCATAACACTGTGAGAGTTAGCTTTGTGTTGGAAAATTCATTCACCCTTAATAAGTAAATATAAAACACAAACATCGTAAAAAATACTTGCTTAAAAAAATGCTTGCTGACCTTCAGAATATGGTAAATCATCAAATCACTTAATATGAATAGATTTAAAAAGTGTGATCGTCTCATCAGGCAAACTATGCTGCAGCATCCCTCTCCTTGGCCATCTTTTGCATCCGACACACGATAGGGTTCATACTCTATCTATGATATAGTAAAATTCAGGAGTTTCTAAGGAGTTTTTCAGGAGTGTAGCAAAGGAAATTCAGGAGGTAACGAGCAATAAAATTGAATACATTGGTTTATTATCCTATCAGTCTAGAGACTTCAAAGCACTTCAAATAATGAAACAGAAGGATAAAGCTCTTCTAAAGAGTTTTGCGGTGCATTATGGGGCAATAACTAGTATCACGATGTCCAAACTCTATTTTTCTACTGTGCGCAGTAGACTTATTCTGAATAAAGTAAAAGGAGAAAAACAATTGTTGTCAATTTATGTCAGGAGAGGGAAAAACATATCTGGAGTTAATACGCTAATTTCAGGAGTTATAAGGGCCCTTAGAAAAAAAATAATAAAATTTAGGAGTTATAAGGGCTCTTAGAAAAAAATAATGAAATTCAGGAGTTTTTCAGGAATTTCAGGAGACGTACGAACCCGGCGATAGCTTTCAGTTCCACGACTTTTACGTTGTAAGCTCTTCCTTCGGACAAGTGTGCCTCGCTACGGAATAGAACGTTCTATCTTTTGCATTTGTTTTATAGAACAAGAAGATAGAGTTCACTAGTGTGTCTATTATTTTTAAATGAAGAGGTCATGTAGTTTAGATAAAGCTACAGTTTTAATCGTTGAAATTTGTATATAAAATTTAACCCTCACATAAATTGAAAAATTGTTGCCTTCTCATAATCAGGCGGAAAACTACTTAGCCTATTTAGAAATACGGCCCCGGTTAAAACACTTAATCAGTTAATTCCAAACCTAATTTTTTAAAAAGTCTTTAAAAGATTCAAAATACACACAGCTGACATTTATACAATGACAAATTACCAAGTCACTTAATATGAATAGACTTAAAAAGCGTAATCGTCTCATCAGGCAAACTATCTTGCAACATCCCTGGTTTTTCCATCGCCATTTTCCGCATACGACACACGATGGCTTTGAGTTCCGCGACCTTTACGTTATAAGCTCTTCCTTTCGATAAATGAGTCTTTCTACGGAATAGAATGTTTTGTCTTTCGCTAGTCGTGGATTCGGAAGTCGTGAGTCCGCTTTTGAAGACCACGCCTTCGTGGATCGTGGTTATTTTTCTCTTCGGAAATGTGTTGGAATCGTCGCCACTGTCCATTGCGCTTGTGGACGGAAGGTTGTTTGGTCTGGCTTTGGGGAAAATGCGGACAGGTTTTCTTCGCTTTCGAATCTGAAATGAAATTAAAATGTTGGTGTAAATATATAGAGTAAAATATTGTATTTAAAACTCAAATGGGTACTTTTTCATTGTGTGGTCATAAATATCACCAAACGGAAGTTTTAGACACAAACATAATTTATTGGTGACAAAACACAATATACTCATATTTTTTTCTGCAGTTCAAATACTTTTCAATTTTCATAGGATTGTATCTTGCCTAACCGAATCTTTGGCAACAAAAATAATTTTCTACGCAATTAAATATTACCAATGAAAATATTTCGTTTGGCGGAGGTTGTAAAGTTTTGGTGAATTTTGCGCCTGCAAAATGGGAAACGTCCCCACAAATAATACTTAAACCCTAAATTATAAACAAAAAGCTCCTAGGAGTCAACCAAGTCACTTAAATTACGAGGCGGCTTATTGGCTGTGTTAGAGCAGTTCATGTGGGAGATAGAAACAGACAACCAGAAATGTTCAAACTAAACACAAAGTTTAAATTAATTGGTTTAATACATGCTATTTTTTATAACAAGATTGATAGGTTCCTTTTTTTAGGCAAGCAATTATGAACATAAGTATTAAGCAAAGATATAATTACTTTATTGATGATATAATTAAATGGTCCACTTTGATTTGGCGATTGACATTACGTTACCAAAAAATAAAAGTGTCCAAATGTGGTAAATATTCAAGTTCATATTTCCTGCAATTCGATAGGTGTAGCAACCCTACAATAATTTTCAAATTTGCCAAAAGTAGCCAATGAACAAATATCGGTCATTATATCATAGCTGTACCCGGCATTTTAGCCGAAAGAGTCGAGAATCAAACATTTTTTTTATGTTTGAACAAGGTCCCAAAAACGAATAATAACTTGCTTCATCTGTACGAACTGGTGTTTTGGACGGTGATTAGGTTTGTAAAAATTTATATTTGTAAATATATTTAAAATTTGTTTAGAAATTAATAATTAACTTAATAAACAAATAGCTTTTATTCATGTTAACAATGTTAATTTAAAATAAAAAATATATATAACCGTTTTTTAGTTATGTAGCATGCAATGCACTAATCAATAAAATTTGGCGAAATACATTTCACAATATGAATTTTTCACAAATATATCGCCGATATTTTCCAAAGATGACATTTTCTGCACTGTGTTTAAAAGAATTTCAACTCAAATCAGTGCTTCAAATCAGTTATAAAATTCAAAATTTCTGTTTGTTTCGGAATCTTACTTTTTGTGCATAGGTTTTGTATTCCATATTGCTAGCAGACACTCCCGATGCAGATGGCGATAATAACGGTTGAGATGTTGAAGGAACGTTGTAATTTTCAGAATTATCTGAAGTTGACGAACAAGCTTCTATATCTTCATTATCCATTGGTGAGATAGTATTGCTCAACGGATAACTTGCCTACGAGTCGATTGATAAGCAGACGCTTTTCTGGTTTCCCACAGTTTTTCGAAGAAATAAGTCTTAACACTGTCTGAAACTACAGCAGTCGATCGACAAAAGTATTTAATTACACGATCTGGACGAAAAGATAAGAAAAATGTGTTATAATTATGATTATTCAATGTAAAATTATATTTTTTCTAAATGAAAACCTGATTTATTTACTTTTTTCGGAGATGCTCACAGTTGTTGAGTTGTTTTATTCCTGAATCCTTCTAGAGTTAAGATATTTTAAAAATACAAACTTGAAACAGAAATATTATTGAATGATTAATAAAATGTTAGAAAATATACTTATGACATTCGCACGTTTCGTTATCGGTTGTAGTTGTTTTTTTTATATTATTATAAAATGTATTTAGATTTTTTTTTTATTATCGATAGTAGTTGTTTATAACCGTAAGTGCATCTGTGTGGTGCTGCCATCTATAGGTAACGTTGAATAGCTAAAACATAGTTCGAATGTAATGGTACTTAATGTTTAGGAAGATATTTATGGTTTCAGGAATATTTGTATTATAAAAAAATAGATAAAAATACAAATATGTATTTTTAAGAAAGAATACACCTCTTATGTATGTATACGTTCATTTAATATTAAATTATTATGATTTTTTAAGAAAGGATATTTTATCATGGTAAGGCAGATAAAGCAAAAATTTATAGTTAATAAAGCAAAAAAATAAAGATATGTTTCAAAATAAAAATAAACCTTTATTTTAATAATATTTATCGTAATAATAAAAGGAAATTAAACCTATTTGGATGTTTCACGTCGTTGGTGGCAACAGTTCCAACATTATTTTTTCATTCTTTGTCCTTTTAAATGCATTTGTTTTTGGTATTTGCAAAAGTTAGTTTTCTATGATTCGAACTTAAGGTTAACGTTTTTAAATACTGCGTAAAAATATTTCTTTCCAAAGAACTTAAGTTTCCCTCTGTTCGTGAATCACGCTAAATTGCTCTCCTACAATTTAGGGTAATTTCTCCGCATGAGATGAAATATCATCTAAACCAAAGTTTTCTAACAACATTGACGCTTTGGTAAGGATTTGCATGAAATTTTATGGAATTAAAACCGATAAAGTTTTAAAGGTACCATGAATAAAAACAAGTTGCAAATAAATTACCGTAAAATAGAACACATTAGACGAATAAACCGCGCATTGAGTGTGAAACCGAATTAAGCGATGAAATCCGCGGAGAAGCAAGAATGAAAACTGAAGCTTAACGTAAACAAGACTAAACAATATTTATATTTCTTGTGGGATTATGATAGAAAAAATTTGTTTAAAATTAAACATTTTTGAATTGTGAGGGAAAAAATATGGAACAAAAAGTTTTAAAAGAACTAAGATAGCCTACTGCACTTATATTTACTTTAGAACTCACTGAAATTCTTATCAAAACAGAAATATATTTGTAGCAGTAACTGTCACTCAAAACCACTCCGACAGAAGATTTATACTATAGAAAATAAAATCGCCAAACACAGCATTTAGTTGTAATTTAAACTTGTAAAAATCAAAATTAACTTATCTCATTAAATTTCTTTCGTACGTTATAATTTTTTTGTGTAACTAAAGCAAAACTAATAAGAAAGTGTACTGTTGCTATTCATCTTTAGAAAAAAGGTGAACTTAATAGCACCACTAAGTGATAAGTTGCCACGTAAGACATTATTTTGCCGTTAGTTGAGTGTTTTATGTTGAGGCAGCCTTTAAAGCGAAGTCCGAATGAAGTTTCCGCGATCACTCTTATTATGACCACCAGATATTAGTAAAATCGACCCGAAACTTTGAAATTCTAACTTATACCTACCTTTTATTTTGTGTGTTGCTTAAAAAATCTTTATCATATACATCCACTCATACACTTATCTTATACATCCATTATTAAATTTTGCTACCAATGCATTTCCCATATTTAGCATGATATAAGAGATGTCTACGCACCTATAAGGCTAAGCAAATATTTAAATAGTCTTTTGAAAACAGTATGACTAGTTAAGGCGAAAGAGCCCGAGTGACCGCGGGTCTCCAAATGAAAGTGCCTCTGTGTTAATCCAATGGGAAAAAGAATTTTTTCTAAGCCACATTTCATCGGCTGTATAGAATATTTTTACAAAAGAATATTTTTATAACTATCATATAAAAATATTATAAATGTATCTGACTTGCAGGTATATATAATCACACATTAGGAAATTGGTTCGAATATTTGTGTTACATTATTTATTGAAACATTGATTTAAGTAAATTCGAACCAATTTCAAGAAGTGGGAATACAGAGAACTGCAAGTTCGATACTTCTACCATTAATAAAAAAAAGCATTTATAAAAATATTCAATACTGACGGAGAAGTGTGGCTTAGAAACTAATTTTTCCATTGTATTAACAGAAAGGCGATTTGGTTTGGAGACCCGTGGTCATCCACCTTTAAATCGAGAGATACATCACTTTCAAAAATTACCATACATTCACAAGATTACTCTTCCTGTTAAAAATAGCATGCACTAAAATTCCATGTACTTGACAAATGCTAGGACAATCATTTACAGATTTACAACTAAACTACCCCAGTGGCGACAATAATATGGCGAAATAATTTTCCCCTGACAATGTGCTGGACACGCCATTGATTTTTATGGTCAAGAAAAAGTTTTCAATTTGATTAATGGCAACAACGATGTAATAACAGTATAGAATGAGACATTAATATTTCGAAGGGTACAGTAAGAAAAGGAATTTAATTACATAAATGGTTAGGGATTGTGGCGTAATGTTTTTTAGGTGGAATTAATGTCGCATTACAGCATGTTGGTGTTGCATACCGCAATTGTTAATAGTCGTAAAAATAGCCTAGGCACGACCTGTTTAACTCATAAGGCCAGACAAGCTCCCCTTGACGTACGCTATCTATCCTGTTTGGAGTGTCGGCTGTTCCAAAGAAGAAGAAGCCTGCTCTCGAAATCGAAACAGATAAATATTGTTTTTTGGCCTTTAATGGCCGTGAAAAAGTTTTCAATTTGATTAATGGTGACGCCGATGTAATAACAGTATAGAATGAGACATTAATATTTTAGGGAACAGCGAAAAAAGGAATTTAATTACATAAATGGCTAGGTAAGTGCATATCGACATTGTTAACTGTAGTAAGTGTACCCTAGTACTAGTACTAGGCAAGACCTACTTAACTTATAAGGCCAGACTTTTTCAAGATCAAACAAGGAGTTCTAAAAAAACTATAATATCTTACTTTTCTGCTACTTTATTATGTACTAACAGAAATTCGTTAGTAGGGATAGACAGACAGACGAAAATAATTGATATAGGTAATACCTTTTTAAGAAAAATATAACTTTTAAAATCTGATTTTTTTAGATTAATGTAGACTGGGGTATAGACTGACGAATAAAATATCCACGATAACTACAATATACCTACTTTCCATTTAAAATATAAAAATCTTTCGAATTAATATCCATGTAGCGGTTAGTTTAGTTGATCTAAGGGCTTTTTGAAAAAATATTAGGTTTTTCATCTATAGATTAAACAAGTAGGTTTGTAACAGAATCTGTCACTTAACCCGCTTCCACACAACATTTGTGTTTAACAGGAAAAAAAGCTCCAAACACAGCATTAATTCTGTATTAAACATTTACACGCTAAATATGGCTAAATTCATTTATTTTCTTTCGAAATTTCAATAGCTATTTGTTATCGTTTGCTAAAATAATTTATATTTCAAAGAATAAATATGTAATATTCATCGCTTTTAAATAAAAAGAAAACATTTCATAGCAACACACAATCAAAGAATCTCTTTGTGAAATATATTTGACGTCATTTTAAACCGATATATGGCGCAAAAATAAATTTATCTCAATTTATTGTTTAAAAGAATTAAAGTTTCTCGGGCGAGATTGTTGTGAATAGCAATGGTGATTTAATTCTAATAAAAATGTCTTCTTATGTTTTTTAAATGAGCATTAAATTTTACTGTTTTTATTAATAATTGAAGTACTTCGAACTCTTTTCTGAAATTTTCAATGTATTCTAATTTCGATGCCCTGAATTTTTTGACGTATCACACTTTTCCGTAGCATTTGTAGTTTGGGCTATGAAAGTGGGTGACGGACTGACAGACAGACGGACTGAACGATTATAATACCTTCCACTTTTTACGTTATAAACGTAGTGTGGAAGCTAAAATTTGCGATCAGTTGGTAAAACGTTGGTCAAATGTTTGACATCCTCTAGACGGATATATATATATTTGTTGGTAAAAAAAAATCGACTTAATTACGGGGTTCCCCGAGTACACTGGGACAGGCGTGCTCGTTAAATCTGTGGAGTCCAAAGTCCCGACGGTATTAGCGTACGATATAACTCCTAAAAAAATGCGTGAAGTGCCTACTCAGATGTCGATGTGTATTTAGACAATAATTACTATGTGTACTTGGCTGCGTTAAAGCTTCTGGCGGAGTCTACTAACAGACAGCCGTCCGAACCAAAACCAAAGCACACATCAATGGCCCAGTCCCGAAGCGCGCATTTTGGGTCCAAAAGGGGGTTCTAAGAAGCAGTGGCGCGTTTTGGCGATCGCCCAAAACGCCCCTGCACCTACCCACCTGCCAGTGGCGAATGTGACAGTTCCAGGCGATGGCCCCGGAATCGATCCCGGACGCCACTGAACGCCACTTGACTTAAATATACTAATAACATTGTGTCTATGGTCCCATGTTGATTCAGGTTTAGTTTAGTTTATATTTTAGTTTGAATTATCGTCGCACTAGAACTACACAAGGGCTATTGGCGACGGGCGTCGTATTTTAGAGCCACAGTCAAGTGACGAGCCGACACCTGAGTAGGCACCAACACAACCGTTAAGGGCGACATCGTACGAGGATTTTGGGGTAGGGTCAGATTTAACGTGCGCAAAGTTTATGTACACAGCTTTATTTATTAACCGTTGGGAAAGCGCGAGATAAAATCTAACACGAACGGTCTTGAATCTTTTCTCTTCGATACACCAGTCCAAAATTGAAACATGAAATTTTAAGTTATATTTGATTAGTTAAAAGTTAAGATAATAAAATCGCTAAGAAAAATTTAAAGAAAATGCTTAGTAATAATAAATATTATGTTCTGCAAATACAAGAACAAAATAAACTTTTTTAATAATATATTCAAATAGTACTTCTTAGCTATGAAAGAACGTTTGGTTATGGTAGCTTGAATAATCATCGCACTAGAGCTACACAAGAACTATTTGCGACGGACCTTATAATTTAGAACCAAAGTGAAATGGTGAGCCAACACTTGAGTAGGCACCTAAAGCAACTTTTAGGGGCAACATCGTACGCAATAAGTACCTTTTTTTTATTTAAAACACATTTTAAAAACACCTCGTGTTCTACCACGAGGCTTACAAAAGTAAGTAATAGGACACAACATAAAAAATTTAAATTGTAATTAAAATCAGGGAGAATGTTGAAAGTCTCTTTTCTTCGCACCAGATCCGAGAACACTGGAGACCATAGTATGAAAAAGCCCCCCAAACTAATAAGGACTTTGGGGCATATTTTAAAAAGTGCATTCCCCCGCTATATGGATTATTATTCGTCGGGACTTTTTGCCTGCTTAGACCTGCTGCATTTATGGGTTGTTGACAGTTATTTTGACAGTACTCGGACCTGAACCTGGAACCTTACTCATGCAAGCCCCCCCCCCCCCCCCCCCCGTCCCCGTAACTTAACGCCACTTATTGTATCATCGTCAACCGTCACTTATAGACTCGAGTATACACACTTTATTTTTTCTATGGCGTACAAGGCGTCATGTGAATTTGAAGCACGTACAGATTTAACGTGCGCTATGTACCCAGCAGCTTTATTTAATAGTAACTCTATTGGAAAAAATTCCGAATCCCAGTATCAAAATCATACCAGAACCAGTATAAATCATACCAGAACCAGTATAAACATATCAGAACCAGTGTGAATCATATTTTGAATTTTTAAAACCAGTATGACACTATACTGGGAATTTCGATTCTGGTATTAGATCATACTGGAAATTTTGACACTGGTATTAGATCATACTGGAAATTTTAAAACCAGTATGAAATCATACTGGAAATTTTTAAACAGGTATAAAACCATACTGGAAAAGTGACTCGATACTAGAAAATTATAAAACTTGTAGTATTTGGCCGCACATTTATGAAAACTTTCTTCATACTGGAAAGTGTTACATCAATAATAGTACAGTGAAACCCCGATTTTACGTCCCCCGAATCTACGTTTTTCCCGCATTTTACGTTTTTTTCATCAGGTCCCAGCTTTTTCCGTATACTGTAATGTTAATTTAACCCGGATTGTAAGTTTGTTATTTATGGAATTTCCCGCATTTAACGTTTTCCCTGGAAAGTAAAAAAAAGAAAAATTGTTCTAAAATAAGAAATATTTTTCCCATTCCACAGGCTCCTGTTTTCTGAAACCGGTTTTTTCTCATGGATCCTGGTTTGGCTTAGTTGGCCGTACGATGAGCTGGAAGATATCTTAGTAAAGTGGTTTAAAGAAGCTCGTGCCGCGAATGTACCTATAAATGGCGCGATACTAAGAAAAAAAAGATTTTTGCATTCTATGTACTATTTCCCGTATTTTACGTTTTTCCCCGTATTTTACGTTTTTTTTTACCCAGTCCCTTGAGAAACGTAAAATCGGGGTTTCACTGTAATACCATACGCCATTCCTTTTATGAGTGAAACTGTTTATTAGTATATTATCTATATTCGAAGAGAGCAAAAAGGAGAGAAACGATAAATATTATAAGAATTCAAAATAAATTTTCAAGATTGTTACAATAATTACCATATCTTGCCCCACGGGGAATCCCATATGGGGCAAGCTGGGACAAAGTGGATACTCGATAAAACCTAACTTCTTATGTATTAAACTTTACTTCAAATAATATAACAATTAACAACTAATTAAACACATACTTTAATATAGATGATTCCATCCTATTACATTTCATAAGTTCTCTCAGTACATTTATAGTATTTATTATGTTTAACCCTTTCAGTCCCAAATTTTTTTATTCTAAAAATCTAAAATTTGTAAAATAGACTCTATGCATCCAAAATGAAATGGAAGAAAGCAGGGAAAATCTTTTTTTTTTAAATTAAAATTTAAGGGGACGCATTACCCAAAACTTAGGGCTGCCCAGAAAATAATTAAATTTGAATGCTAAGGATATTGTTAAAAAAAAAAGGATTCTTTTATAATAGCGGAGGTTTATTGAAAATGATATAGTGGTTTGGTAAAATGGTTTTTTTAAATGTTATGTTGATTTTTTAAATTTTTAATTTTTTCAGCTTTTGAATGGTTAAAACCATAAGGCTTTTAGGCAAATTAATGTACAGCTCCAAATTTTTTTTCCTGTGTTTGAAACATATGCGTTTAACAAAAGTTGGTATGGGATAAGGTCTAGTGTGAATGGATTTTTTAAAAAAAAAAATGATGAAGGTGACCATTTTTATACATAAAGCTACATAACATTTTTTGTTTACCTGATAGCTCAATATCCATACCAACTTTTATTAATAGATGTTGTGGAACATTTTGAAAAAAAATCCATTACAAATTCTTTAAATTTAAGGGGGGGGGGGGGGTAGCATTTTGAAAAAACGTTAATTTTTTCAAACTTTATGTGTTAAAAATTATTAAAATTCAATTTTTAAACATTTGAAAATGCAAGCATGAAGAATTTAGGGCCAATTTATTTAATAAAATTATTTCAGAATGAATTATATTTTTTATCATGGTTTCCGTATTTTCATTTAACTAAAACAAACATTATTTAATTCTTCCAAAGACACGATTCTTCCCCAAAAAGAAAATTCATGCAAACTTTTATGAAGAATTTAAAAAAAAATATTTAAAATAAGTGCGAGTTTAACCTAGTGAGAAAAAAAAAATCGCAAGCCTACGATTCCAAATCGAATCCGTCATTTGACTGTGGTTCTAAAATACGACGCCCGTCACCAATAGCCCTCGTGTAGCTCTAGTGCGACGATAATTCAAACTAAACTAAACTAAACCAAATCGAATAATTGAGAGTGAAAGGGTTAAACGTTAAGTATCCTATCTTGCCTCACCATCCGCTACTGCGAAGATAATTTTTTTCCTTTTTCCTTTAATTAAAAATAGCAATTATAATAATTAACTAAAATCAGAGTTCCTATTTATCAAACACCACGAAACAAAATAAAAAGAAATCGTAGTCGTTTACTTAATGTGTGTTTCCATTTAAATAATAAATGTCACAGAGGCAGTTTTATTAAGTAGGTAATCCGTTATCGTATAATTCAAATTAGCGTAAAAAATTACGGCTATAAATTATACGATAAAAATCCGTTGGTAATAAAAAATTATAGATGTACTAGCAAATAAATACCCGTTCTTCGCACGGACTAAAGAATATCAAATCGATCCAAGTATATGTGCCATTTAATTTGCTATAGGATAATAAGCTTTGCCTTTGTTCCCGTTCATTATAAAGAATAAAATCCCGTTACTTATATTGCTTTAAAATTCCAAGATAAACATACATCACTATAAAATGCACATCCTCATATCACAAAAATCTTCCTCGATATGAACTTACTGTCATCGCAATTTTCCTGATAAATTCAAAATTAACCATAATAGTATAACAATGTTATTTCACGTCAAAACCTCCATTCTGTTTTTTTTTTATTAAAAAAAAACATTTAGCTCATTGGCACGTTCAATTATTTTTCAAAACATTAATTTAGTTTCTGAAGGTAATGGCAAGAAAATAAAAGCAATTTCAATTTTAATTAATTTTTGTGTTCATTTTAATTTCTTCTGTCGAATGGCAACACGAACGGGGAAAAAATGATCGGATTTGAGCGAAAGTGGTGTTTTTTTTCAGAAAATTAGAATTTTCTCTAAAAATAGAAAAAAAATATTAAAAAACTAAGCCTCAGATGCACACGTTGGTATTAAAGGGAATCTATCTTAAAAATTTCGAATTTTTTCGAGCAGTATAAGTAGGTCTTTCACGATCCACAGACAAACAGACAGACTCTTTCTTTTACTATTATAGATTATCTTTATAATGTATTATGGTTGTAAAGGACCGATATTTATTGTTATAAATATTTTAAATGGCTAATTCCATGCATAATTAACTTTTTTGTAATGTAAGTCACGTGTGATACAAAGTGATTATCTATAACTCTTTACACCCTGACTATGTGACATAGTAAGACACATTTAAAATTTAATTGCAATGTATCACCTTTAATATGCAAAAATCATGCAAATAATTCTATTGCGTTTAATAAATAATTTATTTTGGTTTTATTCCTAGTCCAATTAATTTTTTTTATAAACATAAAAAAATGTAAAGCTATTAATTAGTATTTTTTGTAGTTATGTTTAGCTAGAAAAACTAAATTACTCAATGTCTAATACTTATTTAACTAGCAAAAAGTAAAACATTATTTTTTGCGTTTAAGTAAATAGTTTATTCGAATATTCAGCTATTATATTGTAACTTTTAATTTATATTTAAGGCCAAATTATATTTATTGCCCAATAAATATTTTTAAAAAATATTTCCCATGAATATATTTTATGTATTTAACGAGTTAAGCCTATGAGTTAAAATATTTATCTTTGAAAAACCTTAAAGTTTTTGGAGAATAAATTGTCCAAATTAACCTGTCAAGAGCACACCGTTTTTTAAAACCCTGATTATTAAAAAAGAATACAAGGCAAACTTTTTATTTGTATTTTCGTCATGGATAAAATTACTCATAAAAAAATGTTTTAAATCATGCATGGTTGGTAATTTTGGTAAAATTTTTTAACTATGTATTAAAATTTTTGTTAAATCAAAATCATAGAATATTTGTAATATTAATATTTTTTTGCTTCAATATATGAATGTCAATTTATTAAGTGAGATAATGGTTAAATGCTAAAGCATTTGACTCGCATCTTTCAAACTAAACACTGATAACTGATTAAATTCAAACATTTGTCTTATAACAATACTAACTTTTTCAAAGCATTGTCGAGTAATAACAATAGCTTATTTAAATTATTGTCTTATAAGACAATGTTTTGAGCATAGATATCAGAGTTAAAGTATTAGATTGGCAGATCACGTGACCTCCAATGCTAACGACGGACGGGACGCGCATGGAGGCCAAATAAGAGGGCAAAATGGCCAGTGTTGCTACCACTTTAAGGAGAAAAATACTACAAAAAAGTACCATCTAATTCTAAAATTACAAAAAAATATCGTAAAAATACTAGCTGCATTTTGGAATCTTTTTAGTGACTAAATCCTTTTCTAGTATTTTTCTTTGTAATTTTAGAATTACATGGTATTTTTTCGTAGTGTTTTTCTCTTTAAAGTGGAAGCAACACTGGCCATTTTGCCCTCTTATTTGGCCTCCATGCGCGTCCCGTCATTAGCATTGGAGGTCACGTGATCTGCCAATCTAATACTTTAACTATGATATATATGGGTTTGAGTCAATTATATTTATTCTAATAACGATAACTGATTCAAAACATCGTTTCGTAGCAATAACTGTTTCAAAGCAGTGTTGTGTAACAATAAAAGCTTATTCAAATCATTGTAGTAAAACAATCACTGGTTCATACTATTTTCTTACAACATTGATTACTTATTCAATTCATTTTTACATACAAATAATTGTTTAAAAATTAGTCTTATTACAATGGCAATTTAATCAAACCACCGTTTTACAACACTAATAACTGTTTTAAATTATAATCTTATAATGTTATTACGTAGTTGGGATCCTCTGAATAAACTTATGTGATTAAATGTGTAAGAATATTTTAGTCTATTATTAGAGAGTTTTTTTAAGTGTTATATTCAATTATAAATTCACATATTTTTTATATTCAATTTCATATATTTTATTTCAATATTCATGTAATTAAAAAAATTAGCTTAGCCTAGAACTTAATAAAATAACTTTTTTACATACCCCAAACAACAATGCACATGTTTCACGTCTTGTGGTAACAGTTTCACCGTAATAAAACAAAAGGTCTTGAAAGATCTAGATTCATTAAATGTTTCATCTGTTTTCGTATAATCTGCATTACCGTGAAAAATTACGGCTAAATTATGCTATAAAATCTGTATTAATATGTGCACTATAAAATCTGTAGTGTAAAATAATAATTATAGATGCATTATTTTAAATATAAATTTGGGTTGTAAATGACCGATATTTATTGTCATAATATTAGTATTTAAAATGGCTACTAATTCCAGACTAGCCAAATATGACATATTAAGTCACATTTCAGGAGTCGGCTCGTCACTTGACTGTGGTTCTAAAATACGACGCCCGCCGCCAATAGCCCTCGCGTAGCTCCAGTGCGACGATGATTTAAACTAAACTAAGTCACATTTAAAATGCCCTTAAAATGTATCACCTTTAACAACGCAAAACACATGCAAATAATTCAATTGCGCTTATTAAATAATTGATATATATTTTTTTATTTCGTCTAGTTATTTTATTTATAAACATAAAAAATGGAAAGTTATAAATAATCTTTTTTTTTGTAGTTATGTTTAACGAGAAAAACTAATTTACTAGATGCATATTATTTATTAAACTATCAAAAAGTTAGACCTTATCGTTCTTTTTTTAAGTAAATTGTTTGTTTGAATAATATTTAGATTACATTGTAACTTTTTTATTAATACTTAATGTTAAATTATATTTTTTACCCAATAAATAATTTTAAAAAATATTTTCCATTAATACTTTGTATGTATTTAATGAGATAAACATAAAATAATTATCTTTGAAAAACTTAAAGTTTTTGGAAAATAAATTGTCCATCTTAACTTGTCAAGAGCACACCTTCTTTTAAAAAACCTGAGTATTACAAACATAAAAGAAATACTTATTTTATATTTTTTTGTCATTGACAAATTTTATCATTAATTTTTTAATCATTGTATAGTTGATACTATTTATAAAACTTTTTTTAATTTCTATTAAATTGGCGAATATTTGTAATATCAATATTGTTTTTTAATTTAATGGATGGTAGTTTATAGAATGAATTGATTACAAGGGAAAGCAGGGGAAGAACTCGTTTTTATCAAAATAGTCTTTAGACTTGGGTAACTCATTAAAATCAAACCTTCGTCTATATTTTAAACTATGATAAATGTTTCAAAGTATTGTGATGTAACAATAATTGCTTATTCAAACCATTATCTTATAACAATGAAACTGGTTCATAACATTGTCGTGTAACAATAATATTTTGTACAAACCATATCTTGTAATTAATATAATATACTCAAACTATTGTCTTATAACAAAGTTAACTTTTTTAAAACCATTGCTTTATAGCAATAACTGTTTCAAAAAATTGTCTTATGAAACTATGGTTTGAATTAATTTGCATTCTTATAACAATACTATTTGATTCTAACTATTGTTTTATAACGTTTATTATGAAACTGACATCCCTGGATTTGCGCAAACTAATTAAATTACATATTTTGACTGTAACTGATTAAATACATAAGAATGTAAAAATATTATAAGCATTATTATTTTTAAAAAGCGTCACATTGAAATATAAATTCATAAATTTTATGTATTTCCTTTTCATATATTTTATTTCTATATTTATATTTCCACAAAAATTTGCTGGGCCTACCACTTATTAATTTTTTTTTCTTCTTTTACATCCCCAAACAACGATAAGTACGTTTCACGTCGTGTGGCAACAGTTTCACAGGAATGAAAATATGTAGTTAATCAATAAGTTAACGACGACTAATCAGAGCTTAGCGTGTCATGTTACATGTCACTGAAACCACCAATGAAGTCCCGGAATAAAAGCAGAAATGATTTACGAAATGTGAAATTAATCCAATGGACAACCAACTGGAATGGCCACGCATACAATGACGTCACAGCTACGTCAAGCATTGTTTTTTTTCCCACAAACAAACCACGCTCCACCCCGTTTGAATAGAGAACTTTACTGTATCGCTAAAATACCTTCCAATATTAAATTAATTATATTTTGTACCCAAAAATAACAAACGTATATAATTTTTTTGCAAAATAAATCTTTAAATAATTCATAAAAATCATTTTAAAATGGCTTATTGTTCATCGGTACGTCACGTGTCACAAACACGTCGATTTAGCTGAAGTCACTAGTATATATAAACAAACCAATGTGATGTTTTTTTGCTTGCAATTAAACTGGATTTAATCAAATTTACTATTAAAATAAGAATTATATAGATAATGGAAGGAGGTTTTACAGAAGCGGATAGTTCAGATTTGCTTAAAATAGATTCCAAAATGGTGTTTCAAAGTTTGTTTATAGTTACTAGCGACGTCATAGATACCACGTGGCAGCCACAAAGCGTTTTCGGGCGTAATTTTTCGTCCTAATTTTAAAATTCATTTTTCTCCCTTTTTATGGGATATTTGAACATTGAAAAAATACGGGTCTAATATTTTTAGCATAAGAATATTTTAAGCCAATGAAATTTTTTTAGTCAAATACCCTATTGTCCCCAAATACCCTAAATAGTCCATTGCAAAAAGCATTAAAAAAAATCAGTTTACTTCCACTTAGTCTCACAACATCTATTTCTATAACTCGTTTTCTTTCTTAAAAAAAGTACTTTTATACAAAATTATATATTTAATTGTATACTATGTTAGATTATAAAATAAATTTTAACATAACATTGATTACTACTTCAAGCCATAGTATTATAATGTTGAGTCATGTAAGAATTTAAAAATATTATAAGAGTTATCTTTAAAGTGGACCACCAATGAAATCCAAGAATAAAAGAATTAATGAACGACGTCACGTGAAACAAACCAATTGCAAAAAGTATTTAAAAAAAAGTTCAGTCTACTTTTACTTAGTCCCAAAACTATCTATACCACATTTCTAACTCTTTTATCATAAAAAGACTTAACGTTAAAGACAAAGACCGCATTCTAATAAGAACAACAGCCCAACACAAAGGACACGCAAATAGGCTTAGGGAAAAGCATACTTCCCTCCGTTAGCTATTACTTAAGAAGACATTCAACTAATTCCACCATTTTAGAACTCTTTTTTTTATAAGTAATCTCTTCGAAAACCAACCAATTAAGCTGAAGTTCTGGGTACCCAAAGTATAGGTGAACTTCGAAAAGACTCTCCTATGAATAATAACGATGTTAAACTCCCGCTTCTTCTTAAATAAACCCCAATAGACTATGCGGTTACCGTTAAACTCCCTGTTATGTAAATTCCGGAACGCTGGTATAGCTTAAATTACGTTGCCTCTTTTGGAACGAAACCATAAATAAAATAAACTTGATAAAATGGCTCCTCGAAACATGTTCTTTTTTGTGTGTTTAGACTTTATAAAGAATTAGTGTAGTGTAGTTCTTCATGGATCGTTTGGCGGAGTTAAGTTGTATTTTCCCTTCTTTTTTTAGAATGTTGAATAAGAATCGGAATCACCACTTGAATCGTTGTAAGTGGCTGAGATGTTTAGTTTAAAGAAGTTTTTTGGTTTTGAGAGAGAGAGAGAGATACCAATAAATGTTTTGAGAATTTTGTATTGTTGTCAATTTGAAGTGTTTTTAAATGGAAATTGCATGGTTATTTTTTTTCTTTTAATTTTTATTTGTTTGTTGTGGAGAATAAAACTTGAGATAGGAATTGCTTTTCCGAAGAAATAAATCATAAATTCTTATAAATATAAAATAATGAAGTCAATGTAAAATGTGCCAGTAACCTTCCCAAGTAAACCTGCATATAATTTTTCGGCTGGAATTGATAAAGATATAGAGAAAAAACAGTTCAAACATCTACAGCCCATAGTGTAAACTTTTTTTTATCTTAAAAGTTTTGTGATAAGTGTTCAATATAAATTTTTAAAGTAATTTTTTTGTATTGAATTTTTTAAAAGACTGATCAATGCTTTAAACTTTTAAACTATAGCTTACAAAATTGTAGAAAACACTAAGTTGGGAGTGTTTTTAATAAAAATGACTATAGTTATCCAAATTATAAGCAAACTGCATTAACAAAAGCAATTGACATGTTTTAGATGACGTATTCCTTTCAGCTTTTCTTCTTGCTTTTCCTGAGATCTTTGCCCCGATTGGTGCTCTTTGCCCACGTGACATTGATTAATCAGTCTATGCCCGAGAAAGAATTCCTTTTAGCTTAGCATTTCTGATGCCACTCAAGACCTAAAACATTCCCTTCGTGCTCTTATTTTCTGGTAATTCAATGTCAGCACAATCACACATTTCATTAAATCAAGACGAACGAGTCTAGTGATTTTCCTCATCTTTTTAGCCACAACATTCATTCACAAGATACGTTCTAAGCCGTTTATTTCATTTCATTAACTTTTTTTGCCAACCATTTTAGTTTTTATCCACAACATTCATTCACAAGATACATTCTAAACCGTTTTTTTTTTGCCTACCATTTTAGTTTTGGATGTCTACCAATAACAAAACCATTTGACGAACAAAAGGAATACAGCTGGTGAAGATGGCGTAGGTTTTTAGGTTATTATTTTTGTTTGGGTTTCTCGAGTTTTGCTGTCTCTTTGAGAATGGCAGACGATTTGGAGTGTGAAAGATGGAACGTAATGGCTGGATGGAGTGAAGTTGAGAGAAATGGTTCTTTTTTTTTACTCTTCACTTAGTTCGAATGGAATGCGTGTAGGAATTTGTTTTGTGTTCTTTATTTGGGAATAGTAGAGTTTTGTTATTGTGTTACAAACAAAGTGTTTTTTTTTCTATTTTATTTGGTTTGGTTGAAATAACGTTTTACTAGAACTGCATGAGACGTGATGTCAGATATGTACAGTCCCTGGACAAATTATTAGACGCACTGTATTTTTGTTAGTAATTTTATGTTTCTTAAGAGTTTTTATGCAATAATGGTATATTTAAAGTACAATATTATTGATTTTTATTTAAAAGAATTGTTGTAGACTACATATTTGTATTTATTTTTAACATATGGCAACACTGTGTTGACAAAGTGATACAGTAGTCCAGCTCCTAGAAAAGATTATTTATGTGTGGAATCATCATCCTCAAATGCAAGAGACAGTACATTCTTGCATTGATAGCATGCCGCGCCGAATTAAAGCTTTGATAGCGGCTAAAGGTGGCTCAACTAAATATTGACTTTTACTAACACTAATTTCACTTTTCTTTAAAACTTAATAAACTTATGCTTTTCTAAATGAATGCTGTTTTATTTATGTCAAATAAATCGGTAATTGATTGGATAATATAAAAATAAAAAACAAATCAATTTAAAATAATAAAACGGTACAATATCACCTGGTAAATAATATTTTACATGAAATCTTGCAGTGCGTCTAATAATTTGTCCAGGGACAGTAGATAACGTATTTACCGCACATCAATCTTATTAAAACAGAGTAATTTGTTGGTGGGGGGTTTTGTATAGTACAATTGGTTGATGGGAAGGGCGAAGACGTGGACAGAACTTGTGAGAATCTCCGCTGGGGTCAAGATTTTTCAACTACAAAAAAACCTCCAACAAACTCTAATTATTCTTTTTCATTACGCACCTTCACCGCCATCTAGGTTCGACCCTCCTCTCCCAGGTTCCCACAGCAGGAACGATAATTAACCAACTTTTTTGTTGTAATTTGAAAAATGAAAAAGTGGTTATTGATATAGTGGTGGAGATTTTCGTCTTTCTTCCGCATGTGCTCCCCTTTCGAATTCTGTTTTAATTATCTGATTTTAGAAATTCTTCTTTTTGCTACAAAGGTATGGCATCAGCAGAGCCTAATTTTCGGCAGGGCAAACGGGGCACGTGGCCAGGGCCCCCCAAATTTTCTTCTGGAACATTTGTCTCAATGTAACTGCCCCCAAATTTAACATTTCAAAAAAAATATTATAAGTTCAGGAAAAGTTAACTATGAAATTATGTTTAAACCAGCTAAAAAAAACTGCAGAAAATTTGAAGTTTTTCTGCAGTTTTAAAACTGTGGTGATTTGGAAATTTAAACTGCAGATTTTACTTCAAATTTTCTGCAGTATTTTTGTAGTTGTAGTAAAATTCCGCTAGTGGCGCCATCTAGCGAAATTTTTTGAAAGTCATAAAAATAAACAAAATAATTATCAAACAAGTTGAGTTATTTTTTTACCGAGATAGGGAAGTAGGAGTACGGGATTTGATCTGGGGGGTTTTGTGCAGCTGGCCGAGTGCGCTACCAACTGCGCTATTGGGGCTTGTTATGGGATTGGCCTTGTAAAAATATCAACGTACTATCTAATAATTAGAATATACACTCGCCATGGATTTGAATTAGTCAACAAATTTGATACATAATTTTGCGTAGAATTCACCTATGATTTTTATTTTAAAATAATTAAATTAGATTTATTTAATTTTTCTAAGTTGGTAATAAATAAATTAGATACAAATTTTGAATTAGAAAAATATATAATATATATCTTAAGAATAAATTTAAGATTAACTTATTTTTAAATTTTCTATAAAAAGGTGACAGCAAAAGCTATTGAGCAAACTGAAATATTAAGCACATAATTTTTAAATCTGCTTTTTTTTGTTTAAATTATACTGTATCTTTATATAGGTTAATATAGGTAACATTATTTTTGTCTTCTTTTGCAAAATCAAATCAAGAACGTCCACGGAAAAAGTATTTGAATCACCCATCAGCTATGATATGATATTGGTTTTTGAACTTTTAAAATTTACAGATTAACAAAATCTAGATCTGCGATTTCAACTTAGCCAGATTAAAAAGACACCTCATTACTAAATTTATTGTAATAAACACATTTTCAATTTTCCTGGAAACTTAAGAATTTTTTGCCAACATAAATAAAATTATTTTTGGCAAACATTTTGTCAACAGAAGGCACAACAAAAATGTACCCGTTTTACATGCGTAAAATATTAAGCTAATTTGCAAAAAAAACTGCAAATGTTTACAGGAAAAATTAAATGTTTTTCCGCGAAAAATTCCAAAAAGTTTTAGCTAGGATACAATTACTACAAGTGTAAAAAATCACTACTTGTTTTAAAAATAACGAGCAATTTTAAGGTGAAGATACACTACAAAAAATTTACAGTATTTTTGAGGTTAACGCACACAGTATTTTTTTTAATAAAACACTTTAGATTAGTTTTTTAAAAAAATAATTGAAATACTTTAAGCCAAGATGAAACTACGAAAAATCTACAGTATTTTTGAAGTTAACCAGCTTATAGAAATTTTTTATTAGATCGCTTCAAATCACCTTTAGATAAGTTAAAGTATTTAAAATCAAGATGGCACTACAAAAAATCTACAGTATTTTTGCAGTTAACTGCTCACAGTAACGTCTGAAATAAATAACTTCAAATTAACTTACGAATCATTGCAAAATAACTGAAGTTTTTTCACAGTCGATATTCTTCTGCAGAAAATATGTAGTTTACTGCAGAAATACTTCAAAATAACTTCACTTCTGCAGAAAAACTGCAGTTAATTTTTAGCTGGGATATAGTCATTAATTCACAAAAAGTAATTAATTTTGGGGGATTGAACATGCATTCCAAGCAAAGTACAACTGCAATTTTTTTGGTGTACATTAAAATGTAGAAAAATACACACAAATATTTTATGGAAGTATATTTGGGGGGCCCCCAAATTTTCTGGTGCCCAGGGCCCCTAAAGTTATAAGTCGGTCCCTGGGCATTATCTATATTATATCAGATATCTATGAAACTTATCGTATCAAAAGATGTGAATGGTTTATGATAATAAGATAAATATTAAATGAAAGTAAAACTTAATAATATGTTATTTAAAAATGCATTCAAAACATCTATAAAGTGTTAAAAATTAGAATTTCTAAAAAGTGTTATTGACCAGTCAAAGTAAATGTGAATCGAGTAACCTTCCTCAAAAAATACATCATAAAAATATGAAAGAATATGTGAATACGGCCTTATTAATATTTAATACATAAAAATATTCTTCCTATCTTAAAAAGACAGCACATCTGGCAACATTCCAAAACTAGGAAATTTATTTTTTATTTATACGAAAGCTCCAGGTGCTAGTCTTCAACTCAACTCTACTCTTATTTCTGACGTCATAGTCGCGCCAAAGAATATGGAAGTTTTTTTTTTCTTCTTTTAGATCCCTGAAGATTTTTTGGGGATTAAAGTTTTTGGTTTACATAAAGCAGATTCGTGTAGTTATCGGAGTGAAGTGAATTTATTTATGATTTTTTTTTATCTAACTAGATTTCCTTTTATTCTGTATGAAATACTTTCAGGATATAATACCTTTACCTTTTAGGATTTTTATTCCATTTATTTACCCTGATATTTTTCATTGATATATATTTTAATAATAGAAGAACATTATTTACTGAATTTATAAATATTTGACTTGCATTAAATAATAATACACTGTTCTACATTTTTTAAATATTTGATAGTGTCGAACTTTTTATTAGGTTTTATGTATTTTACTTGTAGATGTTTTTATTAGACCTGTTCTCCTAAGCTTATAATTAATACAGACTTTTAAAATTTTAATTAAAGATACATTTTTCTATAAAACTTTTTAGACCCTTTCAATCTGCAGATAGATTGTAATTCTAATATTTTACTTATTATGGCAGTGTGTGCATAAATTAAATGCATTTTACTATATAATCAAGTAAAATATTCTATCCCTATACTGGGCTTGTTTCACGAGGGATCTGGCAACAGCACCGCGGTTTTGTTTTCATTTTTCTCGAATTACTTTTGACTTGGTATTCCAAATTGAGTTTTCTAAGAATATTTAAGTTGTTATTTTTTAAAATTTCCAACTTCTTTCAATGCAAGTTTTAATTGCTAAATGATTAAAACAACCAATAACGTAACAAGAAGTTGTAATTTTAAAAAATAACAACTAAAATAACTTATTCTTAGAACACTCAATTTTAAATATCAACAAAAGTAATTCGAGAAAAATGAAAACAAGACCTCAGAGCTGTTGCCAGATCCCACGTGAAACAAGCCCCTCTTTATTCAGAGAATAAGATGCAATACAATAAATGCTTTGTCTTAACCATGTGTGATATATAGACGCATAAACCTATCTAGCAATACACCCATACTTTTTTATTTAAAAAAAAATAAGTACTATGGAGTGTTTTAAAAAAAATTACAACACATATAATTTAAAATAATATTTGTTTGACTATTATGAGTTGCATACTTTAAACACATGCAGTGAAATCTGGATGCCGTAAACACGTTTATCGTATTACTCATTGTATATATATTGCTTCCGTTTTAAAGAACATATCATTTCCAAAATTTAAGTTGTCCATTAGTTATTATTTTTCTTCGTATGCTTTTTATATTTTTCTATACGGCTTTTGAATATTCTATACTTCCTATGTTCAATAGTAGTTCCTTGTTTCACTACAGAAAGAGTGGTAGTCTAGCTGTGTTGCAGCGCATATCCAACCAAACCAAATTCACCAAGAAAATGAAAATTTCTTGCCCATTATTTTTAATCTTCGTATTCAATGGTTTTTACCACGGGTAATAGAATTTTCCCTAAAGCCAATTCATTACTTTACATATAAAGAACTACAGTGAAAACTTCGGCAGTTCCGTAAAAACATTAAAATCAAAGACTCAATATGATGGGCAGAGTTTTGTCAAACCTAAAAGGTGAACTTCATCAGTCATGTGGTTTGGTACCACGTCACGTGATTTAGAAAAACTGAATTTTTTTAATAATCACAATGCTCTCACTTTTAACTATATTAAAATATGCGTACCAAATTAATTCAACAATATTCCATATGTATTATATATAATATATGCATAGAGAACTTACAAAAATATGTTTGTTTAGTTCTCTATAAACGCTACTATTGTGACGTCATGATGGAAGGGGGCACGTGATAGGACAGACTGGGATATGCAAATGTTTGTTTCGAGTTAATGGACTTCTTTCAGATGACGTATTCTTTCCATATTTTATTCCTAAATTTCCTTCAATCATTGTTCCGATTGGAGTTATGTCACCACGTGACATTGATTTACCAATCGAGGCTCGAGTAAGAATATCTTTTTCATTCACATTTCTGTTGCCACTAAAAAACTGAAACATTCTCATTCACAGAACTATACCAAAGTTCATCTAAAACATCATCCACCCATCCTCTTCTGCAAACGTGATGTCACCCCTAAATAGCTTGTATTGTGGACAGTTACTCAAACGGCAGCGATAAATTGCCAAATGTAGACAGCTTTCCTGCCAAATTAGTTACTTGGCGCGATTCACATTGGCTCCTTCCTCAGTGGTCTTTTTGCAACTACATTAGCTGTCCATTTTATTTCTGTCGCTGCTTAAAACTTCTCTTAATTTTACTTTTTTTTTCTTAAATTCCAGCGCTGGTCATTTAAAGAAAAAAAAAGACGAAGTTTTCGTTACGGAAAATTACGCGCGACAAGATAACCGAAGCAGTTGTTTTAATGAGCAACTCTCATTAAAATTTATTTATTTTTATTATTTTAGAGTTTTAGCTTGCTGATGAGGACCGTAAAACGAAAAAAAATTAACTTTGGGCATAGGAAAATAACTGATAGTGAAAACTTTTTCACTTCATGAGATTTCAATGGAAATTATCAGCAATAAATCATATTTATTTTCCATTAATATCATTTTTGTATTTAAAAATAGAATTTAGTTTTTCATTCATGTTATATTATTTTACCTATATCCTTAAAAAAAAACTAAAATCACTAAAAATGTGCTATTGGAGTATTTTAATTTGTAAATTTAGAACAATTTCTTTAGCTTCTTACAAATGAAACAATGACTGTGAGCAAATTAAACAAAAAGAAATGACTGTAAACATACTAATAACTATACTTAAGTTAATGTTTAAACCTCTTTTTTTATTTTATAAAAGCTTTATTAGAATTTATCATGGGCAAAAAGTTTCTGAAAAAGTTATATTCTTCAAAGTTGTGCAAAAACTGAACAGTTTAAACAAACACCTTGTTAATGAAACCCCTGGTGTGAATTTGTTTGGAGAAAATTAATGGAGCCATTAAATAATGTAGTGATTAAGTTATACTGAATATGCAATGAGGAATTGCTTTTCAGTCTGGTGGCTTGTCAAATTTGGATATATACAACCATGGCAACACTTTTTTCTCACAGATTCCTTATCATATTATACACTGCTCAATTACTGCTGAATAGTTAATTAAGTAAATTATTCATTTCCAACTTACCATATTAGTTTAAATAAATAGGTAATATTTTCGTCAACCTATTACTCGTTATTAAATCGATTTCCCTCATTTTCGGACATATCGGATATATCTCAAAACAATTAGGGGAGCACTTTCTGTACTTTTGTAAACCTTTCAGTTTCATCTTTTTATTTTTTATTTTAAAAATCTTAACTTTGTGAAATAGAGTCATTAATCATTATGCACTTACAATGAAATGGTAAAAAACGGGGTACAAAATCTTATTTTTTTAATCTAAAATTTAAGGGGGAAATGGTATCATAATGAAATATATGGGAATATATATGTGAAATATATAACGTGAATAAATTATAACAATAGTTTTTTCAAAACTTTATTTATTAAAAAAAGTTAAAATCAATTTTTAAACATCTAAGAATGCCAGCTTGAAGAATTTAGGGACAATTTATTTCATAAATTTTTTTGGGAGTTTATTTTATTTTACCATGTTTTTCATATTTTCATTTAACTAAAACAAACATTATTTAATTCTTCGATAGACATGATTCTACCATCTAACGATAAATAAGTGTGAGCTCAACTTAGTAAGAAAAAAAATTGCATGTTGATGATTCCAAAGGGAATCATTGGGGGTGAAATGGTTTAAACCATGCATTCCCCTTTTTCTTTTGAGCAGTGTATTTCTTCATGACTCCGTTATTACGTAGCTTTACTAACTTACCCCACCAAAAAATTCCATATTTTATAATTATGAAACTCTCACATTTCCTGATCAATAAGTATGACTGTAGACAAGTTTGAAGTAGGGTCCATGTTTTAACTCTGTACTTTTACAAGGATATTCTATACTCAACTACGTCAGGTATAACATTGAACAAGGCAAATGAAATTTAGTAATTACGATCCACGAGAACCCTTGGCGATAAAATTGCATCATTTATTAGCCAGAGTGCATGGGATCATGCCAAGACACGATAGAATTTTTGGCCTTAAAGATATTCGTTGGCACGAAAAGCCTTACCTGAGATTAACAATAAAAGGGGGTTTTAGAACCACAATAGTCTAAGTCCGCTTATAGCTTGATCCATTGTAGCTATGAAGCACTCAAATTTAAAAGCTGTTTTGGAAAGAGTAGAAATAAGTTGGTTTTAGAGCAATAATGGTTTTAAGTTATGATTGAAATTGGATCGGTTTTGTTATGATGAACCCAAATGAGCGTTGTATTGGAGTAATTGCTATTGCTTGTTATTTGTAAGATATATTAAGGGGATACGGTACCCAAAAATTTGTCAAAATATCGATTTTTTAGTTTTTACTTCTTATTATTCATAATATTTTTCTGAACCTTTACTGAAAGTTTCATAATGATATCTTTTGTAGAAAAAAGTTATTAAATATTTTCTGGAGTCATTCCTATAGGTTTGAATACGTATTTTGTCTGCTTTCAACCTTTTTTCTCTGTTTCGCGTTTTTCAATTCTTGTGTTTAATAAACCCCAAAGGATTTTTTGCTATTTAAGTTAGTATTTTGAAATTTTTAATTTGCGTTCTTATATAAATGGTGCACAAAATTGTGTATGTAATAAGGTCTACAATGTATAGTTTGTTTTTTAAAAAATTTTGGAATTCATAATTTGTATTTTTTTGTGATTTCAAGTATAAATGCATGTTACTTTTTAACTGTAGCTCACATTTTAAATCCATGCACAGTTCTTGAACAAATAGTTCTAAAAATAGACTATAAATGTTTGGTGGAGTTATTCTCAAAATGGAAAGAGGAGTAGCGTTTTAAAAAGGTTTCAAAATTGTGAATTTTTTTAAATAAATGAAAAACTACTGGTAAATATTTGTTTTTATTGCTAGAAAATGTTTATTTAGAGTGAACTTTATATAAAACCACTATAATTTACAAGTTTATGTTATTATTTCTAGAAATAATGTTTTGGGTACCGTATCCCCTTAAAAAAAGAACAGGTTATACCGTTGTTTGAATATGCAATGGTTTTACAAAAAAACATAACAAATACTCTGGCATTTTAGAGCAGTATTTGTAGTAATGATAAGCATAAAAGAGCAATCATTAAAAGATTATATATTATTTTGCGTGTTCGAATATGGACAAAATCTAGGTAGTCTTGATAACAAAATTGAGATTAAATTATCCAGGACTGTAAGTTTTCATTTTTAGCTACTAGCTAATTGAAGAGCTTAGTGGACGAACGTGCTAAGTGACAGGTTTGACAAAAATTTAGGTTTTTGTGTCAATAACCATACAAGTATCATTCCATCCTTTAAGGATAACAAGTTTTCCCCTTTTCATAAACATTTGGTTAAGTCTATTTTTTACCTTTTGCAAGTACCGTTTTAAACAGATTTAAATGTGAACTAAAAACTTTAAAGCTCAATTTCTCGTGTTTAGCGTGTTGTCACTTAGCACGTTTTTCCACTAAGCTCTTCAATTGTTATTTGTTATTAGTGATAGTAGTATAGAATGATAGTAGACGATAAAGATTTGGAAACTTGGCTACAACAAATTTGTAATTAATTGCATACATTCTTAAAACAGACGAGCGGTTTTAACGCAGTCTGAGTTAATTTCCACTCCCTATAGGAGTAGATTTTCCCCTATAGGAGTGGATTTCACTCTTTTGTTTTGTGTACGATATCGTTAATTAAATAATAATTTTTTAATTAAATTTAATTTTCAATAAACTTTTATTAAAAGTTTTGTGTAGGAAAGAAAAATGGTTACTAATTTTTACATTAGTTCTAAGTTAACGGTTCACATGCGTCAGAGCCTGGCCTGTCAAAGGCATTGTTATATAGGGTATATGCAATCGGGTTAGAGTCAAACTGAATGACAAGGTAATTATAACGCCTATCAATGTTAAAGTAGTACAGACAGTGTATAACAATTAAATTTATTCACAATTAACAGTATTCAATGTTAAAGTATACATTAGAATAACAATTGGTAGAAGTGCGCGTCTAGTTCTAATAGAATAATATTACTTATTCAGATTTTTTATGCAGCTTGTAGACTTTTTAATCCCGACATTTGTAGATAATATTTTTACATAAAATGTACAAATAAGTCTTAACTTCATTTTGTATCAGGCATAAAACATTTTAAAGAAAAGCAAAGCTTCAAAATACAAATTAAACTAGAACCTTTGAAAGAATTATTTTAATCGGTCATTTGTTTATTACAGAAAATAAACAAAACAGAAGAAGGTTACTTATATATTTCTCTTTTGGTAAATCACGTGTTTACTCTTACACACAAACTTACTCTACAAAATACTATTTCTATCTTTAAGCGCAACTAATTTCATTGTCTAACATTTAACTCTCACCAGCACAAGAAAAACAAAAAAAGATTGGCATTTTATCAAATTAAAAAGAAAACTTCCTCAACTAAACAAACACAGCAAATGCTTTCCATCAGAAAACCTAAACAAAACATAGCCCCAAACAAAAACCAACCAAAATTACGGAAGCCTTTTAGAATTTAAGCAAGAACTTGCGTTACTATAGCAAAAATCAATCATTAAAAAGTGCCCTGTAATAAGATTTCGACTTGAAGACTTGCAGTTTGTTTTCTTAGTGTTTCACTTATACTAAGAAGCTTTTCATATAAATCTACAGTTAGTGGTTTGTTTTGAAGTGGTTAAATTAAGTTTATATAGAAGAGCTACGGTGTCGAGAAAAAAATGTGTGGCTTCAATGAATATTGTTTTTGATGCATGTTAAATTGAACGTTGTTAGTTTGAAAAACATAAATGATTACTTTATTTTTTTAAGCATTATTTTTGTGTATTTATGTTGTATATTTTAAAGTTTTTATTAAAACGAGATTACGATTTTTGGAAGAAATCAGCGTCAAGTTTTCTTATTAAATGATTTATCTTAATGCAATTTTAGCGTAGTGTGTAGACTTTTTAATTACGATATTTGTTGATAAAGTTTTTAAGTAAAATGTATTATAAATCTGAGCTTTTTTAATCATTTTTGTCAAAATTTTGCCAATTTTAAATATATATTTAAGAAAAACATAAAACATTTAAAAAAACAAGTGTCATAATAAAACTAATTTAGAGTATTTGATAGAATTATTTTAAAAAGTCATTTGTTTATTGTAAAAAATAGACATAACAGAAGAATGTTATACATTATTTCTTTTTGGTAAAAGACTTGATTACTCGTTTTCTACAAAAGTACACTTTTTTCTACTAATTACTATTCCCATCTTAAAATCGCAAGTAATTACATTGTCAAACATTTCCACTCTCACCAACTCAAGAAAAACAAAAAAGATTGGCATTTGATCAAATTAAAAAGAAAACTTCCTCAACTAAACAAACACAGCAAATGCTTTCCATCAGAAACCTAAGTAAAACATAGCCCCAAACAAAAACCAACCACAATTACGGAAGCCTTTTAGAATTTAAGCAAGAACTTGCGTTACTATGTAACAAAAATCAATCATTAAAAAGTGCCCTGTAATAAGATTTCGACCACAAGACTTGCAGTTTGTTTTCTTAGTCCTTCATTTAAAGTAAGAAGCTTTTCTTAAAGTAAGAAGCTTTTCATGTTTAGCTACAGTTAGTGGTTTGTTCTGGAGTGGATTAAATTAAATTTCAAAAATAAATTTACAGTGTCGAGAAAAATTGTTTTTGGGGTTCTATGGAAATTTTTTTTTGATGCATGTTAAATTGAACGATGGCAGTTTAAGGGGATACGGTACCCAAAAATTGGTCAAAATATCGATTTTTCAGTTTTTACTTTTTATTATTCACAATATTTTTCTGAACATTTATTGAAAGTTTCATAATGATATCCTTTATAGAAAAAAAGTTATTACATATTTTCTGGAGTCATTCCTATAGGTTTGAATACGTATTTCGTTTTTGTTTTCAACCGTTTTCTCTGTTTCGCGTTTTTCAATTCTCGTGTTTAATAATTCAATAAGGCTTTTTTGTTAGAATTAAGTTAGAATTTTTTAATTTTTAAAATGTGTTCTTGTATATATGATGCACAAAATTGTGCATGGAATAAGGTCTACTTTGTATAGTAGTTTTTTTTAAATGTTGAATTCAATAATTTGTAATTTTTTTGAGATTTTCAGTATAAATGCATGCTACTTTTTAACTGTATTCCACATTTTAAAATCCATGCACAGTTGTTGAACAAATAGTTCTAAAACCAAACTATAAAACTTTGGTGGAGTTATTCTCAAAATTGAAAGAGGAGTAGCGTTTTAAAAAATTTCAAAAGTTTTTTGACTTAAAAAAAATGAAAAATTACTTGTAAATATTTGTTTTTATTGCTAGAAAATGTTTATTTAGAGTGAACATTATATAAAACCACTGTAATTTACAAGTTTATGTTATTATTTCTAGAAATAATGTTTTGGGTACCGTATCCCCTTAAAGTAAGAAGCTTTTCATGGTTAGCTACAGTTAGTGGTTTGTTTCGGAATGGGTTAAATTAAATTTCAAAAGTAATTTCCAGTGTCTAGAAAAATTGTTTTTGGGGCTCCATGGAATTTTTTTTATGCATGTTAAATTGAACGCTTGCAGTTTAAAAAAGTATAAATGATTACTTTATTTTTTTTTAGAAATAATTTTGTGTTTTTATGTTGTATATTTTTAAGTTTTAATTAAAACAAACTGGGCAAAAGATACTTTAGTTAATTCGCGAAAGAAAGTCTATTAAGAAAGGCAATTTGGCGTGTTAAAGTGGTAATTAGACTTAAATGCTGTGGAGTTTAAAGAATTTATGCGGATTCTTTTTATGCTTCATTGCTTTGAAGGATTTTAAAGTGTCAGTCACAAAAAAAGAACGTTAAAAAAAGTACAACGATTGAACAAAATTATTGACATATCTTTGTATTTGTTTCTTTTAAACATTTCCTATAAACTACTACGAGATATGTAAAATGTTTGTTTTCGCCCTGAATTATAAAAGAGCTTACAGAATTATCACTTATATAAAAAAAAAGTTTAGGTTGTAAAGAATAAAAATGTTATATAGATTTCAATCTTAATAATCTTACCTGTGAAATATCGCAACCTTTTTTTTATCAAAATATATCTACATTTATAAAATCTATCAAAAATAACGCATTTTGCAGAGATTTAATGAATGGGAGCAAAACTCTAAAGTAATTGTTTGCAAAAACATTAAATTGCATTGTCTATAAAACATTGTGCAAACCCACGTGACTTGCGGATAGATGTGGGTCACCTTTCTGGTTTGCCAGTCTATTCTTATATCTTTTTTTTTAGGTTTGGCGACATTTGGATTAGATCTAACCATTTCAAAAGAAATGGTAGCAATTATTTGCCATATCTAGCAACCATTATCCTCAAATTAGTTATTTGGCGCGATTTCTTGATGACGTTTTCGGAGGCTGCTTTAGTATTCGATGAGAGGACCATTCTATTTATGTCATTGATTAGAACTCGTACTATGTAAACAACTGTTCCCTTTGGAAAATTCGCTTCTCTTTCATAGGCTGTGTCCTGACTACGACATCAAATGCCACAAATGCAACAAAACTTGGAGACTTGGCAGAGTCAGCCACATGCTATTGTATCGCTTGGCACCCTTGGCGGTCGCCAAGTTTTGTTGCATTTGTGGCATTTGATGTCGTAGTCACGACGCAGCCACAGAGTCACAACTTAAAAGTTTAAAAAAATCCCAACAGTTGAACCCACTTTTGGTTCCTTTCGATACCTTACAATATTAAATTCCTTTATAAAACTACAATTTTACTCTAAAACTACACTTTTTCTTCTTCACCAAACGACATTAATGACATTTAATTTGGTATAATTTCCGTATGACCCAAATACAGTACATTTAATTTTGTGTAATTTCCGTATGAGCCGAACTGAACTTGAATGGAGTTGCGGAAATGTGTTCGGGAGTTCTTGCTTCTGAATTCCATGGCTCGAAGTCAAGTATCCATAATTGTTCCTCTATTTATTTGACAGATTCTATTTTTGATCCCGCTGTATCGAGATAACGTCACTGGCATTTAAACAAGGATATATTTAAAATTGAATGCAATGTCGGATACCGAAAATAGTTACTACTGAGTCCTGACCCACAGTCTACCAAAAGGATCCTCAAGGTAGAGATGAGTTACCTCGGCTTATATACTACTATTTCCGATGTTATTCAGGATACTGGTAGGAACTCAGAGGTAAATCTGCGCCCTTTAGCGAGTGGATGATTGATTGAGGTTGCGTGCGTGTGGTAACCGCCACACCACTCCTCTCCTAGAAACGGGGTTAGTAACCGTGCGCAGGTTGCTTCGCTGTGCGTTGTGCTGCGGTTGAGTTGTGTGCCAGCGTTGGCTGTTGAGTTGCGGGGAGCGTTCCGTTGCGTGCAGCGTTGAGAGCATTAGCAGCGAGTAGCTAACCGTGGTTGAGCGCATCGTAGCAGGAGCGTCGTTGGAGTGGGTGACGTCACGTCCGGGGGTCACCACTGTAGCGGCCTCAGTAACCCATAGTCTACCAAAAGGATCCTTAAGGTAGAGATGAGTTACCTCGGCTTATATATACTACTTTTTCCGATATTATTCAGGATACTGGTAGGAATGCAGAGGTAAATCTGCGCCCTCTAGCGAGTGGATGATTGATTGAGGCTACGTGCGTGTGGTAACCACCACAGTATATTTTAAACCTTTACTGTCAGTGTAATTACTATACGCTAGGGCTAAATAGAATAGGAACTACTGCTGGTACTCTATTTCAAACGATTTCGTGCCACAACCTGTTTACTCTTCTGCAAAATCCTAAAAAAATATTCTAAAATAAATTATTTTTCAAACAAATATATTTATTTAAAAGTAATATCTAAAAATTGAAGAATTAACATTTGCTGAGGAGAACATTAATTAAATGGAGTTCGACGTTTTAGGCCTTATAAATACACATTTTCTGAGCTATGAATGCATTACAGAAAATAAGAAAAAGGACTTAAAATTTCTTTCTGAAAAATATTTTTGCAAAACAGCCGAAATCGTACATGACCCTCGTGCTGAGTCATTTTTATTCATAGATATTGTCAGTCGCTGCCTTTAATTTGAAGATTAAAACGATAACAAGAACGATAAACGCAACTTTAAACACAAGGCCGCCATCTTTATTAAAATCCCATCATGATATTCCAAACATATACAATATTAATTCACACAGCTTACAGAAAAAACAGGCGCTCTCGTGCGGAGCAAGGAATTTACAAAGTAGGAGCGCGTGCATTAATTAAATATGAACAATTATATTAGAAACCTTACAGATATCATAGTTAAAGTATTATATTGGCAGATCACGTGACCTCCAATGCTAACGGCGGGACGCGCAGTGAGGCCAAATAAGAGGGCAAAATGGCCAGTGTCCCACTTTAGGGAGAAAAAATACTACGAAAAAAATACAATTTAATTCTAAACTTACAAAAAAATACAAGAAAAGGATTTAAAGTCACTAAAAAAATTCCAAAATGCAGCTAGTATTTTTACGATATTTTTTTTGTAATTTTAGAATTAACTGGTATTTTTTCGTAGTATTTTTCTCCTTAAAGTGGCAGCAACACTGGCCATTTTGCCCTCTTATTTGGCCTCCATGCGCATCCCGTCGTTAGCATTGGAGGTTACGTGATCTGCCAATCTATTACTTTAACTATGATATCTATGTTTTTAAAACAAACAAACGACTGAAATTCGTCAGATTTTTTGATATTGGCATTTTGAAAACCTTAAACATTCTAGTTTATAATAAGAAAGTTAGTACAGCAATGATATAATAAAAAAAATGATTGCATAGTTAACAATAGTTCCTCATCAAACTAACTTCGAGACTAGAATTACTTAAACTGATTATTAAACTTCAACTTAAAGCATTTCAACAACTCCCATTCTTTAAAAAATATATTTAAAATTGCATTCTATACCAATCTTCATACGATCGATGTCTCTGTTCGGTAAATTTCATTCCAATCAATGCTAATTGGGACCCGAATCAGCTGAATTCGCACAAAGCTATCGGCAAAGCCTCCATTTCGCCCTTCGGATAACGTCAGATCTCATTATAAATGAAGTCAAAATTGCCCATTTATGCCCAAACTGAAGTGAAATACTAATGATACTAATCATGACGTCAATTTTGAGCGGAGGAATGGCTTTTGATGGTGTCCTTATGGCATGTCATTTGTAAAATTGCTTTTGATTTTAGAAATGGCTCGGAAACTGACTTTTATGGTTATTAGTATTTGGATGTATTTTAGCTTGGATGTTAACGTTTATTAAATACCGTTAAATGAATGGTATTTTATTTTACTAGCAGAATATTTGGCATCCGTAAATGAATGGATTTTTGAATGATGTGTAATAACATTAAATCTTCTCGTATTTGGTTTTAAGTTTCGTTCACAGCATTAAAATTTAAGTACGGTTCAGAATATAAATATTCATGGAAAATTTTTGTCATCAGTTCGTAACATTTTACCATCCTCAATCAATTTATATCATTTAGTGTGCCACTGTGCCACGAGATCTTGTAACACGTATGAAAAGTATTTTTGAAAGCTTGAGTAAAATCAAGCGTTATAACAACGTAACGGAATCGGTAATAAATGTTTAGTTAGTAACTGTTTTGGAATCAACAATGACAAAGAAACTAACAATGGCGATAAAATCCTCAATGAATATTATTTATCAATGAAGATGAAACTAACAATGAAGAAGAAATCAATAAGGGGGAAATCCACAATTAAAACCAAATTAACGATGGTGATTAAACCAACAATGTACATTTGATTTAAAAATGATGATGAATTTAACAATTAAGAAAAAACCAACAATGATGGAATCAACAATGCGATAACCAAATTAATGATTGCAATAAATACAACAATGAAGTTGGATATAAAAATCATGATAAAATTAACAATGATAATGAAATCAACAATAATTATGGAATCAACAATGATGATTGGTGTTACTATTGCTTAAATTGCCAAACAAAATTTCACCTCCAAGAATGAAGCTCCCGTTTTTTTATTGGATTTTAAAGTTTTTGAGGCTTTTGGCAAATACTGAATGCTTATATACTACTATTTTCGATGTTATTCAGAATACTGGTAGGAACGCAGAGGTAAATCTGCTCCCTCTAGCGAGTGGATGATTTATTGAGGTTGCGTGCGTGTAGTAACCGCCACAGTAGGAAATCAGGCTATTTACCATTAACCTCCATACTACTTACGATATCCTTCAACAAATAGCTCTTATGCAACGATAATTCAACCAAACCACTCCATCTATTCTACAAAGTTTGCATTATTTTCTCTTAGAAGTTTGATCTCAGTGTTGAAAATATTTCTTGTTCGATAAAAACCTTTAAATACTTTCAGCAGATAAACTACTAGCAAATAAATACCCGTTCGTCGCACAAACTAAAAGAATATCAAATCGATCCAAGTATATGTGTCATTTGATTTGCTATAGGATAATAAACTTTGCCTTTGTTCCCGTTCATTATAAAGAATAAAATCCCGTTACTTATATTGCTTTAAAATTCCAAAATAAAATACACCACTATACAATGCACATACTCATATCACAAAAATCTTCCTCAATATGAATTTACTGTCATCGCGATTTTCCTGATACATTCAAAATTAACCATAATTGTATAACAATGTTATTTCACTCAAAACCTCCCATTCTGGTTTTTTTTTAATAAATTAGCTCATTGGCACGTTCAATTATTTTTCAAATCATTAATTTAGTTCCTAAAGGCAATGGCAAGAAAATAAAAGCAATTTTAATTTTAATTAATATTTGTGTTCATTTTAATTTCTTCTGTCGAATGACAACACGAAAGGGAAAAAATGATCGGATTTGAGCGAAAGTGGGGTATTTTTTTCAGAAAATTCGAATTTTCTCTAAAAATGGAACAAATATGAAAAAACTAAGCCTCAGGTGCACACGTTAATATTAATGGGAATCTATCTTAAAAATTTCGAATTTCTGAGGGCAGTATAAGTAGGCAGTACCACAGGCAACCAGACAGACTCTTTCTTTTATTATTATAGAAGAATAAGAAAAATAAAAATCAATCGGTTTTGCTACATAAAATGTTTATAGTTCGTCAGAGAATAAAAAAGTTTTTAAAACAAATCTCTTAATACGTCGAAAGCTAAGAATCTCCGAATAAATCGGTAATGTGTTATTATAAAAAAGACCTTTGTCCAATGTTATAACATATTAAATCCGCCTTTTTTTTGTTAAAATCACCGAAATAATAAGATCGATGCATTAAGAATGTCCATTAACACTGTTACAAAACTTTCATTGAGCATGTTCCCCCAAAATAAATTTACAAAGTTTCTTAATGGTTCTCGCGGTTCTAAACCATATTTCAGAATGAATTCGTTGTGTTTTTATTGTTAGTTTTATCCCTTTTCAAGCAATACGATTTCTTTTATTGGGTTTTACTTCTTTATTAAGCATATATCCATCAATAAATGCAAAAAAAATTAAATCCATAGACAGGTTTCCTCGCACGCCTCATCCTTTGGCTAAACTTAACAATGCAGAAGCGTGGAGGGAAGTTTCTCGATGGACTTGACACATTTTCGCATACAGCTTTTCACATTAAATGTGGAACTTTACGTGGAAATTAAATGACATAGAATAGCGTGATTTTCTCTTTGAATTTTTTAAAATAAATTGTGTGGTTTAGGTACTGGTTAACTTTAAGTCGAAGACTTTTTATCGTCTAATAATGTTTAAGTATTGTGGGTCAGAAATTAGTATTTGTTATATTTTGCGACTGCTAGATACTTTACGAGACAAACTCTAGTTCGACGTTAATGGGAATGTTTCAGATGATAAAACGCTTTTTTTTCTGTGTAGTGCGATTTCATTGGTTGCTTCGGTTTCACTCTCAAACTGATCGATATAGATGAAAAGAAACTTTTCTTTTTATTCAAGCTTTCTTTAAAACAAATGTCTTGAACAACCAACAGCACAGCAAGAAGTTGGATTCTAAAACATTTAATGATTAAAATATTCTTAGAAAACTCTTTTTCGATTACAAAAATAAAAGTAATTCCAGACAACAAATGAAAACAACCCCTTGGATATGTTGCCATTTACGACGTGAACAACCCCATTGAAATAAACTAAATAATTCAATACTGATGAATTTTACCGCGTAATTTTTGCAAACCGTTTTTGTTGATTTAATTTTTTTATATAAATTACGAGGCGTACGTGGCTGTGTTAAAGCTCCGTTTAAAGGGTAGGAATAGTCAGCCGTAAAAGTACAACAGCCTACTCATTGTTGGTATGAATTCTGCTCAGGTGTCGACCTTGTCACCTAACCACGGTTGTAAATTACAAGGCGTAATTTGGCTGTGCTATAGCTCCTCAGCTGCAAGAAATAGACAGCCGGAAGAGTTCAACCTAACCTATACTGCGGGGGCCGTGGTGAGCCTAGTGGTTAAGATCTCGGGATCGGAAGGTCTCGCACGATCGAGTCTCGACACCTCTGAAGACCCACCGAGTTCTGTCTCTAAAAATTAGATGGATCCACTTATGTATGTGTGTGTAATGTGTCTGTCTTACTTGACGAAGATTTATAAGCGGGTCTCTGACCAAGCACACAAACCTGAATGTCTACCAACCAACCAACCCACCGAGTATATGCGGAGTACGTGCTCGTTAAATCTGTTGGGTCCGAAAGTTCTGTGGTCGGTCATTGTGCAGTTTACCACGGGTACAGGTCCCTGGAGACTATTTCCATCCCCTTCAGGGACATGTCTAAATTGTGGAGGTGGCGATAGATGGCAGCATCTGTCTTTTATGTGTGTGTGTGTCGTGTCCATCCTTCTTGACGAAGGTTTATAAGCGGGTCTTTGTAACCAAGCACACAAGCCTGAAAATATGTCTACCAACAAACCAACCTACATTATATTTCTTCCGAAGTGTTGTTATCTATAAACACGTTTAATAATTTTGCATTGATGGATTCAAAGTATGTTGACAGTTCATTTTTCTATGTAGAAGGGCACTTATTCAAATTATGATAGCGTTTATCAACTCTGCTCTTGTAGTCTTGAGAATAGAAATCTTTCTAGAAATGTTTTGTACAATAGCAGCCGAGACACGTGGGGGGGGGAGGAGATTTTTTTTCTTTCGTAGTTGTACCTCTGAGGAAGATTAGTGATATTTTTTTATATTTATCATATTGCTGTGTGAAGTAAATTTACAACATGTATGATCCTTAACATTTTTATTAATATTTGCTCTAAATCCCGAATCTTAACTGTCTTGGTTTTGGAATTATCACATTAGCTTTGATGAACTTTTTTTTGTCTGTCAGTTAGTGACACTCAGAAAAATCAAAACTTAAAACTATTTAAACCTCGTTATCATGAGTTTGATCAATAAACCGCATTTAAATAGTACTGGATTTACGTGTGGATCCAGTGAAACGATAACTAACCAAACATCAAGTTAAAACCTTATTGATGTAAAACTTAAAACATACTTAAACAGTTTTGAAGGAATCTGGAAACATAATGTAAATTTTATGACACGAAAATATAAACAAACAGGTTGAAGCAATAAACGAGCCTTACAAACCCAACCAACCTATATAAACAGCTGCTTTTAAAAGTAATATAACTTTTTTTTCCTTATTGCAGGTAAGTGAAATGTGCATAACACTGGAATTTTGAATTATTATGAAGAGATTGTTGTTTGAAAATTCTACTTGACATCATGACGGTTCTTGGTAAGTGTCACTTGTATAATATAGGTAATATAGGTTGAAATGGCGACACTTTCACAAATCTTTTAAATGCGTAACTAAACATATTGAATCCCAAATAGGTTCATTTAAAAAACACTTTATTAATAAATAACGAAACATGAAGTATTTGCATTTACATAACTTATGCATAAGTAAGTTTTATACTTATTTATAGCTTTTATAACTTATACCGTTATAGCTACTGTTTATAACCATTAAACCGTTTATAACTTATTTATAAGTAAGTTTTAATACCTATTTATAGCTTTTATAACTTATACCGTTATAACTACTGTTTATAACCATTTATAACTTATTCATAAGTAAGTTTTAATATTTATTTATAGCTTTTATCACTTATACCGTTATAACTACTGTTTATAACCGTTTATAACTTATTCATAAATAAGTTTTAATAGGGTAGACTGACCAGTGAGTGAACAGGCCCCAGTGAATAAACAGTTGGAAAATACATTTAAAAAATAAGGATTGAAAATCATTCCACTGGATGAATTGGAGAAACCTTTTTTCTAGTTGTCAGTAAGACTTGTAAAATAAATACTGAGCATGAAAATGTCAATAAATCTAGTTTTTAATTAAAGCCAACATGTTTATTGACTGGACATTTTTGTGTTCATTCACTGGTAAAGAACTGTTCATTCACTTGGCTTAAGCGTTCATTCACTGGTTAGTCTACCTACTTATTTATAGCTTTTATAACTTATACCGTTATAACTACTGTTTATAACCGTTAAACCGTTTATAACTTATTCATAAGTAAACATTTATTAATCATTTACATAAAACAAATAGAAAATGCTCACTTGATAAATGCGCTTTTTACAAGTAACATTTAACTACATTTCAATATAATAATAACACAATAAGATTAATTCGTATATTTTTCTTTTTTAAAAGAATATATAAACTGCAGGTTGCAGTATTTGAAAATCATCTTTGATATATTAGTAATTTAAGATAATGAAACATTTCCAATTTTCGACAATCAAAACATGGCAACCAAATATTTAATACACTAGGAAATGTTTGATAATTCATTAGATAAAAAATGTTCTATGTTGAAACGAATTAAACTGGTATTAGTTTAATTTTTTACTCGGGTGTGTTTGATTAGAATTTTAATCTAAAGAAACTTAACCTAAAACATTGCAGTTTTAAATCATTTTAATCCTAAATTGTTAAAGGTACTCTTAAAACAAACAAGCGGTTTTAACTTAGTCTGAGTTAATTTCCACTCCTTTCCGGTGCCGAAAATGCACTTCCCCTATGGGAGTGGATTTCACTCTTTTGTTTTAGGAGTGTATTATAGTAAAAGAATCAAACATTTTCATTTAACGCATTTTGAATTCAAATATTTTAGTGTTAAGTGCTTTTTTTTAAAAAGTGTTTATACATTTTATTAAAATATTTTAGTCAAAAATTAATTTTATTTTGAATCTTTGTTGTACAGTATCTAATTTTCAGAAAATCGATTTTGTATTATTATTATTAAAAATAGATATTAACCAAAAGAAAAACGTTTTAACTGCCTTAAGTCCTTACGCTAGTTTTTTGAAATTTTCGTTTTAATTTAAACAAAACTAAAATTGATCCTGAAGTACAAGTCAAAATAATCCCGTGGTTCTAATTGAATGTATTTTATGGTGTCAGGAGATGATTGGTTTTCGTTTTATGATGTCTCAAAGTGATAGGTTAGTCATTTTTTCAAAATATTTTCAGAAATTGTTTTAGCACAAGAAAATGTTTAATTAAAAATGTATCATAACAGATAAATTATTTTTGTTTAAATACCTATGCAAAACCATAAATAAATTGTTTTACTAAATTAAATGTCTTAACATGCGTTATATTGCCAAACAATTACATCAATTATTGATTTAATCAGCAACAAATATTACAGAATAAAATTATTACTATTATATAATGTATAATTAATGTTATAATGTTATAATATTATATTACTTAATTATACTTCATATTCAAAATAAAGTTATTCCTAAGAAAGCAAGAATTGCGACAAAGAATAGTATTGCACGTTTTACTAATTGCTGTGTTTACAATATTTCTAAACGCGAATATGTTCTTTTAAAATTTTATGATTTTTTAAGAAATTTATGAGTTTTAAAAAATAATGTATTATTTTTTAAAGACAAATCCCAATATGGCAAATATTTGCGAAAGAAAAAAACTCGTTTAAATAAATATTCAACATAAAAGTTACATATTAGACTGTTAATGATTTGTTTCAAGTTATAAATTCCTAAAGCTAAAGTGTTGCATTTAATTTTTAATATTACGACTATCTGATGTAAATAAAAAATCTATTCTAACTACGAACAAAAATTGAAATTTTGGATGGATGATTAAAATGTAATATTAATTAATCAAGTCACATATGTGTCTAAGCTTCTCTTTCAGTATTACTTTACGTATTAAGTTATGCAAAATAAATTTTGCATAACTTAATACGTACTTTTTCTATTCTGGCATTAAATATTCTAAAATTAGATGTAAAGATATATTTTGAAAATTTAATAGAGAAAAGTTATTCTGCCTATTGTTATAAAGTATAAAAGTTTCCTTTCTGCTAAAACGTAGAGTTAAATTATTGCAATTTATTCCACGCTCGCAAAATAGCAGTTAGAGACTGGAGTAAAATATGACAACAAAAAAATATTTTTTATATATGTGATATGAATTATGCTGTATTTGTGTTACAAACATAAAACCCTATTTTACGACTTTTTACGTCAGCCAAAATATATAAAAAAAAGTGTGACTAAATAAGGTTTTTTTTATATTTGAATGGTTACGGTGAACGTAATGTGTACATAAAAAGTTTAAAGACATTTTTTTAAAACTGTTATTAGTGTAATTATTCGTTTTCCATATTTGGTTAAAAAAATTCGTAACTAATTGTTGTTTATGCAATTGATAAAAGGCTTTTTTTAAACGATTTGAGTGAATTATTTCACAGCGCAATAGTGCGAGAGAAATTATTACATGGAGTCTTAAAAAAGTTATTTTTAACGTGTTGTCTTACAATTTTTTTTATAATTGCGTGAAAAAATCCGACTTTTAAGTATAATTTCAATATCAGAAGCGTGCAAAAAGTTACTTTTTGAAACAGTGAAAAAAGTACTTTTTTATAATATCGTGCAAAAAACTAACTTTTTCAAATCAACAATCGTGGCAAAAGTGATGCTTTTAACGAAATCGTGTTTCAAAGTTACTTTTACGCACTAGTGCGACAAAGTAAATATGAGCATCTGATTGGTGTAAAATTCTTTATTTGAGCGTGATATTTTATTCGGCGGCTTTGTGATTGGAGAAAAATTCTTTATTTGAACGTGATTCTTTATTTGGCGCTTTATTTCCAATGCCAATTTAAGAAATAATTTTTCCACGTGATTTTAAAATAATCATTAATATAAATAATCACCTTCAAATCATTTGAACGTGATAATGAAATAATTAATAAACCAATCAATAAATGCCAATTTAATAAATACGTTTTTTGCACGTTATTATAAAAAAAGTGTATGACAACACGTTGAAAATAGCCTTTTTTTTAACTCTTTTATGAAAAAACGTGAATTTATTTTATTCAACTTGTTTAAAAAATCCTTACTTTTTACACTAGTTGCATAATTAACACTATTTTTCACTCTTTTCATAAGATGCCAACACTTCAAGTAGAATTTCTATTTCATAATATTCATAAAATCCAGAGATTTATCGATCTGCTTTATTTCAAAATGTTATGCGCGTGAATTTTTTCTGAATCAATCATATTTTTTTCATGCAATTATAAAAAAATAGTGTATGCATCGCTTGTGAAAAGTAAACTTTTTAAAACATGTGTCATTATTTCACTCGCTCGCTTTCACACTTGTTGCATAAATAACGATTATAATCATCGTGCAAGAAAAATTCTTACTTTGCATTGTAAATTAACCAGGCAGAAAGTTTACTATATTTTGAAGCAAAAAGGTTTTCACGTTCAAATAAAAAAAAAACTAATCTGCCAATAAGGTGATCTCATTTATTTTGTAGACTAGTGTGTAAAATTAACTTTTTATAATATCGTGCAAAAAAACTAACTTTTTCAAATCAATAATCGTGGCAAAAGTGATGATTTTAACGAAATCGTGTTTCAAGGTTACTTTTACGCACTAGTGCGACAAAGTAAATAAGAGCATCTGATTGGTGTAAAATTCTTTATTTGATAGTGATATTTTATTCGGCGGCTTTGTGATTGGTGTAAAATTCGTTATTTGAACGTGATTCTTTATTTGGCGTCTTATTTCCAATGCCAGTCTAAGAAATACTTTTTGTACGTGATTTTAAAGTAATCATTAATATAAATAATCACCTTCAAATCATTTGAACGTGATAATAAAATAATTAATAAGCCAATCAATAAATGCCAATTTAAAAAATACTTTTTTTGCACGTTATTATAAAAAATAGTGTATGACAACACATTGAAAATAGCCTTACTTTTCACACTAGTTGCATAAATATCTATTTTTGCACGATCGTTAAAACATAATATTTGTCACGATTATTGATTTAAAAAAGTTATTTTAAGAAAAATTCTTCATTTATTTTATAACACCATGTTTTTCTAGTTATAGTCTATTTTTTTCGCCTCATTTGGGTAACTACTTATTAATGTCATCCGACAGTTACAAACTTCTTTTGATATCCTAAAAAAATAAATATTAAAAAATGACTTTCAAATTATGTACATTATATTTCCTGCGCAAAAAAAAGTTACAAGAACTTTTCTTTTGACGCTTGGCATATTTTCTATAACCCTAATGCATTGTTTTGATTTAATTTAAAAAAAAGTTTCAAAAACGTTATTAAGTAAAAAAAAGTTTCTTCGTCAATAAGGACGGCAACAATAAAATAATTTTATCAATAATAATAACAACGTTTTGTACCAAAGCACTTATTCAAGATTTAATATTAGAAACTTTAAAGTCCGTTTATCCCACAACGTTCTGGCAATTTTTTACGCATTGCTGGTCGACATTGTATCGACATTTATCGTCGACATTGTACACAGCGTCAGACTTTGAAGCATATTTAATATACACTCCCTCATTACGGTGTATTATTCTTCAAATATTTTTGGCTGAACAGAACTTTTATAGAGTCGGCAGTTATTTTGGCAATACCCGAACCTGGGACCCATCGCATGCAAGGCAAATGCCTTATCCACTGGGCTTCCACCCCCGGAAAGCGGGAAAGACTTAATATGTTTCTGTTCTCAGGCACAAATACTTTGCCTCTCTTTTTGGGGCAGGAAGCGCATTGTCTTTTTTCCAGTTGTTCCCAAAAAAATCGTATAGAAAATGGTCTTGTTTTTTTCCACAAAGACCAAATCGGTGGATAATGACCCTAACACAAAGCGAAAAAAAATTGGAATTCTTGTTTTTTCATGACAAAGATGGCAATTTTCAACGAAAAAAACTCACTTTTTTTTAAAAAAAAGTGTATGACAACACGTTGAAAATAGCCTTTTTTTATACTCGTGAATTTATTTTATTTAACTTTTTTAAAAAATCCTTACTTTTTACACTAGTTGCATAACGATTGCCTTTCGATACCTTACAATATTAAATTCCTTTATAAAACTACAATTTTACTCTAAAACTACACTTTTTCTTCTTTTCCAAACGACATTAATTACATTTAATTTGGTATAATTTCCGTATGAGCCAAATACAGTACATTTAATTTGGTGCAATTTCCGTATGAGCCGAACTGATCTTGAATGGAGTTGCGGAAATGTGTTCGGGAGTTCTTGCTTCTGAATTCCATGGCTCGAAGTCAAGTATCCATAATTGTTCCTCTATTTATTTGACAGATTCTATTTTTGATCCCGCTGTATCGAGATAACGTCACTGGCATTTAAACAAGGATATATTTAAAATTGAATGCAATGTCGGATACCGAAAATAGTTACTACTGAGTCCTGACCCACAGTCTACCAAAAGGATCCTCAAGGTAGAGATGAGTTACCTCGGCTTATATACTACTATTTCCGATGTTATTCAGGATACTGGTAGGAACTCAGAGGTAAATCTGCGCCCTTTAGCGAGTGGATGATTGATTGAGGTTGCGTGCGTGTGGTAACCGCCACACCACTCCCCTCCTAGAAACGGGGTTAGTAACCGTGCGCAGGTTGCTTCGCTGTGCGTTGTGCTGCGGTTGAGTTGTGTGCCAGCGTTGGCTGTTGAGCTGCGGGGAGCGTTCCGTTGCGTGCAGCGTTGAGAGCATTAGCAGCGAGTAGCTAACCGTGGTTGAGCGCATCGTAGCAGGAGCGTCGTTGGAGTGGGTGACGTCACGTCCGGGGGTCACCACTGTAGCGGCCTCAGTAACCCATAGTCTACCAAAAGGATCCTTAAGGTAGAGATGAGTTACCTCGGCTTATATATACTACTTTTTCCGATATTATTCAGGATACTGGTAGGAATGCAGAGGTAAATCTGCGCCCTCTAGCGAGTGGATGATTGATTGAGGCTACGTGCGTGTGGTAACCACCACAGTATATTTTAAACCTTTACTGTCAGTGTAATTACTATACGCTAGGGCTAAATAGAATAGGAACTACTGCTGGTACTCTATTTCAAATGATTACGTGCCACAACCTGTTTGCTCTTCTGCAAAGTCCTAAAAAAAATTCTAAAATAAGTTATTTTTCAAACAAATATATTTAAAAGTAATATTTAAAAATTAAAGAATGAACATTTACTGAGGAGAACATTAATTTAATGGAGTTTGACGTTTTAGGCCTTATAAGTACACATTTTCTGAACTATGAATGCATTACAGAAATTAAGAAAAAGGACTTAAAATTTATTTCTGAAAAATATTTTTGCAAAACAGCCGAAATCGTACTTGACCCTCGCGCTGGGTCATTTTTATTCATAGATATCATAGTTAAAGTATTAGATTGGCAGATCACGTGACCTCCAATGCTAACGGCGGGACGCGCAGTGAGGCCAAATAAGAGGGCAAAATGGCCAGTGTCCCACTTTAGGGAGAAAAAATACTACGAAAAAAATACAATTTAATTCTAAACTTACAAAAAAATACAAGAAAAGGATTTAAAGTCACTAAAAAAATTCCAAAATGCAGCTAGTATTTTTACGATATTTTTTTTGTAATTTTAGAATTAACTGGTATTTTTTCGTAGTATTTTTCTCCTTAAAGTGGCAGCAACACTGGCCATTTTGCCCTCTTAAAAGGCCTCCATGCGCATCCCGTCGTTAGCATTGGAGGTTACGTGATCTGCCAATCTAATACTTTAACTATGATATCTATGTTTTTAAAACAAACAAACGACTGAAATTCGTCAGATTTTTTGATATTGGCATTTTGAAAACCTTAAACATTCTAGTTTATAATAAGAAAGTTAGTACAGCAATGATATAATAAAAAAAATGATTGCATAGTTAACAATAGTTCCTCATCAAACTAACTTCGAGACTAGAATTACTTAAACTGATTATTAAACTTCAACTTAAAGCATTTCAACAACTCCCATTCTTTAAAAAATATATTTAAAATTGCATTCTATACCAATCTTCATACGATCGATGTCTCTGTTCGGTAAATTTCATTCCAATCAATGCTAATTGGGACCCGAATCAGCTGAATTCGCACAAAGCTATCGGCAAAGCCTCCATTTCGCCCTTCGGATAACGTCAGATCTCATTATAAATGAAGTCAAAATTGCCCATTTATGCCCAAACTGAAGTGAAATACTAATGATACTAATCATGACGTCAATTTTGAGCGGAGGAATGGCTTTTGATGGTGTCCTTATGGCATGTCATTTTGTAAAATTGCTTTTGATTTTAGAAATGGCTCGGAAACTGACTTTTATGGTTATTAGTATTTGGATGTATTTTAACTTGGATGTTAAAGTTTATTAAGTACCGTTAAATGAATGGTATTTTATTTTACTAGCAGAATATTTGGCATCCGTAAATGAATGGATTTTTGAATGATGTGTAATAACATTAAATCTTCTCGTATTTGGTTTTAAGTTTCGTTCACAGCATTAAAATTTAAGTACGGTTCAGAATATAAATATTCATGGAAAATTTTTGTCATCAGTTCGTAACATTTTACCATCCTCATCAATTTATATCATTTAGTGTGCCACTGTGCCACGATCTCGTAACACGTATGAAAAGTATTTTTGAAAGCTTGAGTAAAAACGTTATAACAACGTAACGGAATCTATAATAAATGTTTAGTTAGTAACTGTTTTGGAATCAACAATGACAAAGAAATTAACAATGGCGATAAAATCCTCAATGAATATTATTTATCAATGATGATGAAACTAACAATGAAGAGGAAATCAATAAGGGGGAAATCCACAATTAAAACCAAATTAACGATGGTGATTAACCAACAATGTACATTTGATTTAAAAATGATGATGAATTTAACAATTAAGACGAAACCAATAATGATGGAATCAACAATGATAACCAAATTAATGATCGCAATAAATACAACAATGAAGTTGGATATAAAAATCATGATAAAATTAACAATGATAATGAAATCAACAATAATTATGGAATCAACAATGATGATTGATGTTACTATTGCTTAAATTGCCAAACAAAATTTCACCTCCAAGAATGAAGCTCCCGTTTTTTATTGGATTTTAAAGTTTTTGAGGCTTTTGGAAAATACTGAATGCTTATATGCTACTATTTTCGATGTTATTCAGAATACTGGTAGGAACGCAGAGGTAAATCTGCGCCCTCTAGCGAGTGGATGATTTATTGAGGTTGCGTGCGTGTAGTAACCGCCACAGTAGGAAATCAGACTATTTACCATTAACCACCATACTACTTACGATACCCTTCAACAATTGCCCTTGTGTAGCTCTTATGCAACGATAATTCAACAAAACCACTCCATCTATTCTACAAAGTTTGTATTATTTTCTCTTAGAAGTTTGATCTCAGTTGAAAATAGCCCTCGTTCGATGAAAACCTTTAATCCGACCCGGCGGCGCAACGGTTAGGGAGCTATCCTTTGGAGCCTCTGGGTTCGGGTTCGAATCCCGGTAAGGCATGGATGTTTGTGTTTGTCGAGTATATGCGGAGTACGTGCTCGTTAATATGTTGGGTCCGAAGTCCTGTGGTGGTCATTGCGCAGTTTCCCATGGGTGCAGGTCCTGGAGACTATTTCCCTCCTTCAGGGACATGTCTAAATTGTGGAGGTGTCGATAGATGGCAGCATCTGTCATATATGTGTGTGTATGTCGTGTCCGTTCTTCTTGACGATGATTTATAAGCGGTATGAAAATATGTCTACCAACCAACCAACCAACCAACCTTTAAATACTTTTAGCATATAAACTAACAATAAAAAACATCAGTCGGTTTTGCTACATAAAATGTTTATAGTTCGTCAGAGAATAAAAAAGTTTTTAAAACAAATCTCTTAATACGTCGAAAGCTAAGAATCTCCGAATAAATCGGTAATGTGTTATTATAAAAAAGACCTTTGTCCAATGTTTAATCATATTAAATCGCCTTTTTTTTGTTAATCACCGAAATAATAAGATCGATGCATTAAGAAGTCCATAACACTGTTCAAAACTTTCTGAGCATGTTCCCAAAATAATTTACAAAGTTTCTTAATGTTCTCGCGGTTCTAAACCATATTTCAGAATGAATTCGTTGTGTTTTTATTGTTAGTTTTATCCCTTTTCAAGCAATACGATTTCTTTTATTGGGTTTTACTTCTTTATTAAGCATATATCCATCAATAAATGCAAAAAAAATTAAATCCATAGACAGGTTTCCTCGCACGCCTCATCCTTTGGCTAAACTTAACAATGCAGAAGCGTGGAGGGAAGTTTCTCGATGGACTTGACACATTTTCGCATACAGCTTTTCACATTAAATGTGGAACTTTACGTGGAAATTAAATGACATAGAATAGCGTGATTTTCTCTTTGAATTTTTAAAATAAATTGTGTGGTTTAGGTACTGGTTAAGTTTAAGTCGAAGACTTTTTATCGTGTAATAATGTTTAAGTATTGTGGGTCAGAAATTAGTATTTGTTATATTTTGCGACTGCTAGATACTTTACGAGACAAACTCTAGTTCGATGTTAATGGGAATGTTTCAGATGATGTAACGCTTTTTTTTTCTGTAGTGCGATTTCATTGGTTGCTTCGGTTTCACTCTCAAACTGATCGATATAGATGAAAAGAAACGTTTCTTTTTATTCAAGCTTTCTTTAACAAATGTCTTGAACAACCAACAGCACAGCAACAAGTTGGATTTTAATACATTTAATGAGTAAAATATTCTTAGAAAACTCTTTTTCGATTACAAAAATAAAAGTAATTCCAGACAACAAATGAAAACAAACCCTTGGATCTGTTGCCATTTACGACGTGAACAACCCCATTCAAATAAACTAAATAATTCAATACTGATGAATTTTACCGCATTATTTTTGCAAACCGTTTTTGTTGATTTAATTTTTTATATAAATTACGAGGCGTACGTGGCTGTGTTAAAGCTCCGTTTGAAGGGTAGAAATAGTCAGCCGTAAAAGTACAACAGCCTACCCATTGTTGGTATGAATTCTGCTCAGGTGTCGACCTTGTCACCAAACCACGGTTGTAAATTACAAGGCGTAATTTGTCTGTGCTTATAGCTCCTCAGCTGCAAGAAATAGACAGCCGGAAGAGTTCAACCTAACCTATACTGCGGGGGCCGTGGTGAGCCTAGTGGTTAAGATCTCGGGATCGGAAGGTCTCGCACGATCGAGTCTCGACACCTCTGAAGACCCACCGAGTTCTGTCTCTAAAAATTAGATGGATCCACTTATGTATGTGTGTGTAATGTGTCTGTCTTACTTGACGAAGGTTTATAAGCGGGTCTCTGACCAAGCACACAAACCTGAATATATATGTCTACCAACCAACCAACCCACCGAGTATATGCGGAGTACGTGCTCGTTAAATCAGTTGGGTCCGAAAGTTCTGTGGTCGGTCATTGCGCAGTTTACCACGGGTACAGGTCCCTGGAGACTATTTCCCCCCCCTTCAGGGACATGTCTAAATTGTGGAGGTGGCGATAGATCTTTTATGTGTGTGTGTGTGTCGTGTCCATCCTTCTTGACGAAGGTTTATAAGCGGGTCTTTGTAACCAAGCACACAAGCCTGATAATATGTCTACCAACAAACCAACCTACATTATATTTCTTCCGAAGTGTTGTTATCTATAAACACGTTTAATAATTTTGCATTGATGGATTCAAGGTATGTTGACAGTTCATTTTTCTATGTAGAAGGGCACTTATTCAAATTATGATAGCGTTTATCAACTCTGCTCTTGTAGTCTTGTGAAATGACATCCTTCTAGGAATGTTTTGTACAATAGCAGCCGAGAAACGTGGGGGAGGAGAGTTTTTTTTCTTTCACAGTTGTACTTCTGAGGAAGATTAGTGATATTTTTTTATATCTATCATATTGCTGAGTGAAGTCAATTTACAACATGTATGATCCAAAAACATTTTTATTAATTTTTGCTCTAAATTTTTGAATCTTAACTGTCTTGGTTTTGAAAACTATCATATTAGCTTTGGTGGACTTTTTTTGTGTGTCAATTTGTATCACTCAGAAAAATCAAAAGTTAAAACTATTTAAACCTCGTTATCATGAGTTTGATCAATAAACCGCATTTAAATATTACTGGATTGACGTGTGGATCTAGTGAAGTTTAGTTTGATTTATCGTCGCACTAGAGCTACACGAGGGCTAGTGGATCCAGTGAAACGATAACTAACAAACATCAAGTTAAAACCTATTGATGTAAAACCTAAAACAAACTTAAACAGTTTTTAGGGAATCTGGAAACATAATGTAAATTTTATAACACAAAAATAATATAAACAAACAGGATGAAGCAATAAACGAGCATTACAAACCAAACCAACCTAAATAATCAGCTTCTTTTAAAAGTAATATCTTTTTTTTCTTATTGCAGGTAAGTGAAATGTGCATAACACTGGAATTCTGAATTATTATGAAGAGATTGTTGTTTGAAAATTCTACTTGACATCATGACGGTTCTTGGTAAGTGTCACTTGTATAATATAGGTTGAAATGGCGACACTTTCACAAATCTTTTAAATGCGTAACTAAACACATTGAATCCCAAATAGGTTCATTAAAAAAACACTTTAATAATAAATAACGAAACATGAGGTAGTTGCATTTACATACCTTATTCATAAGTACGTTAAACATTTATTAATCATTTACATAAAACCAATAGAAAATGCTCACTTGATAAATACGCTTTTTACAAGTAATATTTAACTACATTTCAATATAATAATAACTCAAAGTATATTAATTCGTGTATTTTTCTTTTTTAAACGAATATCTAAAGTGCAGGTTGCAGTATTTCAAAATTCTCTTTAATATATTAGTAATTTAAGATAATGAAAATTTTCCAATTTTCGACAATCAAAACATGGCAAACAATTATTGAATACACTAGGAAATGTTTGATAATTCATTAGATATAAAATGTTGAAATGAATTAAACTGGTATTAGTTTAATTTTTTACTCAAGTGTGTTTGCGTAGAATTTTAATCTAAAGAAATTTAACCTAAAACATTGCAGTTTTAAATCATTTTAATCCTAAATGGTTAAAGGTACACTCTTAAAACAAACAAGCGGTTTTAACTCAGTCTGAGTTAATTTCCACTTCTTTCCGTTGCCGAAAATGCACTTCCCCTATAGAAGTGGATTTCACTCTTTTGTTTGGAGTGTATTATAGTAAAGAATCAAACATTTTCATTTAACGCATTTTGAATTCAAATATTTTAGTGTTAAGTGCTTTTTTTTTAAAGTGTTTATACATTTTATTAAAATATTTTAGTCAAAAATTAATTTTATTTTGAATCTTTGTTGTAAAGTATTTAATTTTCAGAAAATCAATTTTGTATTATTATTAAAAATAGATATTAACCAAAAGAAAATCGTTTTAACTGCCTTAAGTCCTTACGCTAGTTTTTGAAATTTTCGTTTTAATTTAAACAAAACTAAAATTGATCCTGAAGTACTTTATCCTATCAACTTCCATGTTAAAATAATCCCGTGGTTCTAATTGAATGTATTTTATGGTGTCAGGAGATGATTGGTTTTCGTTTTATGATGTCTCAAAGTGATCGGTTCGTTCATTTTTTCAAAATATTTTCAGAAATTGTTTTAGCACAAGAAATTGTTTAATTAAAAATGTATCATAACAGATAAATTATTTTTGTTTAAATACCTATGCAAAACCATAAATAAATTGTTTTACTAAATTAAATTTCTTAACATGGGTTATATTGTTAAATAATTACATCAATTATTGTTTAAATCAGAAACAAATATGACAGAATAAAATTATTACTATTATATAATGTATAATTAATGTTATAATATTATATTACGTAATTATACTTAATATATAAAATTATTACAAAATAAAATTATTCCTAAGAAAGCAGGAATTGCGACAAAGAATAGTATTGACCATTTTACTAATTGCTGTGTTTACAATATTTCTAAACGCGAATATGTTCTTTTAAAATTTTATGATTTTTTAAGAAATTTATGAGTTTTAAAAAATAATGTATTATTTATTTAAAGACAAATCCCAATATGGCAAAATATTTGCGAAAGAAAAAAACTCGTTTAAATAAATATTCAACATAAGTTACATATTAGACTGTTAATGATTTGTTTCAAGTTATAAATTCCTAAAGCTAAAGTGTTGCATTTAATTTTTAATATTACGACTATCTGATGTAAATAAAAAAATCTATTCTAACTACGAACAAAAATTGAAATTTTGGATGGATGATTAAAGTGTAATATTAATTAAACAAGTCAAATATGTGTCTAAGCTCACTTCCAGTATTACTTTATTTTGTATAACTTAATACGTACTTTTTTATTCTGGCATTAAATATTCTAAAATTCTAAAATGAGATGTAAAGATATATTTTGAAAATTGAATAGAGAAAAGTTATTCTGCCTATTGTTATAAAGTATAAAAGTTTCCTTTCTGCTAAAACGTAGATTTAAATTATTGCAATTTATTCCACGCTCGCAAAATAGCAGTTAGAGACTGGAGTAAAATATGACAACAAAAAATATTTTTTATATCTGTGATATTCTATGCTGTATTTGTGTTACAAACATAAAACTATTTTACGACTTTTTACGTCAGCCAAAATATATAAAAAAAAAAGTGTGACTAAATAAGGTTTTTTTTATATTTGAATGGTTACGGTGAACGTAATGTGTACATAAAAAGTTTAAAGACATTTTTTTAAAACTGTTATTAGTGTAATTATTCGTTTACCATATTTGGTTAAAAAATTCATAACTAATTGTTGTTTATGCAATTGATAAAAGGCTTTTTTTAAACGATTTGAGTGAATTATTTCACAGCGCAATAGTGCGAGAGAAATTATTACATGAGTCTTAAAAAAGCTATTTTTAACGTGTTGTCTTAAAATATTTTTTTTTATAATTGCGTGAAAAAATCCGACTTTTAAGTATAATTTCAATATCAGAAGCGTGCAAAAAGTTAGACTTTTTGAAACAGTGAAAAAAAAGTACTTTTTTATAATATCGTGCAAAAAACTAACCTTTTCAAGTCAACAATCGTGGAAAAAGTTATGCTTTTAACGAAATCGTGTTTCAAAGTTACTTTTACGCACTAGTGCGACAAAGTAAATATGAGCATCTGATTGGTGTAAAATTCTTTATTTGAGCGTAATATTTTATTCGGCGGCTTTGTGATTGGAGAAAAATTCTTTATTTGAACGTGATTCTTTATTTGGCGCTTTATTTCCAATGCCAATTTAAGAAATAATTTTTCCACGTGATTTTAAAATAATCATTAATATAAATAATCACCTTCAAATCATTTGAACGTGATAATGAAATAATTAATAAACCAATCAATAAATGCCAATTTAATAAATACGTTTTTTGCACGTTATTATAAAAAAAAGTGTATGACAACACGTTGAAAATAGCCTTTTTTTTAACTCTTTTATGAAAAAACGTGAATTTATTTTATTCAACTTGTTTAAAAAATCCTTACTTTTTACACTAGTTGCATAATTAACACTATTTTTCACTCTTTTCATAAGATGCCAACACTTCAAGTAGAATTTCTATTTCATAATATTCATAAAATCCAGAGATTTATCGATCTGCTTTATTTCAAAATGTTATGCGCGTGAATTTTTTCTGAATCAATCATATTTTTTTCATGCAATTATAAAAAAATAGTGTATGCATCGCTTGTGAAAAGTAAACTTTTTAAAACATGTGTCATTATTTCACTCGCTCGCTTTCACACTTGTTGCATAAATAACGATTATAATCATCGTGCAAGAAAAATTCTTACTTTGCATTGTAAATTAACCAGGCAGAAAGTTTACTATATTTTGAAGCAAAAAGGTTTTCACGTTCAAATAAAAAATATAATCCGCCAATTAGGTGATCTCATTTATTTTGTAGACCTAGTGTGTAAAATTAACTTTTTGGCACGATCGTTGAAGCATAATATTTCTCACGATTATTGATTTTAAAAAGTTATTTTTTGCAGGATATTATTTAAGAAATATTCTTCACTTATTTCATAACACTACGTTTTTCTAGTTATAGTCTATTTTTTTCGCCTCATTTGGGTAAATACTTATTAATGTCATCCGACAGTTACAAATTTTTTTTGATATTCTAAAAAAATAAATATTAAAAAATGACTTTCAAATTATGTACATTATATTTCCTGCGCAAAAAAAAGTTACAAGAACTTTTCTTTTGACGCTTGGCATATTTTCTATAACTCTAATGCATTGTTTTGATTTAATTTTAAAAAAAAGTTTCAAAAACGTTATTAAGTAAAAAAAGTTTCTTCGTCAATAATGACGGCAACAATAAAATAATTTTATCAATAATAATAACAACGTTTTGTACCAAAGCACTTATTGAAGATTTAATATTAGAAACTTTAAAGTCCGTTTATCCGACAACGTTCTGGCAATTTTTTACGCATTGCTGGTCGACATTGTATCGACATTTATCGTCGACATTGTACTCAGCGTCAGACTTTGAAGCATATTTAATATACACTCCCTCATTACGGTGTATTATTCTTCAAATATTTTTGGCTGAACAGAACTTTTATAGAGTAGATTTTCTATGACTCTAATGCATTGTTTTGATTTAATTTTTAAAAAAGTTTCAAAAACGTTATTAAGTAAAAAAGTTTCTTCGTCAATAATGACGGCAACAATAAAATAATTTTATCAATAATAATAACAACGTTTTGTACCAAAGCACTTATTGAAGATTTAATATTAGAAACTTTAAAGTCCGTTTATCCGACAACGTTCTGGCAATTTTTTACGCATTGCTGGTCGACATTGTATCGACATTTATCGTCGACATTGTACTCAGCGTCAGACTTTGAAGCATATTTAATATACACTCCCTCATTACGGTGTATTATTCTTCAAATATTTTTGGCTGAACAGAACTTTTATAGAGTAGATTTTCTATGACTCTAATGCATTGTTTTGATTTAATTTAAAAAAAAGTTTCAAAAACGTTATTAAGTAAAAAAAAGTTTCTTCGTCAATAATGACGGCAACAATAAAATAATTTTATCAATAATAATAACAACGTTTTGTACCAAAGCACTTATTGAAGATTTAATATTAGAAACTTTAAAGTCCGTTTATCCCACAACGTTCTGGCAATTTTTTACGCATTGCTGGTCGACATTGTATCGACATTTATCGTCGACATCGTACTCAGCGTCAGACTTTGAAGCATATTTAATATACACTCCCTCATTACGGTGTATTATTCTTCAAATATTTTTGGCTGAACAGAACTTTTATAGAGTCGGCAGTTATTTTGGCAATACCCGAACCTGGGACCCATCGCATGCAAGGCAAATGCCTTATCCACTGGGCTTCCACCCCCGGAAAGCGGGAAAGACTTAATATGTTTCTGTTCTCAGGCACAAATACTTTGCCTCTCTTTTTGGGGCAGGTAGCGCATTGTCTTTTTTCCAGTTGTTCCCAAAAAAATCGTAGAGAAAATGGTCTTGTTTTTTTTCCACAAAGACCAAATCGGTGGATAATGACCCTAACACAAAGCGAAAAAAAATTGGAATTCTTGTTTTTTCATGACAAAGATGGCAATTTTCAACGAAAAAGTTTTTTGAAGATAATACAGGGTTTGAAATTTCGTTTAGAAGTGAACCAAGTATAGAAATTTCTGCAAATAATGGTTTTCTAAATTGTGCCCGGCAGCTTTCTTTGTCCTCCCCTTGCCTTTTAGATGTCCCGAAGCAATAAAATACAATTATATTTGTTATACTGTTACATACAAATGCAGGAAATAATTTTCTAAACTGAGCAAATTTTGGATTTATTAAGGAAGCAACTATTTAAAACAATGGAGAAATTTCATAGTTCATAATGGATGCTTGATACAATTAAGGATAATATATAATTTTTTTAAGACATTCAACTCGAACTTTGATAAAAGTTTCCTATACTTATATAAGCAGGGGAATTTCAATACTAAACTCTCAATACTAATCCATAATATATCGTTTCTGGGCGAATGTTTTATATGTTAATTTAGGCAAATTTGTGGAATAACAAACATAAAAACAAACCCAGTGTTTGGAATGTTAATATCATAGTCTTTCAAGTCAACAAAGTAAAAATATTCTACTACAAATTACAAAAAAAATTGTGAAGATCATTTTTGATCATAAGTAAATTTGTTAAACCTTTTAATTCATTTTCAAACTATACAATTAACTGTTAACTTTTATCTTGGAGACCAACTGGGTAGGTAAAGTTAGGACTTTTAACATGTCTTAAGATATATATAATCAATGCATAAGTTTAAACAAATCCGATGATATTGGCTCTACTAAATATAAATATATCAAATATGAAAATATATCAAAATATCTATCCATTTGTATAATTGGCTTATTGGCCAAATGGGCACTAAACTGCCACTGGTAGTAAAAAGAAGTATTATACATGTCTTCGTTAATTTATGTCACATTTCATTTCAAATCGTTCATTTCTGTCGTATTAACACACGTCTAAGTAGCTCTAATCTGAAATTTAACAAATTTGTACTTGTTCCACCAGTACTCGAAAAGCACATGTGTTTTTTGTTTTGTTCTTGTCCGCAGCGATTGGTGGATTTTCGCTAGATGATACGCATATTTGTCATGGCTCTATGCATTTGCGATGGAATTGACTTCTCTACACATTTTTACTGGTTTGTTATTTAGGTTGTTCTTGAGTAACTCTAGTACTGTTTCTTATCTATTTTAGAATTCCCGTTTTTTGTTTACTTTAAAGAAAATATGGGGTTTTATGTAAAAAAATAGAAGCAAAAAAAATTAGTAAATTTAAAAAAATTATTATTCATAAAAAGCCTTGTTTATTTTATCCACATAAAGCCATTTTAACTATATGAGGCATACATACTTATATTTAAGTTTAAGGAGTTATTTATAACCATCTGCTATAGAAATGTAATTTTAATCATTTATAACTCAATCTTAGGTTTAAAAAATTATTTTTTTACCATGCAGTGAAAACAAGTTGGCAGTTTGCTTAACCTACAGAGCGACAATAAATTTGAAAAGTAACTATTATTTTTCCCTAATTTTTAGGCTCTTTTATATCTTGGCCTAACTGTATTTAATTAACTGTATTTAATTTAATTAACTTATTTTATATCTTGGCCTAACTGTATTTAAAAGGTCAAAAATAATTTAAAGTTGTGGAAATTGTTTGACGCGCTTAAAAAATTTAAATTAAAAATTCGAGCAATATTTCCAGAGAATCTTTTTATTGCAAATTACAAGACACTGCGTTTTATTGTCCGAAAGAATTTTGAACATTGGGATTTTCTTCTCGATATTTTCAAGAATTTTTTGGCCACTCTTTTATTATATAACTAAAAATTGAATGCGTTAAGTATTGTATCTATAACTTTACTTCGGATTCAGTAATGGATATGAAACTAAGTATTTCAAATTGTATTTTCCGAAATAAACATTTTTAACAATACAGATTTTTTAAATTATAGAAAAAAATAACATTTATTCGTAACTTAACAAATTTTTATTTTAGATTACTATTATACTTGTTATATTACTATAATAGTATTTTTTCATTAATTTTGAAAAAACTGTACTAAAAGGAATTGAGGTTTGTGAAAACTCTTAGTGTAACTTCACAACTAACATTAATTTAACTGATAATTTAAAGACAATTATTAATAATTAAACTGTTTTACCATAATATAAATCTGAAAATATTAAATATCACGCTTATCATGTTAAAACTCAATTACTAAGTGGAGTTAAAATGTTGTTTCAAGTTCCCGAATTTAATCACTTTAATCTTGTCTCTGTTAATTTCTGTCGCCCTTGTTAACTTGCTAATAAAATAGAACAGGATTGTGTCAATGTGCATAGGTTTCTATTAAATCGCATGGGTAACTAATTGCTCATGAGTTTTGACAGGGACATGTTCTTAATAAATTGTGATTAGCTATGTGTTTTCTCGTTAATGTTAATTTATTAAAGTTTTTTGTTCATCTATATTATCAAAACAAAGTGTACTGAAATTATTCTGATTTTTGCCTAAAAACTCAATTAGCTAAACTAGTTATTCTAAAACTAGTTATTCAATGAAATATAATGAGTTATGTTGATTTTAAAATTAAGTTTATGAACATATTATTTAAATGATATTTTGCTGAAAGTATTACAAATTTTTTAAAAAGCTTTTTGCCAAATGACTAGTGGAATTTTTTGCTTATATGAACAAAGTGTTTGCTTAATTATAATTAAAATGTTTACAATTTAAAAAAATATGAATTTTTATAGTAACAAACTTTTACTTGTACCTTACTTTGTACTTTTACCGAAAGCCTTTTTAAAATATCTTCTTATTCTATGCCTACATCCGTTTCTTATTATTTAATATGTAAATTTTAAAATAATGAAAATTTCAAAATGATTTAATCATCTTCATGCGTTGGCGAGAATGTAAAACTAGAAAATAACTAAGCCATTTTGAATAAAGACTCTCGCCAAAAAAGACTTGATGAATCACGCCAAGTGAAAGAAAAAAAGCTTCGCGTTATCGGACCCTGGGATCTTGGCAAAATCGTCTCTTATCTTGATTGATAAGCCTGGCAATGAAGAAAACGGGTTACTTAGCGAAACGGTAATTTATTCTCAAACGTACACTAATGAACTGTATTTAAATGTATTTAGAGACTTAAAAAACGTTTAGTTTTTAACTGAAGTGGTTAAGGGTAAATGTATAAATATCAAAATTCGTATTGGTATGAATGTATTTCAATGTATTTAGATACTTAAAAAAACGTTAAGTTAGAAACTAAAAGGAGTCAAAGACAACTTTAAATATAGAAATGCCGAACTCCGTATTGGCAAGAATGAATGAAAAAGAAGATATTTATTTGGTAATTTATAACGGCTCTTTTTGTTGGATTTTTACGTATTTACATAAAAGAAATATGTGATTTTTGATTGAAAAAATCTTCTGTTTGTCTCTTACCGAAAGTCTTTAAATATTTTTAATTCCTTTTCATTGTATTTGTTTGATATATTTTCATATGTAAATGTTGAAATGATAAGAATTTAAAAATTATAAAACTATTTATACATCTTTATTCGTTGGCGTGAATTTAATACTAGAAAATAACTCAGCCATTTTGAATAAAGACTCTCGCCAAAAAAGACTTGATGAATGATGCCAAGTAGAAAAATAAAGCTTCGAGTTATCGGACACTAGGATCTGGCCAAAATCGTCTCTTATCTTGATTGATAAATCTGGCAATGAATATAACATTCATTCGTAAACGTACACTAATGAAATTTATTAAAAGACTTAAAAAACGTTTAGTTAGGAACTGAAGGGGTTAAGGTTAAATTAGTTTGAATTATCGGCTCACTAGAGCTACACGAGTACTATTGGTGACAGGCGTCGTCATTTATAACCACAGTCAAGTGACGAGCAGGCACCTGAGTAGGCACTCAACGCAAACGTAATGACCACATCGTACGCAACATTGGGACTTTGGAGCATATTTAACGTGCACTCCCTCTAAGTATTATTCGTTGGACATTTTTGGGCTGCAAGCACCGTTTATAAGCCGGCAGTTGTTGTGGCTATCCCCGGACTCTAACATAGGACCATCTGCATGCAAGGCGAACGTCTTAAACGACTGGGCTCCTCATCCCCGAAAGTGTTAAGAGAAAATTTAAAATGTACAAATGTCAAACAAGGCATGATTGTCTTAAAATATGACAAAAAACAAAAGAAATAAAAACAAAATACTTTTGTACGATATCAAAAACGAAACTCCATTCCTTAAATTAAATAAGAGAATAGATGGAATTTTTTAGTATAATCTAGATTCTCATTTTTGTGTTGGAGCAGATATGAATTTCAAAGAAACATGTCTGGGGAAAACTAAGGATTTTTTTTATTGTGTAAAAATTTTGTCATTTTCAACTAAAATTTTTAATATCAAAATAAATAAAAGTAACAAAAAACAAATATGGATGCATAAATAATATTAACATTTTGTATAGTTTATGATTTGTCTTTAAAAAAAGTTGTGATCAGAAATTGGAAACAACAGAGAAATAAAAAAAATAAGAATGCATCCAGTACTAATGTTTTAAATAAAATTATAAACGTTAAAAATGTTCAAAATTTGTATTTAAAGATTTATCTATTATTATAGATATTAGTTATTATATTACTACAACCAGGCTAACCACGTATATAAATAAAATAAATGACAATGAACAAAACTAAAAACTTTTTTTAAAAATATCCGTATCAGTTTAAGGGGATACGGTTCCCAAAACATTATTTCTAGAAATAATAACAAACTTGCAAATTATAGCGGTTTTATATAATGTTCACTCTAAATAAACATTTTAGCAATAAAAATAAATATTTACAAGTAGTTTTTATTTTTTTTAAAAAAGTCAAAATTGTGAACGTTTTTAAAATGCTACTCCTCTTTCAATTTTGAGAATAACTCCACCAAACTTTTATAGTTTGTTCTTAGAACTATTTGTTCAAGAACTGTGCATGGATTTTAAAATGTGAGCAACATTTAAAAAGTAACATGCATTTATACTGAAAATCCCCAAAAAAACAAATTATTGAATTCAAGATTTAAAAAAAAACAACTATACATAGTAGACCTTATTCCATGCACAATTTTGTGCACCATTTATATAAGAACACTAGTTAAAAAAAATCAAAATTCTAACTTAATTAGCAAAAAAGTCTTATGGATTTATTAAACACAAGAATTGAAAAAAAACCGCGAAACAGAGAAAAAAGGTTGAAAGCAGACGAAATATGTATTCAAACTTATATGAATGACTCCAGAAAATATTTAATAACTTTTTTTTCTACAAAATATATCATTATGAAACTTTCAGTAAATGTTCAGAAAGATATTGTGAATAATAAGAAGTAAAAACTGAAAAATCGATATTTTGACCAATTTTTGGGTACCGTATCCCCTTAAACTCTTTTAATAAAATATTAAACACATCATATCACTCATTAAACACTAAAAGACTCAAAAAATTACTTAGTGGCCTGAAACATTCATTTTTGCTGCCTCAGTAGTGATAGGTACATTTGCAGAAAATATATGTCTGAAACATTTCTTCCATATTTTGTAAAAAAATGGCCCTGTCTAAAGAAATTAGTATACTATTTTTCACGAAAACAAGATATAGGTTGCGTAAAGGAATGAAATAATCAATGATTTTGTGATTAAGTAATTATTAGTAATCATAATTTCAAAAATTGTATTTTATCAAATTAACAATCTGTATGATTCAACTAAACATCATTTTATAATTTATTTAACTAAGGGACAAAAAAACATCCCCAAAATTAAAAGGAAATTTATAAAAATAAAAAAAGGTTAAGAAAGTTTAAAAGAAATTAAAAAAACATGATAAAAAAATATGAAGATAAAATATAAATTCTGAGGCGTATTAAATTAAAACAAATTGCATACACCATATAAGAAACAAGAAAACGTCAAACATTACTTTAAAATTATGTAAACTAAAACACGTATAATAAAATATCAGAAACACCACTCGAGTCTATAAATTCTGAGAAGATTCGAAATAAGTTACTGAGTTACTTTATACATCCATTTGTTTTATGGACAACTATAAATTCACAGACATTTTTTTAGGATAAACTCTTGTCGTAATTTGCAAAGAAACTGTTGTACCATTAAATGCAAATGAAAAAGTTTTAATAAGTGTTGAAAGTTTATGAGAATCAATGGAAAATATACAATCCCTAGGTAATACAAAATTTAAGGGGACGTGGTACCAAAAAATTAGATCCAGTATTTTTATCGCTAGCATGCAAATTAAACTGTTTTTACAAACAACTAACATTCAATAAACAAATACGAAAAATAATAAATATTGAAACATATTTTTTTTTGATTAAAAAAATTAACCGTTTTTTCAAAATGCTACTCCTCCTACAATTTAAAGAATTTTTAATGTTTTTTTTTCAAAATGTTCCCACAATATATATTAATAAAAGTTGGTCTGGATATTGAGCTATCGGTAAAACAAGAAAAGTTACGTAGCTTTATGTATAAAAATGGCGAAAAAATAAAAAAAAAAAAAAAATTTCATCTTTATCATTTAAAAAAAACTATTCACACTAAACCTTATCCCATACCAACTTTTGTTAATCATATATGTCCCAAAACAGGAAAAAAAATTTGGAGCTCTACATTAATTTACCTAAAAGCCTTAGGGTTTTAACCATTCACAAGCTGAAAAAATTGAAATTGAGAAAATCAACATAAAATTTACAAAACCATTTTACCAAACAACTATATCATTTTCCATAAACCTCCACCATTATAAATATTTCCTTCTATTTTTGCAATTTCCATAACTCCTAGCATGCGAGAATGTTTAATTATTTTCTGGGCAACCCTAAAATTTGGGTGCCGCGTCCCCTTAAAAAAAAACATTTAGCAATATGTTAAATGGCGCGACAAAAACAATGAATTCTTATCTCGACAGAATTCATATTATAAACTTTAAAAAGTGCGACATTTAAAGGAAAAAAAATACAAGACAAGCTCCTAAAATAGACACGAAATAACGATATTAAAACAAACATTTATCCGTGTCTATAAATTAAACTAACCCCTATTACATCATATGAAAGAAACTATCCGAACCTAAAACACTTCTAATAAAATATTAAAAACTCCATAAATTCTAAAAAGGGCTCGAAACAAGTTCCTGAGTGGCCGAGAACATCAATTTTTGTTAGAGGAGTGATAAATTCACGGATCTATCTCTGAGAAACTCTTGTCCCATTTAGAACATGGGGCCTTGAGGAGAGACGAGTACTCTGTTTTGGCTTTGATGTATTACAAGCCCAGGGGGCGTAGGGAAAAAAGAGAGGATATTCTAAAAAGGTGTTTGGATTTATCGAAATATTTTGGAATGGGTGTGGACTTGGAGTTGTTGAGTAGAGGGCAATGGAAATTTCGGAATATTTTTATCGGAATGGGCATGTTTCAGAACTTGAGTGGCAATAGAAACGCTGAATGAAAATAATTTATTTCTTGATTTGTGAATCAATTTCACGTGGAAACAGAGCTCTAGTCAGAGCACTAGTTGAAGGATTTTAAGGTAACAGGGAACAAAACGACCACTCAAAATCTCGAATTTTCATTTCAACTTCAGTTACTGAATCGTGCCTTTACGAAAAAACTTCTATGATGCATATTTGAATATGGGGCTGGAGTTTACAAATTTGGTAGTTAATTTCAATATAACTTTGTTGCCAGCTTTAAATGTCATTATTCAAAAACACCAATTTTCAGCCTTAAAGTACACTTCTCTTTTTCTATTTTACTAGAAGGGTTGAAATTTTCTGTGATGTCGTATTTATGTCTATTTAACACAGTGAACCAAATATATTGCAAAAAAATATTAAGTGAGTAAAAATGAGACGATTTTTCTAATTTAAGACATGCACAAAATTTCTATTTATGTTAATAACTTAAAATTATAAATGTTTTATCGTCAAACTTGAGGTTCATTGCGTTGAATAGACTTTTTTTATTTCTATAAAAAATTATTTTTAGATACACGCAATAGTTGTGCTGGAAAGTGTACCTAAAAGCAAAAAATCGGTGTTTTAAAATAATGACGTATGAAGCTGGAAACGAAGTTATATTGAAATTAACTACCAAATTTGCGAACTCCAACAACATATTCAGGTGCGTATTATATGAAAAATTTCGTAAATATTCATTTTAGTAATTGAAAGTTAAAATGAAAATTTGATATTTTGAAGCTTCGATATGTTCCCTGTCCCCTTAAGGACTAACAGTGTCAAGGAAATGCGTCACCCTAAGCAATACAATAACTACAAAAAAGCATTACAAATAAGATTAATATGCCGTGACAATTTTATCAAAATATATTAATATTGTCAGAACGTTTAAATTTTCCAAAGTAATTATATACAATACATTCTTTCAACGCTTAATTTAAAAACCGACTGTCAGAAACCTTAATGTCTATTAAGCTCTTTTTGACAGCATGGCAGTTTGAACAATAGTTGTCAACTCATTTTCTAAAGTAAGCCAAAACCACCTTAAGTAAGCTTTGCCAATCTCTTTAGACAAGATGTAAACAATAAATTATTTTGCAAGAACTGTTATTTCTTTGAGGAGTTTTAAGAAAAGATTTTTGTGTTTTGAATAGTGGTATAACAGATATTTATATTTTTTAGAATAAGATTTATATAAATGCCATTTTAAACGTTTTATATACCGACTCCTTCCGTTGTAAGACTCATTATAGCAAGAAGTTCTTAAAGAACTAAAAAATAGCGTACTTTCCTGTTACTGAAATACTTACGGAAATTCTAATAAGAAAACAACTAGATTCCTAACAGTAAATATCATCAACAATCGTTTTTACACTGGACTTATACACATTCGAAAATATATCGCTAAACACAGCATCCAGCTATAATTTAAACTTCAAACAGCCAAAATCAACTATTTTCCTTAATATTCGCTCGCAAATGAACTTAATATTATTTATCGTCTGCTCGATTTATTTGTAGTTCGAATAATAATTAAATAATTATTAATAACAAAAAACATGAAACTACTCCAAACTGCATTAAAAAAATAAGAAATGTAAACTAAAACTAAGCGTAATTGTATGCAAAAAGTATGCGTAGCCTCTTGCTTGGTAAACAATTACTGAACAATCAAAGAATCACATTTTGCTTCATTTTATGACGTCATTCCAAACTGATTCATGAAAAAATTATTTTGCTTCAAATATGTTTAAATAAATAAAGTTTCTCATGCCATTGTTGATTCGGCAACAGTAATTTAAATGACTCAAAATTGAATTTCAATGATAATTCAATGGGAAATTCGCCGACAGATAGTAGATTTCAAGACAGGCGGACAAAAAGTTAAGTTGGGTCTCTGAGGCCATAGCTTTCTAACAAAAAAAAATTTTAAGATCCGAATGATAGAACCGATTTTGGAAGGGGGGGGGGGGGGGTACGGACTATCAGACAGACAGACGGACATCGACCGCATGTCAATACCTACTTTTTCATTTTTTAAAAACTTCTTTCGAATTAAAAAAAAGTTGGCTAAAAATGCATCAAAGTAGCAAAGAACCTGTAAGGAGATTTTTCATATTTGGTAAAAATAAGAATTTCGAGTCACAAAAATAGTTCATTATGTATATTATACTGTGGTATATCATTAGACTTTACCTAATAAAAATAATAATTTTTATGTAAATCATAATTAAGAAGAAATTTTTATTTTTCCTTTCTGATTTTAATTCTTGCTTGAGGTTCAAAAAGTTTCTAAAAGGAAGAAGAGACAGAGAGAGAAAAAAAAGCAAGTAAGTGAAAATCCAGTTTCTTTTATAATTAGTGTTTATCAATACTTTTTTCAACTATCTACTTCGAATATCGTATTGTTATATTCTACACAAGAAAATTAGATGCACTAAATTATAATTAAATTTTAAATAAGTTATACAAAATAATAATTATTTTTTACTTAGACACCTGATAATTTATTTACATTTGGTCGAATAGACTTTTTAAATAACAGCATCTTAATTATGCTTAAAGCTTTGATAGTTATTATGTTACTTTAAACATTTATCCTTTCGAAACAAAACGAAGTTTGTTTATTAACTATTATTCATACTTTCACAATCTTTTACTTTTGCCATTTGTTATAAAATACTCTCAAACGGAAATTTACTATATCCACCTCAGTGATAACCTAAACTCCTCGGCGCAACAGCCCATTACTGGGCCAAGGCCTGCCGTGCCATTTCAGCTTTTGTGACCTAGGGCTCTGGGGTGCTAGGTATATGTCCGGGTAAGGTGGTCAGCCTCACGCGGTACCCCCAGTGTTTAGTTCCCAAGCATGCTTGGTACCCATTTTATCGACCCACTCAAGGGATGAAAGGATGGGTCAACCTCGCCCAATCTGGGATTCTATCCCCGGACCTGTGGCGTGGCAATGCGAAGCACTACCACTAAGTCACTGGGCCTCATCCACCTCATTGATACAGACGTATAAAAACCCGTCCATTGACTACCAGAAACACACTTACATTTAAAAAAAATTATCGTACTTTATATTTTTATGCAATGTGGATCTTTAAAAAATTTAATACAGGAATAAACAAAATTAAAACTATTTGAAATTCAATTTACTGGGAGCTTATTATCTGCAATAAAATTTTTGCTTTAAAAAAAAAACACTACATCTTCACCGAAATTTCAAATACCTTAGAGGCATTTGATAGTTTTCTTTCAAATGTTTTGGTTGCAGAGCTATCTTTTGTAACGAAATAGGTTTTTTTTTTCAGAACACTAAATACATCCTTGAACAAGATTGACGTTTGTAATGGGTACTGACAAAACAAAACTGATCATCGCCAAATAAAACAATTTCTTGGCTGCGACACTCGTATTCACAGCCAATTTTTAAAAAGGTGTTGGTTATCCATTATTTTGTGTGATCACCTTATTGGAGAACTTTTTATAAATTTGTCTACTGCATTACAAGAACTAGCGAAGTTTGCTTAAAATCTATAACTGTTAAAGTTCTTCGAAAAACTAAAATTATACATAAGAACATAACGATTTTCTTAATATATTTCGAATCAAAATTTTACTTAAATAGCTTTATGGATAAATAGTACAACAATATTTTTTCAATTACTGTTATGATATTTACTAATCTACCGAAATTAATTTACACATTAAAGGTTAACACATTTAAGAATTAACCTCACTTGAATATTTAATTTAATTTTCAATAATGGTTTTTATTCTGAAAATGGTAGAAGTTCGCAAAAAAACTTTTGCAATTGTAACTTCTTTATTTTGTATTCATGAAGAATTATTTTATAAAGTGAAATTAAAATGTAATCGGAATTTCACAGCATTTTGACATTACTGAAAGATTAATCATGTCTACATTTTTTTAATTGCAATTAGAAATAATCAAATTAACAACTATAAACAGTTGATATAAAATACTTTTCATTACAATACAATTTCATTAAATGGAAACTAACTTTATAGAATTTTCTCATCAATACATCTGTCATTTCCATTGGTATGATTCTGCATTTCAGATCCATGAAGTTTTCATTGTTTAATCGGAAATAAATGTGCAGTTTAGTTTTAATAATTTTTGTTTATTTTAAGTATTTATGTGACACTTTTAATAGAAAATGACTTTTAGGTCATATGAAACGTTTGGTATCATTAAAAATCAAAATAATAAGAGTATTACTTAAGTTATACACTTAAGTAACTTACTGGGTTTTTTTTTTAAACTTACGAACATTTAATGGTTAGAAAACCAAGTTGCTTAATTTTTATGTATTATTTAACCATATCTGTATTAAACGATTTAAACACTGTTGAGGTAAAAAAAAATAATCCTCAACGAAAAAATCAACGTAGATGAACACACAGTGTACAGATTTTGTCCTACAGGGTACTTATAAAATTGATGTTATTTGTACCCTGTAGGAAATTATAATTCCTATAACTACCTATATTACAACCAGTAAATTAAACACACCAAACCATGAATGTGTAAAAAGAAAATGCACTTTTATTATCATTTTTATCCTACAATTATTCTATAGACTATTTTCTTCAAACATGCATACAATTAAAATTGAACATTTGCATAAAACTAACACCTTTATACAATATCAACGATTTAAATTAGTTCCTCAATTCATTTATCCTTTTAAATTTTAGCTCTTTTCGTGACATTAATCGGAAATGACAAAAACAGTAGATTTATTCAACGAAAGCACAGCGAATGAAATAAAAATGAAAAGAACAGTGTTTTAAAGCAAAAGTTGAGAAGAGGCTGAATAAAGATAAATCTGTTATTTTTCAGTAGTGCATTTACAACTCGATTTTTTTTTAGTCTTAAAACATATGGTGTTTCATTTACTTAAGAAATCGTCTTGTTTCAGATGACATAATTCTTTCCAGTTTTCATTCTTAACCTTCTGAGATTCCATTGCTTGTTTCGCTTTCACTTTCAATTCCCGGTTTGTGAGTTCTCTACGTGCAACACTTGTATTTGTTCTTGCTGTTTTTTAAACTTTAACGATATTTAAACTATAATTAGCAAGTAGTGTTTATTATGTTCAAAATTCTATTAAAATGTTAATGAAGCTAGTAATTACTTTTGTTCAACCTTTTAAAAGATAGTAAATAGAATTCACTTATGAATAAAAATGGAGTTACATTATTGCTAAATTTTAGATGGTTGCATTTATCATAACGAATATTTTAAATGTATGCAAATACATCAAGCATTCAAATGTCAAAGTTGAAAAACTCTTAATTTTAATATTAACGCCAATTTATTAACCGAAACAAACGGAATTTCGGCAGGTCCAAAATTGAAAACAATGGGGTTGTTTCACGGATGATCTGGCAATAGCTCTGCGGTTTTGTTTTCATGTCTCTCGAATTACTTTTGTTGATATTCGAAATTGAGTTTTCTAAGAATAAGTTATTTTAGGTTGTTATTTTTTAAAATTACAACTTCTTGCTGTGCTGTTGATTGTTTTAATCATTTATCAAGGAAAACTTGCATTGAAAGAATTTGGAATTTAAAAAAATTTACAACTAAAATATTCTCTTCGAAAACTCACTCCCGAATACCAAAACAACAGTAATTCGAGAGACATGAAAACAAAACCACAGAGCTATTGCCAGATCCTCCGTGAAACAACCCCATACCGTCGAAACTGTTGCCACTTAAGACGTGAAACAGGCCCATTAAACTTTTTTGTTAAATTTCTTAACCAACTATTTTTTGCAAAACAATGAATGTATCAAAATTACAGCTAAATAAAAAAAACTGCCACATTTTAAAACTTGTATAGTTTTACCTTAAGACCACGAAAAAAAACCATTTTAAGAACAAATGAGACAAGGAAAAAAAATTGCCTACTCCGTACGCTGGAGGGCGCAACAGACGAAAGGAAGCTACCGCAATTCGTTTCATCCAATCAGAATCAACCGCCAGTGCTTCGAACAGTCGAGCGCATTTTAGAATTCGAACGCATTATTTTATCGTTTGCCGCAAGCGCGAATACAAATTCTGCGTATTATTCTTTTTTGTTTAATTTAAAAGACTTTTATTTTAGCTATGGTTGTATGGGACCAAAAGGAAATATTTACAAGAAATATTTTATTAGAATATATAATAATTCGAAAAAAATAAATTATCGTTTGGTGGATTGTTTTTTGTGTATTTAACACTGGATTTTAACTTTTGAAGCTGGTGTCAGGATTTTCGCACAAAGTTCTCAAATTTATGAATTTATATTGAGTGCTTGAATAGTTTATTTTTGTGATTTATATCATAAAAAGAATAAAATAAAGAATAAAAGAACGTCATGGGAGAACCAGGAGGTGACCCCTTTGAAGATGATGTAAGTAAATTATGATATTCATATTAATGAAATGTATTAAATGTCCCGTTAAAGTAGAATAGGTTTTATTTACAACATTCAATTAGTAAATAAGCGATTGATACAAATGTTTATACGAAATAAAATTGAGTTTAACGGTGCTAGGAATTTTTCTTAGTAGTCCAAAATATATAATTTGGGGCATAAACTAATTCTACTAAATACAATTGTGAGAATTTCTTACGATCTCTCGTTGTTAATTCTTTTCTAATCTATTAAAAATTGACAAATTGTGTTGTCATTTTACAAAACTAAATTTAAGGACAAAAATGAACATGACATTTATCACAATTATTCATAAATACTAAAAATTTAATAAAAATATATTTAATGTTCCATAAAGTATAATGCATAACTTTAATATATTTTAATAAAATTTTCAAAATATATTTTGTATTAAAGATACAAGTACGATAATGTTTTTCAGTTAATAAAAAAATCGTAAAACCAAAAAAAAATTATTTTAAATGATACTTTTAAGTATTAATAAAGGATATTTTATTTTCAAATAGAAAAAAATGTACTTTCGCACCGTTTACATTTTTATGATTGCAATTGAATTAATAATTTATAATTACTTTATAATAAAATGTAATTTTTTAAAAGTATTTTAAATTTAAATCTGATAAGGTTACTTTTTAAATGCATCTACTGCTTTGGCAAAAACACATAAATTAGTTATAAAATTAATTCAACTTAAAATTTGGAATTTAGCACGATTTTTAAACCATTTTGTATATATCAAATGCTACAAAAATGAATAGCACTGAAATTTTTTTTAAAGCGGGATGCTTATTTTAAATAAATACAAATACAAAAATTGTCGACCCACAACAGGCCAGAGGCCCAGCAAGGTTGGTCCAAAATAAATCTAATACTTTACCAGTTTCCAATGACTATCAAGATTCTTCTTAAAATTTTCTACTCTCTTCGAATGCACAACATAATCTGGTAAAGCATTCCACTCATTGACAACTCTATTGTAAAAATAATGTTTTCTTACCTCCCTTCTAAAGCACGATTTATTCAATTTCTGATCATGTCCTCTGGTCCGGCTATTTAAGGTAAAACCTAAGCCCTCCATGTTTTATGAACTTGAATAACTGAATTAAATCACCCCTAGCTTTCCTATTTCCCAGGGAATACATGTTTAAGGGGACGCATTACCCAAAATTTAGGGCTGCCTAGAAAATAAGTAAATATGCTCGAATGCTGTGAGCTAAGGATATTTCAAAAAAAGAAGGTATCCTTTATACTGGAGGAGGTTTATTAAAAATGATATAGTGGTTTGGTAAAATGGTTTTAGAAATTTTATGTTGATTTTTAATTTTTTCAACTTGTGAATGGTTAAAACCCTAAGGCTTTTAAGTAAACTAATGTAGAGCTCCAAATTTTTTTTTCCTGTGTTGAAACATATGCGTTTAACAAAAGTTGGTATAGGATAAGGTCTAGTGTGACTAGATTTTTTTAAAAAATGATAAAGTTGAAAATTTAGAAAAAAATCTTATTTTTTGGCTATTTTTATACATATAGCTACGTAACTATTTTTGTTTAACTGACAGCTCAATATCCATACCAACTGTTATTAATAGATGTTGTTGGAACATTTCGGAAAAAAAATCCATTAAAAAATTCTTTAAATTGTAGGAGGATTATCATTTTGAAAAAACGTTAAAATTTTTTAATGTTTTGAAAATACTTACGTTTCAATATTAATCATTTTTTCGTATATGTTTAATGAATGTTAGTTCTTTGTAAAAATAGTTTAATTTGGATGCTAGCTATAAAAATACTGGATTTAATTTTTTGGGTACCGCGTCCCCTTAAAGATCTTAATCTGTTATCATAATCAATACCAGACATACTCGAGACCCAATACCAGATAGACCAGTATATTTCTATTGTAAAAATCCTTATAACACCGTAGTCGATCTTTTTTGATCGCCAAATAATAACTAGTTTTAAAATCTTCATCTAGGAGAAAAATGAAGCTTTTTGTTATGAAACATCGGACAAATTGTCAGCTACTACACTGTTATTTTCAGCTTTACTCAGTTATTTATTTCAAAATCATTTCCTAAAGGAATTGTAGTACTTTGTTCAATGGAAATTTTTATTTGTTATAATTCTATTTCGTATTTATTGGGTTTCGGTCAAGACACTTTTGATATAATTCTTTTTATTTTCTTGGTTTTCTTACAATATTTCTTCAAAAGTTAATTTTTACAAGCAAATTGTCAAAAACTACTTGAATCGACACATATTTGTGTTTTATGTTTAGGTAAACTTAAAGAAACACAGTTAAAGTTTATGTAAATTTAATTTTAATATTGCTAAAATGATACTGTCAAATAGGCAAGTAATAGGCAACTGATTTATGCTTTCATTCAGTTTTATAGAATAATACCATCAAGATGATAATGCTAAAAAGTTTTTTAAAAATATTTAAAATTTTTAGTACTTGTTTCGAAAGCAATAAAACTTCTATTTGTCGGATAATATTTTAATGTAATAAAATACCATATATAAAAAACTGTTCAAAACTAAGCAAACTTTACTATACAAACAATAAAATTACTCTTTGTAGGATAATTTATTGAACTTAAATATGTATCTGCAAACGTTTTCATTTTCCTTTCCCAATATAGAATATTCTTCATTAATAAAATCCGAAAATCTCTAAACACGCGAATTCGTACAATAGCGTGACGTATATAACCAAATAATGACCAAAATCGATAAAGTATTTTGAAATAAATAACAATAAACTGCATTTTGCTACAACACATGAGTTTGAGCCTCCGTCCTATCGAAAAACGTTTAGAATTCGATGTTAGTTAAATAGAATATATTCTGAAATTCCCAATGATGTTTTTGGATTCCCTTTTTTAAAAACGCAGAAAATGCGAGTGTCATTTATTATAAAAATTATATTTATCAAGTATTGGAGTACATTTAAAAATGTTTTTACAAAATATTAGCCATTAACTGCAATTAAACTCAAAATAATTTAGTGATTAAACTGTTTACTTCCAAAATATATCAAAGCTTAAACGCTTTATAAAAAATGAATTCATAAATGCATCCGTCAAGAGCAAGAGCAAAATTTAGAATAGAAAAATTGAAAAACGTAATAGTGTATATTTTGGGTTTCTTAAACACCTTATACTAAACAAACATGGATTTAAACACCCCACATGGTATATTTTACTATGACTGATCAGATCAATAATTAAAATTTTAAAAAATTATAAACTTAAAACTAATTAATCACTATCTAAATATCTTCAAAACGTTGCAATGCATGATATTCATTCTTCATAAATACATGTATTTAACAATTCATCTGTCTAGTAACAATAACAATAATAAAAATTAAAGTACTAACAATCCAACATTACAATTTTTTGGTCTTTTGAAAAGTTTAATGCAATAAAAAAATATTCGTTTAATTAATCACTCTAAATGGAAACACTGCGATTTAAACAATTAATAATTTAAAAGAATATTATAGTTTAAAAGAATATAGCTAAAGGAAAACAAAGAACTTTATGCAATTTACTTTTATGATAAAGGATATTCAATGCTGTTACCATAGCTGCAAAAACAGTCAGAACACCTCGGTAATTGTATCACGCATAATCCTTTTCACTGCGAAATTACTTTAAAATTAACACGTAGAGCTTTTGAGCCATTCAGTAATGGGAAAAGGTAGTTTAGTGCAATGGTTTCTGGTACACCTTTTTTTTTAACATTAAACAGTGCGAATCTTTTTTTTATTTTCAATTATCTAATACTAGCTTTCTAAACCCGGAGTCGCACGGGTTAACCTTTAATAACGGTGATTTGTTTTTGACACAGCTGTAATAAAATGATCGGTCTGTTCATTGGTGACTTTTGGCAATATTTAAAATTTAACAACCCAAATGTGGTAATCATTCTACAATCAATAAATGAAATAAATAATGATAGTCAAATAACAATCCTACAAATTTAAACCTCTTGATATTTCGTGTTTATACTTAATTTTTGCTCGCGCTAAAGTTTTTTTCAAATTGAAAATTAAAAGTAGAACTCGAATTTGTGTCAATTTTTTATCGGCTCTTCTTACTGTATTTCATGATTATCTACTTATGACGTCAAGCCCCTGTTTCGGCTGGCTCATGTGTTTTCAAGGCCCAGTTTCGGTCTCTCACTCTCAGGTGGATGACGTATTTTTGTAAATAATTATATTAATTAAAAAATTGTATTCAAATATTAAAAAAACTAAGCCTCAGCTGCACTCGTGGGTTTTACAGGGAATCTATATTAAAAATTTCGAATTTTTTCGAGCAGTATAAGTACGTCATTCACGATACACAGACAGACTCTTTCTTTTATTATTATTGATATGGTTATGAAAGTATTGGGTCAAAAATCCGAAATGGAGGTTTGGTGTTTTGGAGGTTGATGATACTAAACAAGTAGGTTTGTTGCAGAATCTGTCACTAAGCTCGTTCCAAGCAACGTTTGTGTTCAACAGGAAAAATGGCGCCAAACACATTATTAATTCTATATTAAACATTTGCACGCTAAATTTGGCTATTTTAATTTATTGTATTTCGAAAATTCAATAATTAATTCATATCGTTTGCTAAATTAATTTATATTTTAAAGAATAAATATGCAGTATTCCTCGCTTTTAAATAGAAGCAAAACATTTCGTATCAACATACAGTCAAAGAATCTCTTTGTAAAATATATTTAACGTCATTTCAAACTAATCGATGTCGCAAAAATAAATTTATTTTAATTTATTGTCTAATAGAATTAAAGTTTTTCGAGCGATTGTTGCGAATGGCAATGGTGATTTAATTCTAATAAAAATGGCTTCGTATGATTTTTTTAAATGAGCATTAAATTTTGCAGTTTTTTAATAATAGAACTTTGAATTCGATTTTTTTCCTGAAATTTTCAATATCTTCGATGCACTGAATATTTTGACGTATCACACTTATCTATAGAATTTGTAGTTTGGATTATAAAAGTGGGTGACGAACAGACGGATTGAACGATTATAATGCCTTCCACTTTTTACGTTATAAACGTAGTGTGGAAGTTATAAACGTTTCGGAACCTATATCACTTCTGTTTTATCTCAAATAAATTTTATGAAAAATCCGAAATGCAACATTTATTTTAAGTTATACAATTTATTTTTAAGTCAATCATCTAATTATTATATATGGCAAATTGTTTTAATATTTGTCCGTTTTTACCTTTGTATGTTCAATACAACCGTAAGTACGTCGTAAATTTGTCAAAATTCATTAAAATCACAAAGTTTAGTTTTTTACCTTAAAAAAAAACAGTACTTTTCCGATGCTCGGCCACAAGCGATAAAGTCGCCAAAAATGTACAACCGCCACCAATCGAAAAATTTCTAATGGAAACTCTTAATTGTGTATACTGCTTTTTGTTGTTTGTCGCCAAAGACTCCATTTGGCGGGATTTGCGCCCGCGAAATAGAAAAGCCCCTAAATAACATAAATCTTACAAACTCTGTCCGTTATAAAATCCGTCTTGTATTTAAAAAAAAATATCAAATGTACATCTTCTGCACAAATCTCATTCAACCAACGAACAAATCCTTCTATTACCTACGACTACACAGTGTGTTCCTAAAAACATAAAAATTCAGAATATTATTTATCATTTAGTGTAAGAAAACATTTATTAATTATAACTGATAAATTTATACACATTTAACCCATTAACGACGACATTGTGAATACCATTAACATCTACATTATTTTAATAAAAATATTAAATTTAAGGGAACGTGGTACCCAAAATTTAGGGCTGCTCAGAAAATAATTAAACACGCTCGAATGCTGTGAGCTAAGGATATTGCAAAAAAGAAGGAATCCTTTATAATCCTTTATCCTAGTAGTGGTTTAGTAAATTGGTTTTTAAATTTTTGTTAATTTTTTGAATTTTTAATTTTTTCGGCTTGTGAATGGTTAAAACCCTAAGGCTTTTAGGTAAATTAATGAAGAGCTCCAGAATTTTTTTCCTGTATTGAGGCATATACCATTAACAAACGTTGGTATGGGATAAGGTCTAGTGTGAATAGTTATTTTTAAAAAAAAATGATGAAGCTGAACATTCACAAGAAGTCTTATTTTTGGGCAATTTTTATACATAAAGCTACTTAACTGTTCTTGTTTAACTGTTAGCTCAATATCCATACCAACTTTTATTAAGAGATGTTGTGGAAACATTTTGCAAAAAAATCCACTAAAAAATTCTTAAAATTGTAGGAGGAGTAGCATTTTGAAAAAACGTTAACATTTAAAAAAAATTAATTTAAAAAAACGTATGTTTCAATATTTATCATTTTTACGTATATGTTTATTGAATGTTAGTTCTTTGTAAAAATAGTTTAATTTGGATGATAGCTATAAAAATACTGGATTTAGTTTTTTTTGGTACCGCGTCCCCTTAAGTTTTTTAAATTCGTGTAATTTAATTTGTCCTACATTAATTATTCCGGGCCATTGTCTTCATTTTTCTCGTATTTTATTTGTTTAGATAAAATTTACCCGCTGAGGGAAAAGCAAATTGGCTAAAGTGTAATCTTGTTTTCAATGCATGAGTTTAAATTAAATTTTTTAACTGAAAATATAATTTCTTGTATTTTTGAAACATTATATTTCTCTGTAGTGGATGGTTATAAATGATCCCTCCATGCCTTAAATTTTAAAATTTTATAAATTTTAAAATTTTATAAATTTTAAAATTTTATAAATTTTAAAATTTTCTAAATTTTAAAATTTTCTAAATTTTAAAATTTTCTAAATTTTAAAATTTTCTAAATTTTAAAATTTTCTAAATTTTAAAATTTTCTAAATTTTAAAATTTTCTAAATTTTAAAATTTTCTAAATTTTAAAATTTTCTAATTTTTTTTAATTTATTAATTTTTTTTAATTATGTGTGTTGCTGGAAAACCTGATAGCCAGGTGATGGGTTTATACGTTTGTATCTCTCAGCAGAAATCTCATTTTCGCGAGGCAAATATTCTTGCCAATTGTCCTTAATGGATTAATGCATGACCTAAATAAGTTCATATGTCTTCTCTAACATAACTAAATGTGCAGCTCCAGTATGAACTAACCGCCAAACAAACGAACAAATCCCCATTATTCCCTATGACAACACCAACGTATCCTAAAGAATCTCTGCAAAGACACAAATTATTATTTATATTTTGTTTAAAAACATTTGTTGATAATAAATGATGAATTTGTACTCGTTTTTTTTATTGCATAAAGTTCCTGTGCTAAAAACCCTAATAATTCAATTTATCATTTTGTGACATAGGTCAATAAAAATTGCTGAATTTAAACTCATTTAATGTATAACCTTAAAAAGTTGCTATGTCGTTTAAAGATGAATGTGCAGCTCTAGTGCGAAACCACCTCCAACCAACCGACCGAATTTCACATGACAACACCAACGTGTCCCAAAAAATCCCCGCAAAGACACAAATTCTTCCACTAACTATATGTCTGCATGTATAGGGAAAACACGAAATAATGGCAGGGGCCGGACACACCGTAAATTAACTGGAGCACCTTAATGGTTAATTCAAATTGTATAATTTACATGTAGAATTAAAAATTTATTAATAGAAACTGTGAACAAAAAGGCAGTTAATGCATCACCTCTCAATAAGTTATTATACTTTTTAAACCCATTTTTAGCCAAAGGTGCTGACATGCACTATTTTTATAAATATTTTTCATAAGTTTATCGAAATAAAGAAAATATAAGACAAATGAAGACTCTAGCGTGGGACAATTTGTGTAGGACATATTCAGTAACACGAAAAAAGAATTTAAAAAAATTAACGTTTTTGTTCTATAATGAACGTGTTAATGGTATTCACAAATAATGTGTTAATGGTATTCACAAATAGGGTGTTAATGGTATTCACAAACAAGGTGTTAATGGTATTCACAAATAAGGTGTTAATGGTATTCACAAATAAGGTGTTAATGGTATTCACAAAAAAGGTGTTAATGGTATTCACAAAAAAGGTGTTAATGGTGTTCACAAATAGGGTGTTAATGGGTAAAAGATAATTAAATGTGCAGCTCCAGTATGAAATCCTCGCCAACCAACCAAACAAATCCCTTTTATTCCCTATGACAACACAGACAGGTCCCCACAAAATCCTTGCAGACACAAATTCTTCCACTATCTGTCTGCATATGTTGGGAAGACACGAAATAAAGGTAGGGGCCGGACCCAGCGTCGATTAACTGGAGCACTTTAATGGTTAATTCAAATTGTATAATTTACATGGGATTTAAAGCAATGATTAATAGAAACTGATGAAAAAACGCAGTAAATACATGACCTAAATAAGTTATGCTTTTTTTAACCCATTTTCAACCAAAAGCACTCACATGCACTAATTTTATAAATATATGTTCATAGTTTTATCTAAATAAGCAAAATTTAAAAGAAGTGAAGACTTTAGTGTGGGACACAATTTGTTTAGCACACATTCACAATCAAGTAAAACGAATTAAATATGATTAAAAATAATTTTTTAATTCTGTAATGAAGATGTTAATGGATAAAAGATAATTAAAAGTGCAGCTGTAGTACAAAACCACCGGCCAACCAAACAAATCCCCATTATTCCCTATGACAACACAGACATGTCCCCACAAAATCCCTGCAAAGACACAAATTCTTCCACTAACTATCTGTCTGCATGTGTAGGGAAGACACGAAATAATGGCAGGGGCCGGACCCAGCGTAGATTAACTAGAGCACCTTAATGGTTCTGGTCACGCGAAACACGAGCCGGAGAGATTGGTCGGACTACATCAATAATGTGTGCTGATGTCCTGGTGGCAACGATGATTAACTTTGGTGGAGGACGGTGGATTGGAGTGGTGTTTTGGAACTGTCTAATGGGTTTATTGGGTTAAATGGTTGATGTATGGAGAGATTTTTCGTTGATAAACCGGGTGTCATGATAACAGAGGTTTGTATATTATGCAAAATATAATTTTATGCATATTGGTCCCCTTCCTCACTGGTCAGAAACTCATCGGGATATTATAAAAGTAAAAACTCCGCATTTGTGCATAAATATTCCTCAATTCCATTTATTTCCAATGGTAAACAGAAAAATTTAACAACGATATGAAGCATTAAATCAAATTCGGAATTATTATTAGATACGAGTAGAATAAATTTTACCCGGCATTAAAAATCTAAAACTTTTTTAAAGAATTAAAAAAAAATCAAATAATAATTTTGAAATTGCCTGGTTTAAGAACTTCAATTTCAACAGAAATAATAAATGAAAATAATTTATTTCTTGACCCTGGATATTGGTAAATCAAGGTCACGTGGGAATAGAACACAAATCTTGAGCACTGATCGAGGAAAATGCATGATTGAAAGCTGGAAGGAATTACGTCACCTGAAACAAGCTAATTACAATCTTGCATATTAGATTCGCGTTCTTTCTCGTATTTATACTTACTTTTCGCTCGAGCTGAAATTTCTTTCAAATTAAATATTGTTATAATTCCTACGCTTACACTATTTGATTGAAATCGGTCGGTAAAACCAAAGAGTTCTATAGTAGGGTAGAGACTGAACCTTTCAACAGCAAGATGGACCAACACGGAGACAATATAGGGTGGCATGTGGGGCCCGATGGCCGAGTGGTTTGAATCGCAGGCCATAACGCTAGCAGTCCACGCGCTGTAACAGGTGCGGGTTCGATTCCCGCCTTTGCCCTGGGTGTACTTCCTTTCTCAGTATCAAAATTATAAATTAACTAGCACTTTTGACACTCTATTCGGGCACCGTAATGAGCCATGGCTGCCGATGGCAGCTCATTACGAGTCGTTCCTCTACCCTACTATAGAACTCTTTGGGTAAAACCATAAGTAAGGTTTTTACTTCAATCGTATTTGAAAATAATTTGTGTGGGTAACGAGCATATGGACTTGCTCAGCGTGATGTTTATTTAATTAATATCTTTGTATATTAAACCTTTGTAACGGCTCATGGGCTGTGAGATATTACGTGCCCACCTCATAAACCCAATATCCTAGCTTAGAGCTCCTGCTGAGCCAGAAGTTTTCAGGCTGGTAAAATAGTCGGCACGCATATGGCATGTAAAAGATTCCTTGCGTACCCATTTGGCTTGGGTTCTCTCTGCAAAATTAAAATCTCGGCATACTTTTACGAATCTGAGGTCTCTGTTGATGTTAGTTTTGAACTTCAAAATTGGTACCTCTAGATCTAGATGGTACCACAAAAAAATCTCTCAGCCTTGTGGAATATGCTGAGCTTGCAAAAGGCACGCCAAAAAAGAAGCCCAGTTGAGAAAGAATCTTTGCACTTCAGAATAAAACTCATCTTTTACATGGTTCGCTACGTTTTCAGTACTGTATGCATGTCAAAGATTTGAATTTTAATTTACACCCAGTACTTGCAAAGCATACAGTCCCTGGACAAATTATTAGACTCACTGCAAGATTTCATGTATCAATCAATGATGAGCAAAATACCTTTAGAAGGACATTTGTGTTCCTAAACTTAAGCTATTGAATAGAAAATACTATCTGCTATACTTAATGCATATATCAACATTTTTTTTAATGATATGGCATTCTTTGGTACGTTTTCATCATTACTAAAAAATACAGTGCGTCTAATAATTTGTCCAGGGACTGTACTATGGTGCCACAAAAAACTCTCAGTTCTGGGGAATATGACGAGTTTGCAAAAAGCTGGATTTGTCAAAAAAGCAGCCTCGTCTAAGAATAATAAACCTTTGTAATATACAGTTCTTTACTCGCCATCAAAGAATGGGACATATTCTTTCAAAAACGTATGGACATTTAGCTATTTTCAGCAATACAACAATTTAATTCATTCATCATTTCCTAATCGATTCCCTCAACAATCAGTTCCGAAGTAAAAAATGTCTGTTAAAAAGCAAACATTCATCTTTCCTTGAACATTAATTCCGGGCAAAAATATCTGCAAATGATCTTTTTGAGTGTTGTAGTCAGAAACACAAATGACTCTTTTGTGAAAAGCAAGTTTTTTTTAAGCCAAAACGAAATTGACGGCACAAATGGATTAAATGTTAATGATAGTTTTGTATTTGTATCAAGTTTTGGAGCTATTTTTTGCATTTCTGTTGTTATGGATCTTTACGTTAGGAGTCTTGAATGTTATTTTGAATTTGTTTTGTACATGTTTATCTTTTAAGCGTATTGGTGAAAAAAATAAACTGGTTTTCAATGCCACAAGGATAAAATTTTACCTTTCAACTTATAAACTATTTTTTTTTTGCATTAGATTCACATTGCCGAACAATCCAATAACAATGCACGTCATAAAATACATACTTTTTGAACAATGAAAACACAGAAACGAAATATTAAACAATGAAAAATTTCTACAACAATTAGATTTATAAAAACATTACAAAACGTTGAAAATATATCCAATACCCCAAAAACACTGTTGTAAATTTTATAAATTTTTTATAAATATTTTTTTAACGTAGTTATACTGGTTACAATTCAAGTAAAACAAATAGATATGTATTGTTTCTCCAGCAGGGGTATAAACAGTTAAGAAAAAAATTGACTTTAATTATTGAAGTAAATTGTTTTAAGTGATTCACAGAAAGATATTAAATTTTTATTTGATAAAATTTCAATATTTTATTTAAAAAGTTATGTATGCTGTTTATCGTTGTAAAACGTTAAGACCAGTTGATTCATAAGTTTGTATTCTTCAGATGGCTAAATGGTAAACTTGTAATTAATGAAAATATATATTTAAAACAGATCACATAAAAATTATCAAAGTTAGTGAAAAATACAATTTAAGTAATGAAACGGGGTTTGTCTATTAATATTTGGTTTCTTTCATATGATATTTAAGTTTGTAAAAACCTAGTTTAACGCTTAGAAGGTTAAAAACCATGGATATCATAGTTAAAGTATTAGATTGGCTGATCACGTTACCTCCAATGCTAACGACGGGACGCGCATGGAGGCCTTTTAAGAGGGCAAAATTGCCAGTGTTGCTGCCACTTAAAGGAGAAAAATACTACGAAAAAATACCATCTAATTCTAAAATTACAAAAAAAAATACAAGAAAAGGATTTAAATTCACTAAAACGATTCCAAAATGCAGCTAGTATTTTTTGCGATATTTTTAAGGAGGATATTAGTATTTTAGAATAATTCTAAAATTACAAAAAAAAATATCGTTAAAATACTAGCTGCATTTTGAAACCTTTTTAGTGACTAAATCGTTTTCTAGTATTTTTTTGTAATTTTAGAAATAAATGGTATTATTTCGTAGTATTTTTCTCCTTAAAGTGGCAGCAACACTGGCCATTTTGCCCTCTTAAAAGGCCTCCATGCGCGTCCCGTCGTTAGCATTGGAGGTAACGTGATCAGCCAATCTAATACTTTAACTATGATATCTAGGTTAAAAATAAATACTGAACTACTTTTGGAAGAACATTTGCGTGCTGTGCCTAATATCATTCGTTATTAGGTAACCATGCTAACCATACTCCACAACTTGTAATAACTGTGGAAAACACGACTTTCGTATTTTAAAGTGAACACAAGCTTTTTTTTTATTCTGAGTGTACAGTCCCTGGACAAATTATTAGACGCATTGCAAGATTTGATGTAAAATATTAATTACCGGGAGATATTGTACCGTTTTATTATTTTAAATTGATTTGTTTTTTTAAATTATCCAATCAATTACCGATTTATTTGACATAAATAAAGCAGCATTCATTTAGAAAAGCATAAGTTTATTAAGTTTTAAAGAAAAGTGAAATGAATGTTAGTAAAAGTGAATATTTAGTTGAGCCACCTTTAGCCGCTATCAAAGCTTTAATTCTGCGCGGCATGCTATCAATGCAAGACTGTACTGTCTCCTGCATTTGAGGATGATGATTCCACACATAAATAATCTTATAATAAATAATTAATATAAATTAATCTTAATCATAATTAATCATAATTATCTTAAAATAAATACAAATATGTAGTCTACAACAATTCTTTTAAATAAAAATCAATAATATTGTAGTTTAAATATAACATTATTGCATAAAAACTCTTAAGAAACATAAAATTACTAAAAAAAAATACAGTGCGTCTAATAATTTGTCCAGGGACTGTATTTTAACAGTTAATAGTGCAATTTGTTAATTATTTAGAAATTAAAAAAACGCGGTGAAATATTAATCAAACTAAAACCATACATTTTCATGGTTACGAACTAACTCAATATCTTTGGTCCTTTTTCTTCGGTATTCGAAAGCCTAACATAATCAAAAACATCCAGAACATCTGGAAAATTGAATATTTATACTAAAAAACACTTTTACGGCGTGCTTAAAATTAATGAAGCTATCACTTAAATGAACCGTGAGCTAATGAAGGGAAATTAATGGTCAAAAGTACATCGTTAGCCGTTTTCGGGAGTCTTTAGTATACATTGCATTACAAACTATTTTTTGTGGTTAATTATTTTTTTATAATAGTTAATTGCCATTGCTGATTCGTGGAATTTATAATTAGGAATAATTAATGTTTTTGGTTAAGGAAAATAATTGAAAACTAGTTCAAATTTGTTTCCTGTAAGCAACGGTGATTTATGTTAAAATTATCTTCTTTTTAGTAGGAAAAAGTCTCAAAAAATGTACTGCGTGTTTTCAAAGATTTTTTTAATGGTATTAAAAAAAAGGAATTAAAGTAGAAAAATGTGATTAATATTTATAATTTAAGAAATTTTTAACTAGTATTACATAATGCTCATATAAACTTGCTTAACTAATATACTTTCTTGTAGCATGAAATATAATGTATTTTGTTTAAAAAACAGTTTTTACAACTAACACTTAATTGTGATTTTTAGGGCAGTGGCTTAAATTTCGTATCCTATACTTGCGTTTATTAGGGGGGGGGTGAGGGGAAATCACAATTATAGCAGAGTTTTGTCCGTAAAAGAATGTCCGACTTTCAAATTGTAATAGTATCGTTCATATGACATCACGCCTTGTGATTTCTTCCTTTGGGGCTTCGTAAAAGATCGGGTCTACGTTCCACCCCTACCCCACGATTTACCAACCTTGAAAGGTAGAATTGCACAGGCTGTTGCTTCCATTACTCCGGACTTGCTGCAGACAGTATGGGAAGAATTGCATTTTCGTTTGGATGTGTGCCGTATCACTAAAGGCGCACACATTGAGCACTTATAAAAAAACTAGGTTAGTTTTCCTTTAATGTCATGTATGATTTGTTATATTTAAGTATAAAACAAACTCCTGTAATATACCATTAAAACTAGGACATTCCTTTACGGACACCCTGTATATTGTTGACAATTGTATTTTCACGCATTTCTTCAAATATAGTTTCGAAGTAGATAAAACCACAATTTGGAAACACAACATTAACCCACTAATGCCGACTTTGTGAATACTATACACACCTTCATTTCCGAATAAAAACGTTAACTTTAAATTTTTTTATATTACTTTTTCGTTTAACTTAATTTATAATAAATTGTTCAAGACTATAGTCTTCATGTGTCTTATATTTGTTTATTTACATAAACTGTAGCAGAAATCTCATTTTCGCGTCTTAAATTTTCTCGCCAACTATCGTTAATGGGTTAACAATAAAACTAAAAAATCTCCAAACTTAAAATCCCAACTGTTGCCAAACTGTAGGTATTTCCACTCACTTGTTGCACATAGGTTTCTATTTATTCATTATTTATCCCAATGTCTGTCTGTCAGTCTGACTGAAGGATAATTTCCGGTTATTGTCAGTTGCATGGAATATTTGGCTCAGTTCCACTTAAATCTTTTTTTTGCACTGAATGAGTTAGAACATTGTCTGATAAGTGTTTTTATGTTTATAACTGTTGTGTGACTTCGTAAATAGTTTTAGATTATTTTCTGATATTTTATAAATGGTATTATTACAGAAATAGAGACATAATCAATTAGTTTTTTGTGTCGCAATTTGAATATCACCCCCACTTTTTTATGATTTAAGCATACATAACAATTCTCTTCTCTTTATTCAATTGAAAAGAGCTTCTAACTACACCAAACTTATCTTCTACAAATTTAATTTATTTTAATAATTTTTAGAAGAATTAGGCTTTAATATGAGCTTGCAGAAAAAGATCATACAAAATTATTTTAGGATATGTTGACTATGGGTTAGATACATTAAATATTTGGCTCTTTTTCAGGGTAAATTTCGTGAGTGTATAAAGCAAGCTTTGTATTCTTGTATTTAAGGTTTTTTTGTTGAATGTGACTCAATAGCTTTAGTTTTGGATTTCACTGGAAAAAAGTAATTAGATAATATGTTGATATTAAATGTTTCCATTCATCAATTTTTAGGGATTTTAACATTGACACCTATACTGTTTGAAACATTATAGTATGCTGAATAATAATTTCAATATTGATGAACTTTTCATGAACTTTTTGATTAAAATAAACTAAAAATTCCACAATCAAAAGAAACTTTTTACAGTGACCATAGAGATATATCATGTAAAAGGAATGCTAGATCAGTGGGGACCGTAAAACGGACGAATTATAAGTGCAACTTTAAAAAAAAGTCGGCCTTTCTAAAATCTACGGCAGTTGAAGACTTGTAAAAAGGACACTAAACTAATGTTTTTATTCTGGTTTAGAGACATGAAATGTACTTGAAATCCTTGTACTCTAACCTTCATGACTAATACCTAGTTTCCCCGATATAAAACGAAACATTACATCATAGACTTACCCCTACGAAATCTATAGGGATAAGAATTTAATGCCAAAACTAAAATACTTCACCACGAAATAAAATATTTTTACCGTCGCCTTATCTATATCATCTACCATGGAATGTAAAATTCTCTTGCATAAAAAAAAAACTTTTGCATCGTAATCCAGAAAGAGACATTTTTAGACATCGTAAAATAGGAAATATGCAGAGGTGCTGTTACTAGCTATTACGGCCATATTTCGCTTTTCTTAATGTGGTAAGGGTACTTTGGTGACGTGGAGGGGTTTTTAGAGGTAAAATAAAGTAAGTTGGTATTTTGTGAAATTTTAAGAAGTAATAGCTTTTTACAAAATGAATAAACGTTATATATTTCAATAGATTATAGTTCATTTATACATCTTAATATTTATGCATTATTAAAGTTATACATTTCAATATTATGCATCTTAAGTTATACATTTCAATAGCGTATAGCTCATTTATACATCTTAATATTATGCATCTCAATTTTTTACATTTCATCAATGTATATTTCAATTTTCTACATTTCAACAATGTACATTTCAATTTTCTACATTTCAACAATGAACATTTCATTTTTCTACATTTCAACAATGTACATTTCAATTTTCTACATTTCAACAATGTACATTTCAATTTTCTACATTTCAACAATGTACATTTCAATTTTCTACATTTCAACAATGTACATTTCAATTTTCTACATTTCAACAATGTACATTTCAATTTTCTACATTTCAACAATGTACATTTCAATTTTCTACATTTCAACAATGTACATTTCAATTTTCTACATTTCAACAATGTACATTTCAATTTTATACATTTCAGTATTATACAAGAGTGCAAAATGTCATTGACCATTTTCAATAAATTTAACATAGTCGCAAGATGGTGGCTAAAACAAAAAAAAATTACTTTTATCTTTTAGTCTTTGAGTACATATTCATGTACATTTCACGTTATCATTTCTTTGATTTGCACTTTTTAGGCTTATCTGTATTTCTAGTTTGCTCAGAATGAAAATTAGTAAAAAATTTTGCTAAACAAAATAAATAGGAAAGGTTAAGAGATAAAATAAAGTAAGTTCATATTTTGTGAAATTTTAAGAAGTATTAGCTTTGTACAAAATTAAAAAAAGTTATATATTTCCATAGGTTTATACGAGTATGACACGTCATTGCTTGTTTTTTTAATAGTTTTATACCTAGTCGTGATAAATCGACTAGAATAAAAGATACTATTTAAATCTTTGGTGTTTTTCCATTTCGCGGGTGCAAGTAAAAAAGACGCCAAAACTTTACAACCACCGCCAAATATAATATTTCTAATGGTAACCTTTAAGTGAGCATATAGTTGTGATTCAACTGTGTATACTGGTTTTTTTTCACCTAAAAATACCGAATGTAGCCAAAGATTCCGTTTGGCAAGATTTACGACCCCGATTCTTTTGTACATTTTCGTGCGTTTGTATTTTTACACGTTATCAATAAAAAAAATAATTGTACTTTTAATTTGTTAAAAATGAAATTATCAGACCACTTTTGCCAAACAAAAATATAAAAACTTAATTGTAATAACCTCACCTTTGTACTTAAGGAAGTGGACACGTAAAATTCTAAACCCCAAAAAAATGAAGGAAAAGTACATCGAGACCCATAATTTCAATCAACGAATAGTTAAACAGTAAAAATAAATTATTTTTAAAAAAAATTATTACAACTTCACATCTGCGTACCCATGTACTCCAAAAAGAAAACAAACTTTCTTTCCCTAATTACGTCACACGACTCTCAAAAAATCCCCCTTGGATGCCAACCAAGAAATTCTAACGTTTTAACACCTACTAGGCGCACTAAAATAACAATTATTCTCTTCTTCGACACTGACAAGCAGCACAAAAGGATGGTAACTCCTCCACAAAAAAAAGTAAAAGTTACCAAAAATAATCTAGCTCCCCTCAGCAGATATCTTTTGGTTGTTTGGATTAGCATCACAATAGGGCGTGCTTTTTAAGTATACCTTTTTTATTTCTTATGTTTGACTTACTGCTTCTGCTTCCAGCTCTTTCCTTACTTTTGTTTATTCTTTTGATTGGATCTCTTTCCGTTAACAAATAATTGCTTTTGTTCATTTAGTACTTTTCTTTTGTTTCTATTTTTCGATCTTGTTCCCTTATTTTTGTTAGCAATTTTGGTATGCTATAGACATTGTTTATCTTTGTTATATTTTCTGTATTTCTACTTTTTTTTTTAACTAATTAACAACTTTTTTATGTTCCCTTTATCTTTTATTTTCAAATGCAAATTTGTTTCTTTCTGTTTTTTAACTCGTACTTTTTCCTTCTATTTTTAATGAATTGTTTGCTTTAAATTTAGATTTAATTTTCTCGCATATTTGTATTTAAATTTTGTAATAAATTACTAGTTTCTTATGCGTTCAGTGTAGACTAAAAAAATCAAAATAAACTAAACTATTCTTTTAAATGTGTGTCAGTAAAAACTTAAGTGAACACTGTAAGAAAAGTAGGATTATCGCCTAGCTTATAACGGTTGAGTTTAGGCTGCAAATTTTCTGTGATTTATTTCTCATTTTATTCTTATTTCTTTCTCCCCTTTTAATATACGTTAAACTATGTTTATCTACATAAATGTTTATTATCATATTTTTTAACTAATAAATATATTATTAAATAGTTAATTTTCTGAAGTTTTTCTCGTATTCTTCAGAAATTTATTTTTTCAGCATTTTTATTTCTCTCAATCTTTTGCATTCAACTTTCCCATTTCTCTTCATTTATATTTTTCCTCACTAAAACAGTAATTTAAAAACTACAAAATTTCCTAACCAATTCCTCTAAATTGGTGTCTATAAGAATCCCAATGATCTCTGTAACAAACGTACTCAGATAATTAATCCCGTGCTAATTATAGCAATTAGGTGTCAGCCGCCACAAACCCGGGCACGATCACTCTTTACGAGGCAGTTTTGTTTGAGTTTAGGCTGATACTTCTTCGGTGAATGAGGTTTTATCAGGTCCTGTGTCGCAAATGAAATTTTTTCTTGAGTTCCGATTGGTGAATCACTGTCACGTGAGAACATAGCGCCAATCGGATCACCGACCGAATGAGGAATTACGTCACCTGCAAAAGCCAACAATTTATCATACAATTTTGTATTATGTGCCCCCTTCTCCCCTTTTAATATTCGTTAAACTTTATTGATCTACATAATTGTTTATTATCGTGTTATAACTTATAAATATAATATTAAATAGTTACATTTCCCATCATCTTCATGAATTCATTTTAACAACATTTGTAATTTTCTCAATCTTTTGCATTCAAATTTCCCCAATTATCTTCATTTATATTTTTCCTCACTAAAACACTAATTTAAAAACTAGAAAATTTCCTAACCAATTCCTCTAAATTGGTGTCTATAAGAATCCCAATGATCTCTGTAACAAACGTACTCAGATAATTAATCCCGTGCTAATTACAGCAATTAGGAAGCAGCCGCCACAAACCCGGGCACGATCACTCTTTACGAGGCAGTTTTGGTTGAGTTTATGCTGATACTTCTTCTGTGAATGAGGTTTTATCAGGTCCTGAGTGGCAACAGAAATGTAGATAAAAATTAAATTTTTCTTGAGTCCCGATTATGAATCACTGTCACGTGGGAACATATCACCAATCGGATCACCGACTGAAGGAAGAATAAGGTACTTGACAGTATCGCTAAAATACCTTCCAATATTAATTAAATTATAGTTTGAACCCAAATATAACAAACGTATATATTTTTTTGCGAAATAAATCTTTAAATAATTAATAAAAATCATTTTCAAATGGCTTTTTTTTCATCGGTACGTCACGTGATCACAAACACGTCGATTTAGCTGACGTCACTAGTATGTACAAACAAACCAGTGTGATGTTTTTTTTGTTTGTAATTAAACTGGTTTTAATCTAACTTACTATTAAGATAAGAATTATATAGATATGGGTGGAGGTTTTACAGAAGCGGATAGTTCAAATTTGCTTAAAGTAGATAATTCCAAAATGGTGTTTCAAAGTTTGTTTATAGTCACTAGTGACATCATAGATACCACGTGACAGCCACAAAGCGTTTTCGGGAGTGGTTTTTCGTTCTTATTTTAATTTTTTTTCTCCTTTTATGGGGTATTTGAAAAAAGAAAAAATACGGGTCTAATATTTTTGGCATAATATTATTTTATGCCAATAAATTTTTTTTAGTCAAGTACCCTATTACGTCACCTGAAAACGCCAACTATTTATCATTCAATTTTGTATTATGTGAACCTTTCTCCCCTTTCAATATACGTTAAACTTTATTTATCTACATAATTGTTTATAATCATGTTTTTTAACTTATAAATATAATATTAAATAGTTAAATTTCCCATCATCTTCATGAATTCATTTTTACAACGTAGTTATTTTTCTCAATGTTTTGCATTCAACTTTCCCCATTTATCTTCATTTATATTTTTCCTCACTAAAACCCTAATTTAAAAACTACAAAATATCCTAACCAATTCCTCTAGATAGGTGTCTATAAGAATCCCCAATGATCTCTGTAACAAACGTACTCGGGTAATTAATGCCTCGCTAATTGCAGCAATTAGGAGGCAGCCGCCACAAACCCGGGAGCACGATCGGTATTTACGAGGCAGTTTTTAGGGGAGTTTGGGCAACCGGCCAAGTCGGAAGATTCGGCTGTCTTCTGTTGCGTTTTGTGCGTTGAATACTGATAGACAATGGCAAATGGCTACAATTATGTTACATTTTACCAGTGGTTTTGATAATTTCACTTTTTTGGAAGAATTGTTAGAACGCGATAGAACGCGATTAACATGAAATTTCGCTTAAGAAATCGGGGTACCCAAAAAATTTTCGAAATATCGATTTTTCAGTTTTTACTTCTTAGTATTCACCATATATTTCTGGACATTTACTGGAAGTTTCCAAATGATACCTTCTGTAGAAAAAGTTATTAATATTTTATGGAGTCATTCCTTTTAAGTTGAATACGTATTTCCTCTGCTTTCAACCTTTTTCTCTGTTCGCGTTTTTCAATCTTGTGTTTAATAAATCCTAAGGCTTTTTGCTAATTAAGTTAGAATTTGAAATTTTAACTGTGTTCTTATATATATATATATTGGTCACACATGTGCATGGAATAAGGTCTACTATGTATAGTTTTTCAGGATTGGAAAGTTACTTTTAAAAAGTAACACTGTTACAGTTACAGTTACTTATTAAAAAGTAACTCTGTTACAGTTCAGTTACTTAATATGAAAAGTAACGCGTTACAGTTACTTTTAAAAAAGTACGAATCACAGTTACTTTTTGAAATTTCAAGTTATAAGAAAAATTGAATTTAGCCATCTTACCATTTTTCAAGAGAAGCACGATAAACGAAACATAAGCTCAAACAAAACACTGAAATTAGAATTAATAAACATTTTTAATAATTTTAATCCTTACCCTGATATATAATCAGAAGACAACGAGTCATCTGTAAACGAGGGTATCTCAGAATGACGCGAAATCTCCGTCTCCCCTCCCCACCCTTCTTCTAGAGGAAGACTTTGTTGTTGGTCATGTTGTAGACCCATTCAGCAAAACACAAAGGGGTTTGAGTGAGGATCCAACCTGCTGCAGTTAGCGTGATTTATTTTAAAACCCTTCTTTTCCGTAGATGCCTGTAATTGGCGGGCTTATAATGTGATACTTAGAAATATAACAGACAAGGAAAACCATTCGTACTGTAACAATTCTGTCTGAAAGCCGCCGTCACGCCTTATCAGTCAAAGTGACAATCTATTATATGCTTTACTTTTTCCATACCAAAAAGCTCGTATTCGGGAATGCGAAATGTTTTTTTTTTTTTTTAGGAGTGGAATTTCAAATTGGCATCAGACAGCCTTCGTAAAGTACGAAAAGTAACGACATGTTCGTACTTCGTTATCGCTAAAGTAACTAAGTTACAGTTACAGTTACTTTCGAAAATGTACGGCGTTACCCAAAAAGTAACTGTTACAAGTAACGGCGTTACAAGTAACGCGTTACTCCATCCTTTTTTTTAAATGTTGAATTCAATAATTTGTATTTTTTTGTGATTTTCAGTATAAATTCATGTTACTTTTTAACTGTAGCTCACATTTTAAAATACATGCACAGTTTTTGAACAAATAGTACTAAAAACAAACTATAAAAATTTGGTGGATTTTGGTGGTTATTCTCAAAATTGAAAGAGGAGTAGCGTTTTAAAAAAAAAAAGTTCAAAATTTTGACTTTTTTTTTTAAATGAAAAACTACTTGTAAATATTTGATTTCATTGCTAGAAAATGTTTATTTAGAGTGAACATTAAATGCCAACATAATTTACAAATTAATGTTATTATTTCTAGAAATAATGTTTTGGGTACCGTGTCTCCTTAAAATGAGCTGAAAGCTATAAAGCTTCTTGGTAATGATAAAAAAGAAACACTTTAAATGAAATCCCTCTTAGCATGAATTAAAAAATTCCGTAAATTTTCTTTTTCATCGATATTTTTGAATATTTTTTAATGAAATCAGTGAGAAACATTCGAAAAAATAAATTGATTTAACCTTATGTTAATTTGAAGTAATATAGATTTCGCCTTTTTCATATAAAAGTAAAATACATAACTTTAAAAACGTAAACATTTTTTTAGGGAACATATTTTTTTTGTGTTTGATCAAGAAAGTATTTAAATATTATCTTCTTTTAAAAACAAAATTTTTAATATAATTTCCGTTATCTATATAAAAATAAAAAAACATTAATTCATTATTCGCTTGTATTCGCATATCCTTTGCGTTTGAGTTTTCAATAACAGCAATTATCCATATGAAAGATCAATTGAAGGAAAATTGTGAAGATATAAGAACCGCCTTTTAAGGCAGTGAGCCCAAATTAACTTTTTATTGGTAAATTTAAATTATAAATATTAGTTTAGTAGTAGAATCTATTGTTAGTGTCTAATATTTGCAATACTTCATGTTGGCACCATAAATTTTTCCCATGTAAATTTTTATTTGATATTTGTAATTTTTAAAAAATCGAAAGTTTCTTCTTCAATTTTTGCTAAAAACCATTGCATAAACTCTTTCTCTTCTTTTTTCTCTAAAAACTATCTTAAAAATCAGCCATATATACAATTTATTAAACTGGTTAACAAACTCCCAATAAACAGTGATTTATTTCTTTACAACTTTCCGAAATTAAAAAGAGATATTTTATCGTTTAACTTATAATTCCTTTTTTTTATTTTAGTTCATTAAAAAATCTTTGTTGGTGTGTGTTTTTTTCAATATTAATGCTTGTATTTTATTCAATTTTTTAATGTTTGTATTTTATTCTAATTCAATGTTTGTTGTCTATATTTTATTCGATTTTACACTGTTAAAAATTTGGTGCTAGGTTTCACCATGATATTGGTTGGTTTCACCATGATATTGGTTCCTAGTAGCTACAACGGCTGAGTGGTGAAATGTTTCACCTTCTTTTCGGTGGTTGGTTGAACCATTTTTCTGGATTTGGAAACAAAAACCTGAGAAATGGTTCAACCGAATACCAAAAATATGGTGGAACGTTTCACCATTCAGCCGTTGCAGCTACTAGGAACCAATATCATGGTGAAACCAAACACAAAATTTTTAACAGTGTAGTGTCTTGCCTCTGCTATGTAATTGGAAATTTTCTTTTCTGTATAGCAGTCTAATAAATAAATAAATAAATAAATAAATATTTCAACAAAAAAGACATGTTTCAAAAATCCACAATAACCAAATCTAACTGCTCCATTTTACTAACCCAAAGGTTATTTTTTTCAAAGAAAAGCATTCATAGTAAACAAAGTGCAACGGGATATCTGCATTAGGATAATTTAAGCAGATTTTGGTGCTATCGGGACTAGAAATGGAGAACTTTTTTTTACCTATTCAATACGGCGGAATAATTAGTTACTGATTCTGGGTACTGTTTACGTGTACAGTATTTTAAATATCCATTTGGCATAGTGGTTATTTTCATGTAATATATGTTATTTTATGCGCATAATTGACCAAGTGCGTATATCTTTATCGATTAAAGTATCAATACTTGAATACATATATTTGAAAGAAAATTGCAAAAATGTATTAAATTTTAATGAATTATTTTTAAAACTGTGAAAAGGGAACTTTTTTAATGTCTAGCACTTAATAATCTTTTTTTTTAAAAAGAAGCTAAAACATTTTTGTCCCAGAAAAAGAATTTTAAAATTTAAATTTAGTATCGAAAGCGTTCTTATTTTTCATGCGTATAAGGGGACGAAAAATGTATCATTGATTTTTATTGTGCTAAATATAAGTGCAGCTATGTGAAAAGTTGTATCACTTGGCTATCAAAATTTTTTACACTGCAAAATTGAATTCATTAAAAAGAAATTGAAAGGACATCATGTTAATAATGTACCACATTTACCAAAAATATGTAATTGTTCATTAGATTTTATATTATTCTTTTTTAAACCTAAAGTACGTTTTCCACACTTACCTTGTCTATCTTTCATTATTTATATTGTCAACAATTTTTATTATTTTTAATTTTTTATCCCATTTTACCTAAAAATCGCTATTTACGAGGCATTTTTGGTTGAGTTTAAACTGCCATTTTTTAGTAATTTCTCTTTTCTAATTTAGTTCTGTATTGATTAAAAATTTTCTCTATTTTAATATACTTATGCTTTATTTATCCACTATCCTCACTGTCCTTTTTCCAGTATCTTATTTTTTCTGCATTTTAATTTCTGAAATTTTTATCGTTTTTTAAATACATTTCTTTTTTAACATTTTCATTTTTCTCGATCTTTTGAATTCTATTCGGGTTTTTTCACACAAACTGAATAAACTATAAGATATCCTAACCAATTCCTCTAAATAGGTGTCTATAAGAATAACCCGGGCACGATCACTGTTTACGAGGCAGTTTTGGTTGAGTTTAGGCTGATACTTCTTCGGTGAATGAGGTTTTATCAGGTCCTGAGTGGCAACAGAAATGTAGATAGAAATTAACTTTTTCTTGAGTTTACCTAAAAATTTGTGTATGCATTAATACATCACTTTTTTTCAACTTATGCTGTATATCAAATTTTAAACTCTTAATCTGATAGTAAGTATCAATCTTTATATTAAGATTCTTTATTTTTTTTATTCTAAGATGTTAACTACATCTCGATTTCTTCCGAATCGGGTCCTCCATACGAAACTCGTTAAATGAAAACAATATTGAAATATTTTTTCTTGATATTATATGTAAAATATTTCTCCCATAAAAACAATACTTTTTTATAAGTTTTTATAAGTATAAAATTTGTTTTATTTTTTAAACAATTTTAAATTGAAAGGTAACTTAACTGAAAGGTATAAATATCAAGGGAAATATCCTTCTCATTATACTGTTTGGTTGTGATTCGTAAAAAAAACCCACTTTTTTAATATTGCTTCAAAAGAGATAAAACAATTCCAATAAAAATTTAACGATAGTTTGTATAGCAAAACTCCGTGGTTCTAAATTCCCTAATATTCACACTTACAATGAAATTCCTCTTTTTTGATTATAAAATAGGAACTTATATTATGAAATTTATTTTGAATAACCTAAAATATTATCCTTAATTTGAAATTATTGGGCATTTAAATTATTCATAAAAAAACTTTTATTGATTGTATATATTTGAAAAGATATATTATTTGTCTAATATGATTTCTTATTTATTTGGTACTGGAAAAAAAATGTCTAAACCCTATTATTCTTAACTAAATTTCATTTGTTTCAATTTGAAACATTGTTTCACTTTCCTATCTAACGTAGCGTAATCTTTAAAATGTGTCCGAAATTTACTAGTATACTCTTGACTTAAAAATAAAAATCAAAATTAAATTCCCTCCAGTCACTACCCATTACTCAATTTCGAACATCAAACAAACCCGATCTCGGATCTTAACTCTTTACTTCACAAAAGATAAAATACATTCTCGACGAAACTTTAACTTCATTTGACGGAATTAGGGCCAAATAATCAACCGATACATCTGAAACTACTCGACCTAGTTCTAAATTCCAGACCCCCTTAAACTTCGAATCAAATTCCACCTTCTTACATTCCTCCCTTCAGCTCAGTTCCTGACAAATTCGCTAACACAATCTTTGACAAATCTGATTGGACACGGCATCAAAACAAACCAATAAAAAAATCTTGTAAAAAAAAGAGTACAAAAAAGTTATATTTTTTATGTTGGTTACTTTTTAGTAATAGTTTGTTTCTTGTTGTCGTTCTGTTGTTATAAATAATTGGCAATTGAAGAATCTCGTGAAGAAGAAATTTATGATAATTTTTGTTTGCAATAAGATACTTGGAATACAGCAGACGAACTTTTTCAGGAAAGTCTTTTCTAAAATTCATTCATTTAATCAAAAATAAAATTTTCGAACAAAATAATTTATGTTAATAATTTTACTGGTTAATATTCTTAAAAGTAACAAATACTCCCTTTATTTTTGGAAAAACCACATGATCTTACCTGGTGCACACGTAGGCACATTTACAATTTTTGCTCGCTTACAGTTTTCTCCAAAAAAAACTATTTAAAATGAAACAGATACACTTTTTACGTACAATGTTTTTCAATTAACAATTATACATAAACTTACGTTCAAATTGCTCTATTTAAATTATATTTGACACTGTGTTCTAGATTACCTCTTTTGATAACACTGGTCATATATTTGGATAGCTTAATATTTTCTAAATAGTTGAACCCGATCGTGTGCTTAGGTAATCATAGGGTTAAGGGGACACGGTACCACTTTCAAATTTTTTTTTAATTTTGTCATATTCACTATAAAATTGGTGTTTCATTAGTTTAACCTATATTTAAAAACAATATGTGACAAAAAAATTTAAAACTATTTTAATTTTTAAGTTATTTAAAAAAAATTATTTTTTTTTGAACTTTTTTAAATGCTAAGGCTTTTTTAAATACAAATATTTTAACCCAATTTTTTCTTCATGTACTTTAAACTGTTTTACATAAGAATTGGTATCCAAATTTGATTTATCTTCAGTAGTTGTTTTATAAAAATATTTATCTAGAAAATCCCAATTTTTTTAGCATATTTTAAAAATTTCGACTTTAGTATTTTTTTATAAAAAAAAGTATTTCTTTTGAAAACAATTTTGATCCCAATTCTTAATGACAACATATTTGACATACTGCATACAAAATTCCTTAGACTTTTATAAATAATAAAAGCGCCTTAGCGTTTTGAAAACCTTGTCATCAAGGAAAAATTAACACCGAGAAAAACACCTTTTATGTTCTCATTCCTTTGCATTTTTATCCTACCTTCCCACATAAAAATTGGAATAACTTTTTTTTAATATAGCTACACATTTGAATCTTAGTAGACTTATTAAGAAGATTCCAAACTTTTAGCAAATAAAAAAATCGCAATTTTGGCCGTTTTTGAGGTACTGTGTCCCCTAAGAAAAAATCAAATATATATTTTAAAAACAGCCCTAAACCCCCCAAACATCCCCAATTCTTCTTAAATCACCTATTACTAGTAAAACAACGACCTAATTAGTAGTGCTACTTTAAAAAAAACTGTATCCGCCTCTTTCCAAACGACCAATAACAAGATTACCACTAAATTGCTCGCATCTTTCTAAATAAGAGCATAAGTAAAACGAACTCATAAAACTTGTACGTTCTTAATAACCAAAAGGCACGAAAGTAAAAACTGACATCTTTAAAGTGTATTGAATTGCATTAACTATGCGTAACTTGATTCACTTTTTTGCTTTTTTCTTTTTGCTCAGATTTTTTTTCAGTACCACTTTTTTTCTGATGCTCTTATGTCTTTTTCCCACAAACATACTTTTTGTTTCTTTATTTCCTTTTTGCGTTACTATTTGAAGTGTTTTTAATAAGATTTTTATGTGTTTTTACATTAATGAAAATATGTAGTTACCTAAAGTTAAGTTAATTTTGCCCTTAAAAAAATGTATCTTCCATTATTTTCTTTCAACAATTTAAAGTAAAAATTTTTAGAGTTTAAAAATTCCGAAATAATCATCGTCGGTGGAGTTATTTATAACGTAGAACCTCTTCCACACTATGTTCACAAATTCACTTATAATTTTGAACCTTTTTTTAAATTTTGTGTACATCAGAGAACAAAATAAATTACAGACAATTTAATCATTTATCATTAAGTTTTTATTTTTATGTAAATACATACTTTTTTCATGTAAAATGATTTAATATGAATAATGCAATTTTTGTGTGGAAAGTCCTTTGTAAAATTATTGACATTAAAACAAATATATGAAAAATCTTTTATATAAATTAACAAGGAAAAGATTTTGAATTTTTAAAGCTTTTAATCACTATTTTATACTTAGTTTTAGTTACACGAAAACTAAACGACAGAGTTCACATGAAGAGTTAGAAAATTCAAAGCTTATTCAATTCCAAAATAAAATTTGAAATAAAAGAAACAAACTAATTCTATTTAATCAGTAACATAAGTATTAGGTAGAAAATAGAACTTTATTCTAAAAATTCCTCATCATCATTCTATCTCTAAAAAAATAAATTGTCTGCATCTCTTCTCGAATTGATCCCCATTCGAAAACGATGTTATCTCTACATTCCTATTCTTTTCCGTCTTCAGCGTTCGAAAGTCGAACACGTGACCTCTTTTCACCACTCTATGAGCATCTTGAGTATTTTGGCAGACGATAAATTTTAGGCTTTCTCTAACTCGAATTCGCTGTCTTTGTCCCCATTGGTTGAGGGATGAAATCCTTAAGATATTTCCGAAGATTCCATATTTTGGTATTTTTTCTTTTGTCATTGTTATAAATTTGTCGCTGGTAAATTATAGCCTTTGTTTAATGTTGGGTAATATATATGAATTTCATATAGAAAAACTGCTCGTGTTGTCATTTCATGTCAAATCAACCAAGGACCTTGACTTTTCAAAAGGGCTCATATTTCGTTTGTTAAACTAGTTAAATTATAAAGAATAAAAACATTTTTTTGCGAATTTTATATTTGTTTAGTTATTGATTCTTTAAAACCGGCAGTCAGATGGCGCTGATTTAAGTTTATGAGACTACATTTTATAGTTTTATCGAAAAAATGCCTTAAACAGCATCCATGTCAGCAACTCCTTAAAAATAGTCATTTTTTTACAAATAACGAATGGTAAAAGTCGGCCGATTCGGTGTTGATGTTTTTGAAAAGCTTGAACATTCTCTTTTATACCTGCACGATCGTGATAACTCGGTCTTAAAGGAATAAAAGTCAAAAAAAAATTCCAATTCGACAATTATTTCATGTGTTTAAACGTCTTATGAACACCAAATCTATTTGACCTACTTAGTTTTAATTGGTATCATAGTCTATTTATTATTTTAAACTATTATCTACAAGCATGAGAATTTTGTAGCATGTGAAAAAGTGTTCGAACTAAAAATTAGAACCAAAATTTCAAAAGTTATGAGACTCATTAATACAAAAACAACAACATCCCCAAAACAATAAAAAATAACATAAAAAGCACAAAATACCAATAAAAATATATTTTTACTATCTACTCATTAAAAACCTTATTTCAGTCACAAAGTTATGCTAAATCTACAAAATTTATCTCACAAATTATACTGTATATAATAAAATGAAATAAGCAGATTACCCTTAGTTTAATTATCCGAAATAAACATAAACGTATCTTTCTTCATTTCCTGATAATTCTAATAAACGCCGTTATTGTCGGCAGAGGAGCTGATATCGGATTTTCGCTACCATATTACCGCATTGTCTTTTATTTGTATTGTGTTCGTGTTAAAGTGGTGTAACTAGTAAAAAGAAACCTTAAATTATGAGCTTAAGTGTATGAATAAACTAAAAAAAAATCAAAATATGCCTAAATTTACCGTTTTCTGCTCTTTTAAGCTACAGATTTTATTGGTTTGTTTCCCGTGACGTTGTATCCTTCCTGCTTTTACTCCTGGATATCATTCGTGATTTCGGTGATTGGCGGTATGACACGGTAAACTCCGACCACACGACGCCTTTCCATATTGACTTCATCGAATTATGTATCGGATTCGTTATTGCTTTAATTGATAAGTTTGGATCGGGTTATCCCTACATTATATTAAAAGAAGCGGTTCAGTGGCCGAGAGGTATTATGTGTCAACCTCATAAGCCTAAAGTTTCGATCCCCGGCTGAGTCAGTAGATTTTTTTTAGATGGGAAAATCATGGGCACTCATGTCATATCGTCGGTAAAATGACAAAACCACGAATGTGCAAAAACACAAAAGTGCAAAGGGATGGAAAACCGGAAACGGTTAAACCGGTTTTTGACTTCGGTAAAATGGGCAAATATATTTCTTTAGCTGAACCAGTTAAAACTGAAGAACCGGTTTGAATAAACATTTTAACCGGTTAAACTGAAGGTTTGTTAGTTTGCATTGTCTTCGCTCCAGAGCTACACGACGCACAGTGGGGTATTTAGCAAATTTAGGCGGCCAAAAGTCGATTTTCCGAAATTTGACTGTGAGAAAAAAGAATGATGTCATGACATGAAGAAATAAACAAAGAATACGATACCGAACATTTTTTTTCCCACAGCGTCCCCTGGGGCCCCTCCTTATCAGTTGAACTTTGACCCTCTGCGGGGGGAGCGCATTTTTGTTTTCAGTGTCGTCAAAGAGAGTTAACTTTCAGCTCGCTGTATTTTTTTCTGGAAAAATTTTTGCTATATTTCACGATGGATTCTTCTAAAGGAGGTAAGTAAAAGAATATGTAATGTAATTTTTAAGAGTTTTATTCAAATTTAATTGTAGAAATTAATTGTATATCAAACCCCCTTTTTTCATAAATTTAAAATGCTGTATCTGAAATATAAAGAGCTTTATGAAAGCAAGTCGCGCCGAGTCGCGCCATAATTTTTGCATGGTTGTAAAGATCAATTCTTCCTCTATAAGAACCCGCAAACATTGGCTGCGGATAGTTGCGGATAAATATCATTTGGTATCAAAAATTATCTTCGTCCAAAATAAGAATATTTTTAACTGATCTGTTTTTTCTGAAAATAATTTATAATTTGCTTTCAGAACCATCGGGTATCGTTTTAATGAAAAGACAATATATTTTTGACTTGATGAAACAACAAAAACATTGTGATATAAACGAACAACTCAATTTTGCTGAACAACATTTGTTAAACCAACATGACTATTCGAATGAAGATGAGGGTAACATTAAACGGAAATTTATATACTTTAAAGGTTCATTTAAACTTAAATGGCAAAAGTCACACCGTAAAGAGGAAATATTTCAAAAATATGAAAAGAAATGGCTTGAAGGTACGATTGAGTTACCCAAATTCATCGCGCGACCTGGGCGTCCTTCGAAGGAATTTCAAGATTCTAGCGAGAGGAGCAAAAGAAGGAAAACGGAAAGTTTAAGAAGCGACGTAGAAAAAGAGCAACTACTTTATGCTTCTCAGATTCAACTGCAGGCTGAAGGGAAAAGAACAGCATCCAAAATTTTGAAAGAAATGGCCAGCTCACCGACAAGGGCAATTAAGTACGACAAGGCCTATAAGAAGTCCCAAGCCGAACCCGAATGTTCCACAAAAGTGCAACCTTTACAAGCACTTTCCATGTTTATAGAAGCCGATCTATCGAGAAAGCAGTACGAAGTTGTAAGACAAACCAACAAACACATATATCCATGTTGCTCAGTCTTACAAAAAAGCAAATTGGAGTGCTACCCGTCAAATTCCTCTTTCCTTATTACTTCAACATGTGCCGAAATAAATTTGCAGGACTTGCTCGACATCACGGTTTCTAGACTTGTGAAGTATTTGGAAGATGTTTTTCACGTATTAAAAGAAGATTATAAAAATATGATTTTACTTTGTAAGTGGGGTTGTGATGGTTCGCAGCAGTCCCAGTTCAAGCAAAAATTTTAAAATGATACCTTTTCAGATGCTCACATTTTCCAAAGTTCTTTTGTGCCACTTCAATTGATATCTGAAACTAAAAATAAAAAAGTGATTTGGCAAAATCCTACACCTTCTCCCCGATACTGCCGACCTATTCGTGTGAGGTTTGTCAAAGAATCGGTTGACGTTACAAAAGAGGAAATCTCTTACATTCAAAATGCTTCCAACAAATTGAATGCAACAAAAGTGTCAATAGAAGAAAAGACATGCTTTGTAAAGCATACTTTGGCCCTCACAATGATTGATGCCAAAGTGTGCAATGCCGCAACAAGCACAAATTCGACAATGAAATGCTACGTGTGTGGAGCGACATCCAAAGAATTCAACGACTTATCTAAAAGCAAAGTCGTGAATAAAGAATCTTTGAATTTCGGCCTATCTATTTTGCACGCAAGAATTCGTCTTTTTGAAAGCCTATTACATTTGTCATATAAATTACCAATTACAAAATGGCGTGTAACTCAAGATGTTGATAAAAAAATAGTAAAAGAAACAAATCTGAAGTTCAACAGAAATTCCGTGATGAACTGGGTCTGATAATCGACATACCCAAACCATATTTTGGAAGTACCAATGATGGTAATACCAGTCGAAGGTTCTTCGAAAACCCAGAGCTAGCGGCCACAATAACCGAGTTAGACTTCAAACTTATATACCGCCTGAAAGTAATCTTAGAAGTTTTATCGTGTGGGCATAAGGTAAATATCAAAATGTTTGGTATTTATACATTTGATGCAGCAAAATTATACGTGCAATTATATTCTTGGCATCCCATGACTCCCACTTTGCACAAGATTTTGTTGCATGGGCCACTCATAATACAAAAAGCATTATTACCAATCGGGCAATTGTCAGAAGAGGCCGCGGAAGCTAGAAATAAACACTTTCGATTGTATCGACAAAGGTTTTCTCGAAAATTCTCTAGAGAAGCTTGTAACAGGGACATCTTAAACAGACTGTTGCTAAGCTCAGATCCACTCTTGACTGGAATGAGACCAAAAAGAAGCAAAATGTCTAAAAAATTCCTCCCAGAAACTCTGGAAATGCTTCTTCCCTCGGAACCTTTGCTTAGCACCGATACATCATCAGATGAAGAACTATCATCTGACGAAGAGGAAATAGCATCTGATGAAGAACCATGGATGCCATCATTATCCGAATAAGACAATAAGTAATCACTTGTGGGTTTAGTAAATGCTTGGACACTTACAGTAAAAGGTACTTGTTTACTTTAAAATAAAATGCAAATGTAATTTGAAAAATAGCATATTTTTCCTTCAAAAAAGTGTTCGTCATCCTTATTAATAAAAATTTCATACACTGATCAATAAATTAACGTTATAAAATGAATTGTAATAACATGTAGTAAAAAACTAATTACGATGTGAAAATGAAACTACTCAATATTTTATTACGGATACATGTTTTTTTAAAGAAAAACAAATACTTATAAAGTTTATCTTGAAAAAATAAGTTGCAGTTTTTATATTTGATTTTAATTAAACTTTTGTTGCATTTTAGTTAGTACTTGTTCAATTGTCAAATTATTTCATTAGTTAATGTGTATTTAATTTTATTTTATAGTATTTTATTTCTTCTTTCCTATGATAATAACTACATTAATATGTATAAGAGTAGTAGTTGGGACACTTTAGCGCCGGAAGTGACGTCATCAGTGGAGGAGTCGGGTGCGCTCTAATCGTTCGGTATACACGTGACCGGAAGGGGCGTGGTCGAGGAGGAGTTGGGTACGCTCTAAGTGTTCGGAAGTATGATGTGGAGTTGAGTTGTTTTAGTGCTGATGATAAATAGGGTAGGTTTATGTGACGTCATGGAATAGATTTATGTGACGTATTATATGTCTAGTTTTAAGGAAAGCCAACTAAGTGGTGCCATCTATCGGTAGGGAATGGAAGTAAAAATAATGTTTATGACGTACGCTCGTGGTGCCATCTACCGGTGAGGAAATAAATGATTTTAATGTAAAATAAGGTGAAAATAAATACAT